>CAJQUW010007654.1:0-198507 GCA_907163375.1 Prostheceraeus crozeri
ATTATCTGAAGAAGACTATGCAGAAGCTGAAAAAAATTGGAGAGAGTTAAATTGTAAAACAATGTATGATTATACAATGAAATATCTACAGATAGATGTATTAATACTAGCCGATCTTTTTGAAAACTTTCGTGATATGTGTTTAGAATATTACGGAATAGATCCATGTTATTGTTATTCTACACCAGGTTTAACATGGCTAGCAGGATTAAAACATACAAATGTTAAACTTAAACATTATAAAGAAAATACATATGATAAATTATTATTTTTTGAATCTGGAATTAGAGGTGGAGTTTCATCAGTTTTAGGTAATAGATATGTTAAATGTTATAATAAGAAAGTAAATCCACAAGAATATGGAATAATGAAACCTTTATCTCCAGAAGAAAAAGAAAAAATATTAGAAATTTTTCGAACGAAACGAGAAGGAGTAGAACGTGAAAAAGCAATTGATGAATTCATGAGAGAAAACTATTTGTTATATTATGATTTTAATAGCTTATATTCTTCTTGCATGATACAAGAATTACCAACAGGTGAAATGTCATGGTGTAATATTCTAGATTATCAAAAAACATATGATGGAAATTATAATCATGGTTATATATATGAAGTTGATTTAGTATACCCTGATGAAATAAAAGATAAAACAAAATATTTTCCTTTCTGTCCCGAAAACAAAATTCCTAATATAGAAGATTTTTCAGATTATCAAAAATCTTTAATTCCTAAAAAATACAGACCAACAAAAAAACTTATGTTAACACAAAGCAATAAAGGAAAGTATGTTGTTGAAGGAAGAATGCTAGATTGGTATTTAGATCATGGAATGATTCTCACCAAAATACATCGAAAACTATTTTATCAAAAATCTAGGTGGTTGAAAAATTATATAGAGTTCAATATTGAAAAACGCAAAATAGCTAAAAGAAATAAAGATGATTTTGGAAACGTGTTCTTCAAATTAATGAATAATGCATTTTATGGTAAGACTTTAGAAAATGTGCGTAATAGACAAAATATTGAAATAGTTTATGATAAAGATAGGTTTCAAAATTTAACAAGGAAACCTACATATAAAAGAACTACTAGATTTAGTGATGAACTATGTGCTGTACATTTACGTCGAATCAGCGTAAAACATGATAAGTTTAATTTCATTGGTTTCACTATATTAGAATTAGCTAAACTATTTATGTATAGATTTATATATGATTATTTAGCACCTGCTTATGGCAAAAACTATAAATTACACTTTACAGATACCGATTCTGTTTTCTTAGAATTAACAATACCGTATAATTCTACACTTGATGAAGAAATTAATAAAATAAAAGATATCATTCATCCTTCTGATTTATGTAAAGTAAAAGATGAATTAGAAGGAAATGAAGATTTCATAACAGAAGCTATATTTTTAAAATCTAAATGTTACTGTTATGATACAACTAATAATATTAAAACACATAAAACATTAAAAGGAATTTCAAAGGCATCAGTGGCTAATCAAATAACATTTCAAGATTATAAAAATGCATTATTTAATAATGAAATAAAAACAGCATGTAATTATAGACTTAATTCAAAAAAACATAACATGTATTTAAAAGAAGAACATAAATTAGCATTAGATCCATTTGATGATAAAAGAAAAATTTTACCTGATGGAATAACTACTGAACCTTTTTAATTTTCTAATTTCTAAGATAGACAAATTTAATATATACATAAAATAAAAAATATTATAACACTATATTTGTATATTTTTATCACTCCGCGAAAATATTTTCTATAACTCTTTCATGAATTTTTTTATCAATATTAATTGTAATGAAGCCATAATCTTTTGACCAAGCATTATTACACGATTGTTTAAATTCATCTTTATTTCTTACACATAAATCTCTTAACAAATCACTTAAGTTTCTTTCATTTATTTCAAATAGTATAAATATATTTGCATTCTTTCTAATAACACTTCCGTCTAATGAATACATACTTTGTGTTAAATAAAAAACACTACAGTTATTATGTCTACCTCTTGTGAAATAATTTCTCTGAACTGACTGATTTCTATCATTAACACAATCATCAAAAATTACACAATGTTTCATTGTTTTATCTAGTTTACTAGGATCTTGCATATTACCACTATCATCTATTAATTGTATCTTTATATGGTTATTTTTATTAGATTCTACTAACTGATTATTTTTTGCTGCTTCTTCACACCACGAACTTATTTCTTCTTCATCTTCAGATTTTTCATATTCTTTGAATAATGAAGCAATTGCTGTTTTTTTAAGATTATTTTCAAATCCATATTTTAAAAATTGATAGACGGGTTGTTCTGCCGTTGTTGTATAAATTATAAGATTGTTATAATCCAAAAAATTTGGAGTCGTTAAAATTTTAAATAATAGATACGTTTTTCCGCAACCTGATCTTCCACAAATAACTGACAAAACTTTATTAGATAAATTTGGATGATGATTAAATTTAAGTTTTTTTTTATTTAATGGTAGCACTTCACTCATTTTTTAATAAAAAAATTTATTTTTATTTTATTTTTGTTTTTAAAGAAGAAGAAGAAAATTAAACTTCTCTAGCTTCGCGTGGGAGTTTATACCTCCCGAACGGGAGGTTATACCTCCCGAACGGGAGGTTTTACCTCCCGAACCAAAAGATCTATCATAATCTCTTCACCTCCAAAATTTATTTCTTGTCCTTTCTCATCAGTGATTCTAATGCCAATGTTGTTAATAGTTTTTCTTGTAATAGGAAAATATATTAATGTTTGTGGAATTACATTTAATCTATAACCTATGGGTACAGTAAAAGCTGGAAAACTGAATATTAAATTTGATAATTTACCATTTAAATATCCTCCTTCAATAATGTCACAATGTACAACAATTGAATTTATTTCAGTTATTTTTGGAATCTTCTCACCTAAATGATAACCTTGACTATAGGTTTGTTTATTAAATCCTAATAGCTTTGACAATGATCTATCATGATTAAAATCAACTTGATGATTTTCGTCTAAAGTAAGAGAAAATTTATTAACTGCCGGTTCAACTGCAAAATGTAATTGTTTCTTATCTTTAAATGATATACCTAAATGTCTCTTAATTTCATTTGATATTGTTTCAACTTCGTAAGAACCAGGAAGAAAAGTTAGTATTTTCCATGTTTTGCCTTTATCAGTAGAATATCTAAATTGATCATTCACATCTTTGATAACGTTTTGAATAGTGTTAAATGTAGAGAAACTAGTCAATGCAATTTGATAATTTTTATTTTGTTCCAAATGTAGAATGGGTTCTAAATTACAAGTGTGTGATGAAGTAGTTGTTATAATTTTTAACGTCGTACTAAATTTTGATGAACCCAAAATCTCTGTCAAATTTTCTAAATGATTATTAATTTTGTCTAAATCTGCTGAACACATTTTTAAACTAAAAAAATTAAATAAATATTATAGATAAAAATCGTAGATAAAAATCATAGATAAAAATCATAGATAAAAATCATAGATAAAAATCATAGATAAAAATTAGAAACAACATATTTCAGATACACTTTTATAATCCTCTTCATTTAGAATCTTCTTTTCTAACAGTCTTTTCAATATAGCATGAATTTCATTGAAACTAGGATTATGTCCTTCTTTTATTGCAGATATTAAAATATTTAATCTATTTAGTAATTCTTGTGGATCATCTGGTAAAAATACAGTTGTTTCAGTTTTCTGTTTTTCAGATAAACCTTTCCCTACTTTAACTCCCGTTGATAATAAATTTTCTAATTGTTTATAACGTCTAAGAGATTTTACTGCACCAACTCTGTCTAACATAGCTTTATATTTTATGAGATCTTCTACAGCATAATTATTTAAATCTGCTCCTCTTAAAAGATTAACAAAATTTCTATCTAAATTAAAAGGAGATTTATCTGGTGAAAAAATTAAACCTCGAAAAGGTTGTGGAAATATTTCTTTTTGTCCGAGATAAAATCTAGGTATTGTTTTTCCATCTATAAATGAAATAGAATGTTCAAATTGCATAGATTTTGGTAATTTCTTATTAATGTTTGATTCTAGTAATCCATAGTCATCTAATATAGTTTTGTGCTCTGGATCTGTTATATCAATTTGTTTATCATTATTTGTAAGTTCTTTTTCAAGAGTTTTAAATGGTTTCATAGTTTTTTCAAAATCAGTTTTTACTTGTTCGGTTTGCTGCATTTTTTCAAACATATCAGATTGAATACCAGCTTTTATCATTCTATGTTGAAGATGATTTTCTTTCATAATATTTCTTAGTTTTATTAACTCTTCTAATTGTTTTATTCTTTTAAAATTATCAGCTTTAATTTTATCCATTTTTAAAATATAATATTTGAATTTTGTGGTAACATTGGAATACAACAAAAACATTTTACTGAACAAATTATTTTTTTATTGCTTTGTTGTTTGACATCTTTTCGTTTAAAGTTTTCTCGTTTAAAGTTTTCCTGTTTAAAGTTTTCTCTTTTTAAGTTTTGTTTAATAAAGTTTTGCTTAAATTTTCGCTTAAAGTTTTTAGCTCTTCTAAAAAAATTTTGTCATTTTCTTCATTAGAAATTTTACCATCACTAGAAATTTTGCCATCCTGTCTATTCTTATCATCAACTTTTTCGGACTGTAATTGAAAGGTTTGATTTACTTCATTAGCTATTAGATAAAATTTTTCAATCTCATCTAACGTAATAACATTATCATCACATACTCTTTGAAAGTAGTAGTGTAGTTTATCATAAACTTCCTTAATATGTAAATGCTTAGTTTTTAATGATTTTCGTTTCTTAGTTATTAAAGATTTATCTAACATTGTAACAAGTGAAGTTGCAAAAACACCCGTACCTGTTAAAGCTGTAGCAACTACTGGAATTACTAAAACACCTGAAGATATAACAATTGTTAAAGCACCTAAACTTATTGTTAAGAATATGCCAATTCCTTGTGTTACATTCTTAACTTTAGACCATCTCTTTCTTAATTTTTGATAATACTCTAATCTTAATAATAATTGAGATTCCTTATCTTTCATATAACGTACTCTATCTTTGTGTTTTTCTTTGTTCATTTTTTCAATGTCCATTAAAGTAGAACTACGTTCATATGATATTGAAGGATATATTCTTGCGGCTTCTTCCATTTTTAAAGAAATATTTTGAATAAATATTTTGAATACAATCTTCTGAATTTTGATTTAAATAGAAATACGCAGTTGTTTGTTTGGCGTATATTTCTAAGAACACAGTCAGACCAAAAGCTCTGGGAGAGGATGGGACGAAGAGGGAGAGAGAACAAAGGAATTGTTTGCCAGTATGAATCGTAGATTAGCAATTGAATTTTTTGTTTACTCCAGTATAGCTCTACTGCCCAATACCGATGCAATCGTACATGTTATGAGGATAAAAAACTACTCTTCATTCCACGAAAAATATCCTTTTTTGGGAAGAAATGCATCTTAATGCACATTTTAATTAGTTTTTGCAGAAGAAGTCGCTAATCTTAGTTTTGTTTCGCTTGACTTGGTTTGACGTTGAACATTGAAGTGGTGACAGCTGCGGCGGCTTGTGGCAGACAATAGCGCCAATGCGGGTATGATTTAGTCGCTTCGCTGGGGCAAAGGTCATAAAGATTCTCTCTCTCTCTCAGGAACAGCTGCTGCCATTATTCCAAGTATTACAATTTCATTCTTACTGCTGTGCATTCATTCTGTGAGCGTTCTACGAGACTGACTTTGTCTGCAATCACTTCATGTCTTCATCCTGGAATATATCATCAACACCTCTAGAACGAGCATTTGCAGTCTTCTGCGATTCAATTTTCCCTCTAATAGTTCCTGACCAGCAAGCACTGTTTAAAGATTTGGCTGTAAACTTCATTGAAGAAAATTTGAAAAAGAAGAAAGCAACTGTTGACAAAAACAAAGAAGAGGAAGTGAAAGACCTTATTTCAAATTCATTTGTGGATACAGAGTTGGAGGAATTTTATCCGGAGAAAGTGGACTATTTTTCTATTCCTATCTGTATAGATTCGTTGAAAAAACTAATTTTGACAGAAAAGAGAGGTAACCAAAGATTGTTAATTTCATATATTAATCAAGGTAAGGTATTGTGTAAGTTGAAAACATTAATCAAGTGTTCATTTGTAAAGTTCATTAAATGTTTGAATGATGAACACCAAATCTATTTTTCTAGAACGTATGTTAGTTTCTTAATCAAGTTGTATAGACTATCTCTCGAATTCCCGAAACTCAATACTTCAACATTGAGTATTCATTTTGTTAAAAAGCACTTGAACCAAATTGAGGACTTTCTCACAAATGAAAAAGAAAAAAGACTGTTGGAATCTTCTGATGAAATTTGGGGAAAAAGAACTGGTGTAACTCAAGAAATAGACGAGTTAAATTTATGAAGTTTTGTAACTGTATTTTCAGACTTCAGAGAACGTCGTTAGTGTATTTTCAGACTATACTTTTAAAGTGAATGTAAATAATTTATTTCAACCTTGTTCTGCTGAAGAATTTAAAGTTGAGAACAACGTTCTCACTTTGCAAGTGTATTTTCAGACTATACTTTTAAAGTGAATGTAAATAATTTATTTCAACCTTGTTCTGCTGAAGAATTTAAAGTTGAGAACAACGTTCTCACTTTGCAAGTGTATTTTCAGACTATACTTTTAAAGTGAATGTAAGTAATTTATTTCAACCTTGTTCTGCTGAAGAATTTAAAGTTGAGAACAACGTTCTCACTTTGCAAGTGTATTTTCAGACTATACTTTTAAAGTGAATGTGAGTAATTTATGAAAGTAAAGAAGAATGAAAAGAAGAGAACGCCGTTCTATATTTGTGTTTTGCTGTATCCATTTGTTCCAATATCGGATATAAAGGGGCTGATGGTTCTTTTGTTTTTTCATCTTCCATTTTTAAAGAAATATTTTTAGACACATGATATATTTTAAAAACCTAAAAAACGTCTAAACTCATGAATTTGAAATTCTCAACTTTTATGATTTTCGGTGTCCTGGAATGGTCATGATTTTAAGGGCGGGTGTAAAATTGTAATTCTCAAATTTTGAGATTTTGAAAAATTTGAAAAATTGGGTATTTTTAAAAACGCCCAAATTTATGAATTTAGGTCTTCATTACCTGAAAAAGGGTTCAAATTCATGAATTTATGTCGTTTTTAAAAATGTCATTTTTTGAAAAAATGGTACTTTTTGAATGGACTAAATTCATGAATTTAGGTCTTAAAAACCTGAAAAAGGGTCTAAATTCATGAATTTATGTCGTTTTTAAAGATACTATTTTTTTGAATTTTATGGTGTCCTGGAACGGTCTTTTGCCCATTACTTTTATGCTGTATTTTCATTCAGGTGGCGTGGAAGGATAATCGAACTTTTTCAACTAATTCAAGTTGGAGAAAACATTTGCAAACAAGAACGCCAATATAGTGTAAGAAAGATGTTTCTATTTGAACCTACACCCTCACTGAGAGACACAATTCTGTAACAAATACATGTAGAAGATGTATTGTCCTTGCCATTAAAACCCATTTTCTTCCAAAACATTTGTTTCAAAACGCAATGAGACAGTTTTAAGAGTTATTCAGCTTGAATTTTCTTCAAATACAACTTACTTAGCTCACTTTCAAATGATTAGGAGCAACTACGAGTATTTTCAGATCTATAAGGTAGACAAAATTGCAATTCTCACTTTTTCATTCTTGAGGCTAAACAGTATCACCACAAAATTATTATTTCTTTAAAATAAAAGTTAATAAGCAACTGCTCTTTTCCTATTATGATATTGTCAGTCACTCAGTCAAAATTTGAGACATGTAGTTTCTATTTCAATTAAAATCAATAATATCTACATGAAAAAATCAGTTCGCTGTTCCCGAGGGGAACATTGGGCATTACCACTATTTTTAGATGTCAGATTCAAATCTTTCTAACACTTGAAGCAGACGTCTCGTTGACCAATTCTAAGAATCTTTTGTAATTTAGAGCACAAATAACACTTTATCTATCCAATTGCCAACAGAATGAAGTTTGCTCTGCTGACAAAAAATCAGTTGACGTTGAAAGACTGTCCTCTTACCTATTTCCCAGCTGATTTCTCGTAACGAATTTGATGAATTAGGGTTATTTCATGTCGTGGATAACAACGATCTTTGTTTGACTGATAGGTGGACCAAGCTGCGTCCTTTGTTTGATCTCAATGAAAAACTGAGACAGGTCGGACTAAACTCCAAATATCTTTCTATCGACAAGCAGATCGTTCCTTATTTTGGCCACCATAGATGCAAAATGAGTCATAAAGAGAAACCCATATGATTTGGATTTCAAAGTTGGGTCTTGGCGGCGGATGATGACACGTCAATGCATTTTTTCTGCATGGTATGAGAATGAGAAGGTGGAAAGGTGTCCGATGTTCTGCATTAGGAATCATGTTGTCAGAAGCTGTGCGCATCATATTTTCAACTCAAAAGACTATTTGACAACCTGTTCTGTTCGCTTCCTATCTTGGAAGAGTTGCACCGTAAATCCAGAAGAGCAATAGGAAATTCGCGAAACGATCGCATCCTAAATTCTTCGTTCCCGAGTGTTTAAGAAACAGAAAATATTGAGCGAGGAAATTTCATGTCACATTTAACAAATGATCTCTGTGTTGACGATCTAGTGACGATTGCAAGCAATTATGCGAAGTGCATGCTGCAACCAAACAGACGAGTAAAACGGCAAGCTGAAAAAGTTGTTATCGATCAGCCGTCTATCATTGACACATAGTACAATCGTCATATGGGCGGTGTTGATTTGTTGGATAGCTATTTGTCTAACCTTCGACCTTTATTGGAAGTAGGAAATGGTGTTGGGCGCCATGGATAAACTGCATTCACTGGTTGCAAGTAGCGGGGTTCAGAGCACACGTGGCACTAGGTCATTCAATCAGTAAATTTGATTTTATGAGAATAATTGTTAATGAAGCTGCAAACAATTGCCGTTGAACGCCCCAAGCAGAGCTGGAAAACGGAGAGTGACTGTTGTTTTACCTAGACTGAGTGGACCATATACCAGGCCCGACTATATGATGTTTTATAGGGCCTATGTATTCTTCATGAACCTGATGATGGCCTTGGAATTTAGATAGATTTTCGTGATTTATAGTTAATAATAGCCTATATTTTGTCTTACGATCAACGTACTTTCCCTAAACTGTGACTAGGCTTTTTTATAATTTAGACTTCGTCCCTTTTCCATTGCTTCCCCAGTTATGCGCAGTATCAGATAAATAATTCACCTCTGAATGTGAGGAAAGTCTGCCGACCTCATCTGAAGAGCATCCGGTAAACATGTGACAAAATATGATTTCCGATCGGAGAGCGAGTGCGAGAGAAACAGAGGGAGAGAGATAGAACTATGAACTATGAGTGCAGGATTCTCATTTTTCTCTCAAAGGTACAATTAAATATTTGTAAGAGATGATATCCGATTAGAAAAGAGAGAGAGAGAGAGGGAGCAGACTTTTACTTGTAAGTCTCCTGATTTTCATGCTCGGTTCAAAAATAAATGATTAAGAAAATGTTTGAAATCATTGGCAAACGTGCTATTCATAATATGGCGCACGTAGAATGTTCCATTGGGCCGAAATCCAACAAAGTTTTGTGAAAGTTTGAAGATGCGCTGAACCGAAAAATCACAAAAGCGGCTTGGCGTTTGATTGACTGAGGAGAACAGCCAAATGACTTGGAGACCGGAACCCAATCGCCGACACCGTTGTGGATAATGTGACATAATTAATATTAAATCAATTTTTACTTTGCTCTTTGTGCAAATGGAATTGTCTTATGATCAGAGCTGAACATTGATCTTCCAGGATCGTGATTCCGCAAATCTGTGATAGCAATAGGGCTGCTGCTATATCTGGTGCTTTTTCAGGTACCTGAGTGAGGCAAGGGTGTATTATGTCACCAGATCTGTCCTCCTTTTACACGGAAATGATAATGTGCCACATCAAAGATCTGATTTCATCATTAACGGGGTGAACATCAATAACCTGACATACGCCGATGACATTGTACTCATCGCCGAAGCAGGTGAGAAGCTGCAGAACATGATGAACAAGACGGTTGAGGAAAGTGAAATGAAAGGGCTCACCATCAACAGAAGAAAGTCCTTCGTTATGGTTTTCTCCAATAAGCCTGTCACGTCGCCATGCAACATCAAAGTTAAGGGAGATACACTGGAACAGGTCGGCCAATGCCAGTATTGGTAACATCGACGGGAAAGTGTGACATAGACATCCGCAGGCACTTTAAATTGCAAAGGTTGCCTACAAAAGGATGAAAAGCGTTCTGACCAATCGCTCGATCAGCATTGCAACAAGCACAGAATTAGATTGTTAAATCTTGTCACTTTGCTAGAAGTGCAAACTGATTCAAAACGATGGCACATGCAGGAACTTGGTCCTCCGATCATTATTAAAAAAGTTAGCAGGCGCACGAAAAACGTTCACAAACTTCTCTGTAGAACTTGACATCGTCTGTGTCTCTTTGCTGTGTGATCCGGTTGATAACAGTCACTGAAACTTCGCACAATTTGGCGTGTTTAATGTTGAACTGGTTGCTCATTGTTCGATTGCTATGGCATTTAGTCAGGAGATTGTGCCATTTCATTTACGCTGCATGTTCCAATGCTTCTTTTCTAGTTAAACAGAAGAAGAGACGACCGGTCCAATTTTGTGGCAACAAGACTTCGCCTCTTGAAGTGCCACGTGTGGTCGGTTCTCCTATATGGCTGTGAGTGCTGGACAATCAATCAAACGATGCAAGATCGCCTGGAGGCGACGGAAATGTAGTTTCTGCGAAGCATGATGCGCATACCCTGGACGAAGAAGGTGCCTCGGCCACGGGTTCCGTAAGAAGCAACTGAAACATCCACAAAATTAGATTGTTTAATCGTGTCACTTTGCTAGAAGTGCAAACTGTTTCAAACAGATGGCACATGCAGGAACTTACTATGTGGACAAAAGGAAATTTTTAATACCTTACAGAGATAGGAAAAATAGTCGTGCGTCGATTGCGGATTGCTCTGAATTCCTTCAAAATGCTCCGATCGCCACGACTCCTTCAGATTCGAGGAATTCAGATAATTGCGCAAACGTTTTCTCGATAATGTTCGGCCCTCCGATCATTATCAAAAAAGTTAGCAGGCGCATGAAAAAACGTTCACAAACTTCTCTTTAGAACTTGACATCGTCTGTGTCTCTTTGCTGTGTGATCCGGTTGATAACAGTCACTGAAACTTCGTACAATTTGGCGTGTTTAATGTTGAACTGGCTGCTCATTGTTCGATTTCTATGGCATTTAGTGAGGAGATTGTGCCATTTCATTAATGTTTATGTTACATGTTCCAATATTTCCTTTCTAGTCAAACAGAAGAAGAGACGACCGGTCCAATTTTGTGGGAACATCTGATGCATACCGGGAAATGGAGGGCGAAGAGCTCGTGGTCGACAGCGTGCAACTTATCTTGGATGGATGTCACGTGTCACGGGCAGAACGGCGTTCGACATCATACGGAAGTGTGTGAAGAGACAAGAACAAGTCGCGGACATTAGACTCTGACAGGGCACCTATATTGATTGATTGAAGGCATATTAATGTTTATTCTTTGCAATTGCGTTAACCTGAGGAAGCATGCAAGTCATGTCAAAAGCCTACAGGCCTACTCGTGTCTGCTAAAATAAAAGACATGATTGTGTCCATATGTGCCACATATATCGTGATAATGATTCGAATACATGTACTATACACGTCACGATGACACTCAAGAACCTGAGTGAATATATCACAACTAAAATTTATTGTGCAGAAATTTGCCCTATGATGTGATAAGTTCCTGTCAACAAGGCAAGCAAGCAGTTTCATCAGATGTTAAAATCTGAAGTCACGCATTTAGCCGGTTAACTTTTTTTAAGTGATCACAGATGATCGGCCTTCATCCAATGGTTTGTAGCTCCTGAGCTATTTATGAGATCTGAGTAAAATTTCCAACGACAGAAGGGTTCATTTTCGTACTTTCAAATGATCACAAAATGTGCATAATATTTAATTTCCATCATCTAATTCATGTACAGGTTTTGGACTTCATCAGTGATATGTAAAACAACTAACGTGAACTAGTGATTTCAATAGTCACAGCGGATTTCATTTTCCTAATGCCACTCATGAACATGCTTCATTTCTACAAAACATCACAATTCCCGAGTTGAAAGCCTTTTGTCACTCATGAAATCAGATTGTCGATAACCAACGCATTATGTCTCTATTGAAATCAGATTGTCACTGATGATTTCTAGGCAGTCCTTCTTGAATTCCAAAACCTGTAATTTTGTAACTTTTTTCATATAATATTTGCTTTCAGTCAATTTTTCAGACTTCAACTTTCAAACATGCAAGGCTGAGCTATTTGCCTTTTGAGACGTGATGTTTACAAAAACTGTTCATTCTCACTCAGTTAGCAAACATTTTTGAAATTTGTTATCGGCACGTTTTGAATATTATTTCAATAAACACCAGTTACAAGAATCTGACGGAATAAATTATACAATGTTGTCAAATACCGCTCTTTGTATTTGAAATAAAGATTTATTATTATTATTATTATTACAATGTGAAGAAGAAGCAAGTTGAATAATTTGATGACGAGAAATGCAAAGTCACATTGAGTCAAATTAAACCAGATAAAGAAACTTCTGCCAAGTTTTGATCCGATGATAATGCCTTCAGTACGGAGGTAGCATTACTACGCTGCACTATTATGCCTGACAATGCTGGAAACATCAGACGCAAACTTTATAACTGACGGTTAGCATGCGTCCCTTGCTGCTGCGCAAACTGATACAAGATGGTGATAAGAAGGAATTCTTCTGGTCTTCACGGTCCTCGTCTAGTGTGGCAGTTTTTTTTGGTTCCTCTTGCTGATGCTTCTTGATAACATGGTGTCATTATTGCATTAACATGAGCATTTTGATATCATGTTTTCTATCATGATTGTTGCTTCAACTTAACATGGTTGAAAATTTCAGTCTGATAAGTCGGCTGAATGCAACTTTCTAGAATTTCATGAATCAGATGATGATAATGTAGTATTTTTTGATCGTTCGAAAGTTCAAGAAGTTACCTTTTCTATCGATATGAAATCATTTGGATCCAATCAGTATTTTACTGTCTGTAGGTCATTGAGGAAAGGCACATGTTTATAAACTTAAGAGCCACCGCTCACCGGATGCACAAATTTTGAAAAATGAGTGCGGTAGAGTCAAATATCGTTCATCATCTACCACGCAAATTTGGTGGCAATATTCAAACGGGGAATGTCTCAAATTTAATGATAAAGAAGGGTCCAGATAATTTTTGATCGATGCCATTGGAATAACATATCTGGTCAACATAATAAACAGCGTTCAAATATAAATCCCCACGGCAACCCTGGTAATTATAGTGTTTGTGTTGATTAACAAAAGCATGATAATTCAAAAATCTTTAATACTGAGCAAGAAATAGAACATGTGGTAATGGTTTGAGTTGCGTCAAATGACTTATTGCATGAAATCATTTCAATCGATTACATCTGATGTCCAGTGTTCGCATGTTGTCTACAATTCCATTTTGTTCCTGTGGCTCTTAATTCATCATGAAAAACGTAAGCCAGCAGGTGAATGTTCACTCCCTTATTTTCAGCAAGTTTTCTAGTAAAACTATGTGTACGCGCTCCCGACGTTCCGAGCGTTCACCCGTCTTCTGAGGAACAAAATGGCGAACGCTCGGAACGTCGGTAGTGTGTACATAGTTCTACCAAAAATCCTGCTGAAAATAAAGGAGTGAACATTCACGTACTGGCTTACATTTTTCGTTATGAAAGGCCTCCTCTGAACAGCAATTCTCTTCTTGAGTCATCTATTAATCGTTGTAATTCGATTTCTATGTAAGTGCTTCTAGCACTCGTGGAATTGTGTGTTGTTCATTCGTCAAAATAATATATGCACGAATGTATGTCTCAACAAGTTTTGTCTAATTCTGTTGTTAGGCTGTACGAGAAAAATGCAGAATTTATGTACGTAAAACAGTTTTAGTGAGCGAGCAGATCATGAGGGTGCAGCTCTGGGACGGTAGAGTCAACAGCCACGATGCCGTCAAATAACCGGAGGCATTCCGTAATTTAGTATATCGAATCGATGCCTTACAAAACGGGCTCCTTTTTGTCATTTAACCGGTGCCCTTTTATCAGTCATCTTTCCGGCCCTTCCGAGTATTTCATTTTCCTAACGCCGGTCCGGCATCCGATGACTGGCATCGTTCATCAGGCGCCTAAACGGCACCATCGCTCGATTAGAGCCACTTTCTCACACCAGGAGATGCTAAAACTTCTCTTGCGTTTTGGAGGATTAATTGGTGTCTCTCGTCCTTTTTATTTAATTGATAACTTTTCCTGCATCGATCGTCCTGAGAAAGGATTTAACAGAATATCGTCAACAATGCTTATTGAACTGTTAACTTTCACATTCGTGGCCATCTTCGCAGCACCAAGCACAGTCGCCGATCCCAAGCAATGATTCGGCTAGCCCCTTGGTTTCGCATTTCTACACACCACTAGATAGGTCATGTGAGTGATCAACATTGAAGACGTCATCACGTGACGATTACGTCCTCGGAGGCGAGCAGCCTCCTCTCCTCAAGTATTATTGCCCGTGTGTGAGATGATTGACCCGTTAACGATGCTGTATAAGCTGCAATGGCCAAGATGAGGCAATGTCTCTGTCTATTGTTACGTAGAAAAAGGTGAAAACTACCTTCTGAGTTATGCTAGACCGCATGCAGTCATAAATATGATGCATGCAAGATGTGTGCATCTCTCTCTCGCTTTCTATCCGCGAATGTTGATGAATGCGAATTTATAGCACCGGTAAGTCGAAGCATGAACCAACAAACAAGTTATACTCTACTCATCGATAAAGCTGTGCAAATTATGACAAAATAATAACTGATAACAGCAAAACCTACATAACAGAGACTATCCAATCATTTGATATAATCATGAGGAGGCTTTGCCTTCTCTGCCTCTCCTGAGGAACCACCACTGCTACATGGTAGGATTCTCTTTCAATAAGTAAATCCTTCGCTCCAAGCCGATGACTGCGGCCAAGTTTCAGACAGACCTGAAAAGTGTGTTTAACACTCCAAAAAGTAAATGCAATTTTGGAGGTAGTATGACCTTCTTCACATCGATTGTGCGATCAGAGCACTTAACTATACTTGGATGTATTACGTTTTCAAAATGTATGGCCCATAGAGTAGGTATTTTAGGTAGAGAAGCAACTCAGCATATATTAAATCCCCAATGTGCATACAGTTTCGATTTCATTCAATGAACGTGAGTCGAGACCATGGTACCACCTGTGAGATATGCAAATTTTTACACTTTCTGATCATGATAGCAATACAGAATAAAAAATATCATTCCACAAATCCTCGATGTCATGGCAACTTGGAGAGGTCACAACTTGTTGAATTAGGAATTCGATGGGTTACCATTACTAAAAGCTCAGTTATATAATAATAAGACATTTTCTTAAGCGTGATGACATCACAAACTGCCTGCCACTGAAAGAACAAAGGATCATAATCATAGACACTTATCATAATCAACTTTAAAAGATGTGAGTCCACTATTACTATTTAAATTCAATGAATTGCGCTTTGTGAATCACAAAATCATGCGGCTGAAAATTGAATAAAAAACATGGCATCTCCGCCAAGAAGCTCTCAACTTTTCCTTGAAGACTTTATGTAGGGAATTGCATTACAATGCAGTTCATGAAATTTCCTAGATCATCAGCTTAATATCCGCTTCATTAGGATGCTTGTTAGCAAATATTCATTCCTTTTAAAATTCAACTTAGATCATACTACTGATAAAGTGGATTCATGTGGGTAGTATATGAATTTGCAAAATATAGTTTTTCAAAGACTACTCAAATTTTTTGGACCGCAGGAAGACACTTTTTTTGAGTCGACACTCCACCTATTATATACTTACTCTATGGTCTGGCCTTCTTTCTATTGTGACAAGTGACATAATATGACCAGTTCATGTCATGTAATGATTGAAAAGTACGCACCTGACCTGAAATAGTCAAACTATTTTCCTTTGCTGTACACCAGCAACATGGAAGCGTTGCACCATGGGTCACAAGTCTCAACAAGCAATTCGCAAGTTTGAGATCGCACAAAATTGTCAAATTCTCATCGATGAAATCCAAATTCTTCAAATTTGCTAATACCCATAGTTTCAGAATATTTGGATAGTTCTCCTGAACTTTCGGAGCGATATGATAGCTACTACAAATGCATAGTTCACTCCTGTCTGTTTGAATCGCCCGCTGTAATTTATATCAGAAATCGACAAACGAATTTTGAGAAAACCAACTCCACCATTGATGTAAATTTTCATGTAGTGCTGACCGAGGGCTTCCTTTCAAGGATGAAATTGACGATGAGTTTGAATTCGATTATCACCCAAAACATTTTCCATTATAACTGTTTACATAGTTTCTGGACATACTAAGTCCATGTTGTCGAGAAATGTCAATTTTGAAATAATTCATCGGGATATTTTCGAGAAAATTCAGATTTTACATTTTTTTAAGTTGTATGAAACAGAGCATTTTTAAAAGTTTTCATAAAAAATTCTCCAAAGAAGCTGCTTGCATTTTTTAAACATACTATGCGAGCACACTTGAGAAGTATCAATCTTACATATTTTGATCGAGCTATTCCAAAGAAAATTCAAATTCTGAATCCTTTACACGAGCAATTCGATTAATTCTTGAATTTCCAACCAAGAATATTTTCTAGGCATCTTATTTCTCTGGTTGCAAATGATTGTAATTGTCATAATTTGACTTACTTGATATTTTAAGCTACTGGTTTGATTGTTTTATGGTTTTCTAAAGCAAGTTAGAAAACATTGTACATGTGTATGTCGAGGTACGGATATCCCTTCTGGATAGGTTTCTTTCATGCCTTGTATTGTTGCATACAATAATTCAGAACTGAAACATTATCTTCTTTGCGCGCAAAGATCTAGAGAAAGTTAAAACATCCGGCACATTTCTTAGTTCCTTTGTCTCAGAAAACAATCAACATAAGAGTCACTTTCTGACTTGATCATTAGCGAACGTTATTTATCATCATTCTGTTCTAACATGTGTACGCACACCTTCCTGACTCATCACGCCATTCAATCGGATGACCGACATTCCTTCTATCAGAATCTTATCAATACATTCGTGCTTTTCAAAGAAGGCAACTAATTACATGTAGAAATTTTAAATTTTAATTTTCTCGAGGAAAGTTCGATAAATTATACTTAAGAAAGTCGACATTTTCAACTGCTCTTCCATATAGTAGAGTACATTTGAATATGTGAAAAGGTTTTCTAAAGATACTTTTATCAAAGTAAAAAATAATTAATATTTATACTACTCAACACTCAAAATTTGAATTTTCTTTGGAATAACTCGATGAAAATTTGCAAGATTGATATTTCTCAAGTGTGCTTATATGGTATGTTCAAAAAATGCCAAAGACTTTTAAAAATGCTCTTTTTCATACAACTCAAAAATTTTTAAATCTGAATTTTTCGAAAATAGCTCGTTGAATCATTCTAAAATCGACAATTCTCGACTATATGGAGTAAGCATGTCCAGAAACTGTGCTATTTTTAGGTGATAATCGAATTCAAACCTACCGTGGTTGTAGTATCAGTCATGAATGCAATAAGTGTCGCATAACTTTCGGCTTGTTGGAGAAGGCATTTCAGTAGATATCATTCCAACGTCATTATCATCCTAAACGATAGGCTCCTAAACTCAGATTGGCATAGTTTTACATTGTAGGACATTCCTGCTTGCATACCTTGTACTTAATTTATACCCTTCTTCAGAATGAGTCTCGTGACTTTCTTCTCATGTGCACTGCTTCATGTCTGTCTAATGTGCGAGCTGTCTAATCAGCTTGACTTTCGAAAATCAACAGTTTTCTCATCACACCTCACACCAAAAGTACTGAAAAATAACAGACCTATTGTCCATTTGAAGCTGTCGGATTTCGTATTAGAGAGATATTTCGCACTAAAATATTTCTTTCATCACCAAAGGGTTTTGATAAAGTGGTTCGTTACTTATTCCACATAAATTCTTGATGATGTGTCGCTTTCATTCTGTGATCTTCTGACTTATTCACAATAAGACAGTGGAAAGGATTATTACAAAGGTTGGGTAAATCTGACTTCCTGTATATAATCCATCTTACTGCACACCTATTATCAGTGCTTGAACATTAGGATTTCGTGACTTTTACTTTGCAAACCTCACTGTACATGATCATGTTCGATACGATTTATTCTGCATTTGTTATCTTCTTGTTACAGGTCCTAGTAATGGAGGTCAATTTGACCTCCCGCTGTATTTTGCGTATCATTTAAAAAACAAACAACTTTGTTTTTGTGCTAACAATCGATAATTCATCACAAATTTCACAGATATACTTAAATGACTGACAAAATGCCAGCTGTCTCTGTTTTGAAAAGTTCAACCTTTGAAAAAGTCAAAAGTTCCATAGGTGAATATAATTAAATGTCTTGCCTTCCTTTCGAGAACTTCATGATAAGCCACGTGTCTCTCTAGAAATGTTTGCGGCGTCTCTTCCTCTTTGAATCCGAGGAGATTGATTCAAATTTTTACTGTGTTTATCACGCAATAACTGTCATGCTATTGTTTTCTCTGACGCAATGGATGTGAGTCGTCGTCATCGGAACTTTATGTGATATCATTTTGACTCTGATGCATATGATTGATGTTGTTCATGCTAGCCACATTGTCTTCCTCAAAGAAAATTTCACCATCACTCATTTCATTGATCAACTGATCAGCAATTTGCGCCGCTTGTCTACGTTGCCTCGAGCTCACAGCCATCTCACAGCAAGCCAAACTAAGTATGATCGGTGCTAGGGGAGTCACAGTATATACTAAAGAAGTTCAATCGATAATAACCTGACAAAGCTTTGCAAGGCGCACATTGTTCGCCTGTGTGTGTGTGTGCGACCATCTCATATCATCTCGTCTGCTCTTATCGTAAACAAAACACCAAGGTGCCTGCTGGCTGATGCCAGTCTATATGACGCTCATCAACCACTGCGCTGTTATTCATAAATTCCCAAATGGATACTAGAATGAGCACTGATCCTGAGTACTAACTACGACTAAGTCCCAAAATCTAGTACTATTCGAGTACGAAGATGTTAGTACTCAATTTAGAACTCTGTGGGTTCGACAGCACAGTATTTAATTCGCACTCATTATAGCATTCATTCAGTGAGTTGCAGGGGACCTCCACTAGTCAATAAATGCAATACGGTATATCTAGCCCGCAGTATCCCATTTGCACATTAATCTAAGAACTGTTTTGGCGATTAGGCACAAAAGTATTTGGATCAATGAAATTATATTCATCTTGATGAAAATGATTAAATAGAATGATTAAACTTCATACAAGGCCTTCTGTACGACAATCAGGAATAAAATAGTCAGTTGCAGTCAGCAAGTGTTGATAACATTAAAAGGGAAATTGAAATATGTAACTTGGAACATGTAATACAGTCAACTCTCGATGCAAGCGAACAGCCAGTCCCAAAGTGTCGCTTATATCACGAGTCGACTGTAATTGCTATTAAATTTGCATCTTACGTTTTGTGATTATGAAAATAGCAATTCTCATGCTTGAGGTAGTCATAACATGTCAGCGCGGTAAATACCACAATTCCCACTATAGAGTTATGGAGCTCGATCCTAATATTCATTATCCACCCTGAAATACTGACTCATGTAGACTGACTGATGCTTCTTCAATTATTGACAATTAACAAAATAACTCAAATGGTCATCCCTACATCAGTTAGAAATTCATGTTTCGATGTCTTTCCCTTTTAGCAGTACTTGCTATATTGATATTTCATCAGTTTAGTACTCAATTGGAACTCAATAGGTACTCTAGCTCTTCTGTGAATTTAAGTTCGACAATTTTAGTACTCTTTAATCTAGTACTTAGAATAGTACTTAAATCAGACTTTATGATTTACAGTGTAGATCTCTGCTCTACCATCTAAGCTACGACCGCCTACGTGTGACTATGTCAATTGGCAGGATCAATCCCTCATCGTCACACATCAGTTGTCGTAGCAGGTGTGATCAGTGAACAAATATTTCGTCATATTTATGACTGCCAATACTGAGAACAGTGTCGAAGTATTCTCCACCAAATCATCGTGCACAATGTCATAAATGCAATTAACAAATTCTGTTGTTGACACGGGAATTGACCGAGAATGTTTTCCTTGATGAGTTCGAATAGTTTCAAGATTAGCCTAAAAAAGGACACCTGAAAACATTCAACGTGAGAATAGTGCAAAAGTCGGACAAATTTTCAAAAGCTCCTTGTGATAAAATTATTAAGCCGAATTTATTGAAAATTGTTGGAAACCTGTGGGATACACAGAAATTAAGCTATCCAACATTAGTAGCTCTTGCCTTGCTTCATTCAGGAGCTAGACAAAATTTTCGGTTAAAAGTGTTCCATTGAGAGGATTATGCTAGAATATCAGACGATAGAAACTGTTAGAAGACTTTAATTAATTAATTAACTGCCAAGCAACGACATAATTGCATTTTATTGATCTATGCTAAAAACAAACACGATGCTAATTGTAAATGGTTTTAAGAATGATGGGATTATTCAAAATCACTCACTTTCTCTTTTGTATGGTTTTATCTTATGTATGGGTTGACTGCGGCTTTGTACAGAACTACTCAAAGTCGCCTGGTCTAGGGAGAGAAATTTAATTCACTAATGATTATATTTAAAAAGCGAGAAGAATTCTTAGGAATCTCAGTGAAATTTGATAAATATGAAAAGCGCGGCAAACTGAATGTACCTAGCAACGCGAAAGTCCGTCAGCAGACGATTTGCTTGATGTTCAACATTTTCGATGAATATAGGAAAGTATAATGCAGCGTTGCAATTTTGATACTCCTAAGGATGTTTTGCGCGTGCAACATCCTTCTGCCTTTGACAGCTGCCCCTGCTAGGGAAACAATGTCATCACAGAGAGAAGTAAAATGAAGCAGTGTCAAACTTAGAACAGATTGTAGCAACGTCGCTAAGCTCGTGATTGATCCACGCGATTATAAGTTTAGAGTGTAGGGCCTACTGACCGCAACTGACCTCTTCAGAAAGTAAAATGTATGTCAAAATAATTGTCAATTAGGGGCGTAGCGTCCATTGGGCCATTCAATGTATTATTAGATAAATCCCCAGCACATTTTAATCATGTACAATATGCGCCAGTGACCAAACGCTAGATCTTAGGCTTATCTTTAAGTCTTTATTTCATCTTTCCAACGGATGCATGTGTAATTGTAGATGGTTTTCTCTCTCATTCTTCGTCTCTCACGGGCAGTCACCGGAGTGTCGCCGAGATTGTACCGATTAGCCAAAATCTAACACGAGCCACATATGATCAGCAATGGCTTGTTCATGTCATCGACAAATCAGCCAATCTATCAATGTGCCGTTTGCGCGCCTTTCAGCTCGTCGTCACTGCATGCAACCCACAAAGAAGCAATTCAACGTAGCAAAGTGCGTCAAGGTAACAAAGTTAAGAAAAACAAGCTAATGACTAGTTAATTTTCAATAGGTACAAAGTATGATTTAAAAGAAAATTTTTATATCCTAAAATGTCTAAAAATTTTAAAAATACTTACTAGAAGGACAAACAACGCTTCTCCTCTTCTCATGTGTAATGAATTGGCGAGTAAGTCGTTCTGTTCAAAATTATGTTAATCACTTATATATTGAAAGGATCCTATTTAACAGTCTGCCCATTCAGATGATAAGAGGACAGGTCTGTTTCCAATCAAAATACCAGATCTAGCTAATAACACAGCGGGATTACGCTATCTATAATCTACCAAGTGTGCAAGAGAATTAATATTAGTTCCTTAATCTAAAACGTGAAATAGAATTGTACAAAATATGTATACAATTATTTGACTATTTTTAATGAGGTCATCAACAGGAACTTGGTCAGGACGATCGCGTTTCGACCGCTTCATCCTGGACGCTCAAACCCGACCAAGCGCGGTCCTGTACATTAAATATGCACAGCCTAAAAAATTAAATTTATAATAGAGAAAGATTAGCATCTATCAAAAAAAAATAGAGTCACTATTGACTGAAATGTACCTCAGGCATTTGAAAGCAGGACAGAGTCCAGCCAGTAGAGGTCAAGAGACGGGGACATAATCCATATGAATAATCAATTCATTTCTGTGATTCAACCCGGGCGAGGACATGGAATTCTTTAGGGGTTACACTAACACACATTGGCTGGCTAATCACGGCGAGTCTAACCGGAGTTTGGGTATGACAAACGCGTAACTTATAATTAACACGTGTATACCTTCACTTTAAAGCCAGGCACTTTTGAATTCTAGATTAGAGCCAGGCAACTATATGCTGCATGCTATAAGGTATACCGATGCCAAGACTGATTTTAGCCCCGGAGACGGTTTGAAGCACCCTACGCCACTGCTGTCAATACATACCATTTCATAAATAATTTCACGAAAAAGTTAGCCCATTTTCAAATGTAATTTTTAATTTTTATTTGGAAATCCTGATTCAATTTTAACAAGCGATGTACCATATGAAACCTTATGTTCCATAGGTTATTTTGAAATACATTTTACTTTCTGAAGAGGCAGTTGCGGTCAGAAAGTCGTATAATTGGTACATGTGGGACCTAATATTTACTCTTTATAGCGAACCAGTTATCGAAATGTACCGAATATAGATTGCAATAAATGCTGCAATTTGGCACTACTTCTCCCTACGTTCGTAAATTTAGAGGCAGCTTTAAAACATTCGAAATGAATCTGATACTTAGCTTTGTCGTTTAACGAATTATTGCGACTTAGCTACTGCCACAAGACCGTTTGAATAAAAGGAAACAACTCAGTCAATACATGTATTAACACAATCAGAAACTGTAAAACTTCTTCAGCAAAATTGTAGAGCTATTGCTAACAATCCCTTAAAATCATGAAAAGTAGAAAATATCTTCTTGAAATGACAAAGTGACCAACAGAAATGTTGCGAAACTTAAGTAAGTACGCTTTCGTATGAAAAACACACCAGATCTCTGTAAACATACGAGAATCTCGTATCAAATGTTAATTTCAAATTGTATATGAATTCGGCATATGTTTGTATGTAATTTTCCTATCCAGAGATTTACAATCTTTGACAAATAGGAAAAATACCGTGTTTTTGGATGAAACATCTATAATAAGAGCAAATTTGTTCTCAAAAAGCAAATATATATATTTTGATATATTTCAGAATTGGAAATATTTTGGAAGAAAAGTAAATTATATTTCCGGTATGAATGATGTTGAAAATCAGCTGCTTACAATTCTAGTGAAAACAAAACATTCATCTCAAGTAGACGAATCAACATTACGAGATAATGAATCTTTGCTTCCTGGCTTTGTTCGATTTGTCTTGAAATCGGATATTCAAGAGGAAATGCTCTTTGCTCTGAATCTTCTGACCGACACAAACGGCAGTGCGATATTCAATGCAATCAAAGCATATTTCGAAGAGAATGGCATTCCACTAAAAAACATCATCCAATCTGCTACGGATGGTGCCCCAGCGATCATTGGAAAACACCAAGGGTTCACTGACTTTCTGAAAAGGTAAATACCAAACGTGATAATTTGCGTTATACACAAACAGCACTTTGTTGCCATGGAACTAAGCCCAGAACTCCATTACATACTGAGAATTGTTATCATAAATTGTTATGATGAATAAAATCGAGGCACATGTTCTCAATACCAGACTAATTCTCAAACAGTGTCAAGAAAATGATGGAAAATTCGAACGTCTCCATCTTCATGCTGAAGCAAGATGACTCTCTAAGGGTCAATGTCTGACAAGATTTTATTCAATATTGGACTCTATTATTGAATTCCTGAGGCAAACATCTGATCCATCATTAGCCGACTCCGCTGATAATATGAGAAATCATATTGCTTACTTGGCAGACATCTTTCACTTTATGAAAGAAGTCAACAAAAAGTTGCAGGGATCCATGTCCAGTCTCATTGGATGCAGAAATGTTATCTCAACTTTTATTGAAAAACTCATTCTTTTTGAGCAAAAAATGGCAAGGGGTGAGTATCAACATTTCATGAACCTGAGCGGAAACACGATATCAGAGGAAGAGTGTTCTCGCTATTCCTTCCACCTACGAAAGTTGATTCATTATTTGTAAGAACGATATCAGGATCTGCTGCAATCAGATGTTCCGCAGTGGATCCTCCAACCATTCGATGCTGATCCTGCTACTTTAGAGATTCACCTTCGAGAACATATTATCGATTTGAAAAATGACATCGAGGCTGAAGCTTACTTCAAAACCGATAATTACGAGAAATTTTGTGCAGATTAAGCAATCTATATCCGATATTATGGGAAGAAGCAAGAATATGGTATCTATCTTTTTCTACATCATACTTGGTTGAGAAAGGATTTTCTGTAGTGACCTTTTGTATGAACAGAGAAAAAAACTGAGCTTTGAGAAACGCGGAGACTTGAGACTCCTCTTAACAAAGCTGATACGGGACATCAACTAGCTTATCAACATCAAATCCATCCTGCGAGACAGTGAACAAATTCGTATACTATACGTCATGCCAATAATTTTGTATAGATTCATGATTGTTGTTGCAGTTTTTTATATCATATTTTAGTTCTGTAGACACGCCTATGCACCAAAGGTGTCCACAACAGAAGTGAAGTTAAAGAAAAGAATTAGATGCAGAATTCGAACAAACTGTGCAAATAATCCAACCTTAAACCTTGCAGTTCGTGCAAGAAGCCAGTTTGCGGTCCATGCCAGGCCACGATCTATTAGAAGTGCATAAGTTTCTTAGTTTTTAGACGATCGACAAAAATTGCTGACAGTTGTTGGCCACCATTTATCTGTAAACACAGAAATACATGTCCTAGACATTTTTCATTGGTTCTATAGATTATCTGTTTCGTAAATAGAAATGAATTTCAAAATTTGACTTTTCCATTGAAGCATATCCAATTTTTGGAAGTGGCTAACCTTCAGACTTAATGCTAGCATAACATATATTTTATTACACGAAACTCGTATGAACATCAGTGCAAAAATACAAGTGATAAAAGCTGTAATTGTTATCATATATTACATACATTAATACTTGATTTATTATTGTGTTAGGAAATTGATTTTGTAAAATAAAAAAATAACAGCTTAAAAGAACTAGTGTTTGAATTTCCGTTTCGTGCATATTTAAGAAAATCGTCAATTGACGGTTTTCGCGCGTTTAGGAAAATTGTCATTTTATTTATGAACAGATATCATCACAATTCTTTCTGCAATTTCGACAGCTTCAAATACCATGATTTGCCAGGGAAGGTTTCGATTCAATCTTTTTTCAAACAAGAATTAGATTCAATATTTAAAGCGAAATCGTCGACGATTTCAGGACGGATTCCCCACTGTAGCGTTAAGAAAGTTTATGAAAGGAGAAGCGAAATACTAGTTTTAAACCTTAAGAAAAGGTTGAGAAGATGCTTAACTTCATTGGAAGTCTATTCAGTCTATTCATCGAAACCTTAGATTGTGAGGAGATTCATCGTTAGGAAAAATATTGGCTTTTTTCAGCAAGATGATTTATTTTGAAAGGACGACAACAACAAAGACACTGAGTCATTATGTAATCAAAGAAACATTCAGAAAAGATTGAACAGTTTATTCCAGTGATGTTATAAAACGATTGAATGAAAATAGTCAATTTGGATTCTCAGGATGCGCCAATTTGCTAATGAAATTATTGAAATTCCTGCTAATCTTTCGTAGATAAAATCGTCAAATTTAAGCTTTCACCTTGCAATGCAATATACCAGTCATCTGCAAGACCCCTTTTCCTCTGAAAAAAACCTGAAGTGCATAACATGTCTCGCGAAAACCTCGGATTGTTTCAGAAAATATTACTCCGTCATTGTGATATCGCGAAATCAAAATCTTTTATTTGGTATTTTACAACGCGAGAATTTTGGCGCCATTTAAATCAAAATAATCTCGATTCACATCTCAATATTTTTCGAGTAACTAATAGCAACAGCATAAGCTGCTCAAACTTTAGATTGCAAATTCTTGAAAATGTACCGAGTTTTGGCTATAAATCTCTTCAATGAATACCATTTACGATGACAAATTGTTTGAATGTATCAAATATTTACTAATGAGTACATTGAATAAATTGAGAGATTGACAAGATTGTTTAGTGCACACAACCCATTAACGTTTATGAAATGTGGAAGGTATTCCTTCAAAGTTGTCATTCCAATACATTTGTGTGAAGAACAAGTACATTCTTGAGCTAACAATAAAGAAGATCCTCTTTATGATCGGGGTTGTATATTCCCGATTTCTATATCAACATTTTGTTCTTCGGTCTTAAAAAGTCCAACAACTCGAAACAGAGATTGCACCTGTTCTGCAAAACTGTGGCAAATTTCCACAATCATTTCTCTGGCTTGTTCATCACGAACGATATAGAAAATGAAGTTGGCTGATGAGTCTATAAACCTAGAGATTGTGGCAAGAACGCTCACCACTTCATTGGTTGTTCTTAGGAGAACAGAAATGAACATTATTGGCAAATCTGGAACTTGTAAAATGATGAAACAAATGCTAATTTGTGTTAAATATTTGAAGGCCTTGTCACAATGTGGACCGGGTTGATACCCATGATTTAGATGAAAACAACTCAGACCGTTGAAGAAGATGACAAGAATTATTGGAATCGTGTCTCTCAAGATCATACTGGGGAATATCATCGAGTCATATGTCCCTAAAATTTCATCTTCAGACTTAGAGAAGGAAAAACGAAAGAAATAGGCGTTCTCTTGATCATCAAAGCAAGTAATTGTTCCAAAGTCAAGGAATATTATGAAGTTTATAGGAATTAGGAGAGCGATGATATTTACCAAATGAACGATCCGCTTGCGAAGTAATCTAATCCCTTGCCTGTTTGCTCCGATTGGCTTTGATAGCACTAAATATCTCATGACGGCAATTATCACAATGCACCAATTTCGTGAAGAATTAAATATGAAAGAAAGACGATAAGCATTTACCATTATCACTTCAAATGTCTTAATTATTGACAGATCATAGTAAGCATGCGAGGATGTTGTGAATGCGAGGATTGAAGTTGATCCATACAAGATATCATTCATCGATAAATAAATCACTTGAAGTTTGAAAGTTTGGCGAATTGTTGAAATTCCAGGGTTAACCTTTATCATGAGAAATAGGGCCAATGTGTTCAATAAAATTGCAAAGATCGCCGAGGTGCAGGTTACATAAATCAACGGTTTATAAACAACGGTGAAAGCATGAGTGAGATTGCTGCAAAGGGGTGGAGACATTCTCAACAACAGAGAGGGGGAATGATTTCTGTGAATATATTGCTGCATAATATGAGTATGTACATCCAGGTCTCTCATACGATTGGAATGACACCCAATCAGATGATGATTATGCGTAATTGGCAAATCTGATGCTTCCCAACAATTACATTAATGCCATTTTTGAATAATCCCATATTGCGGCCATTTTTCCATTAGGCTGTATTCCCATGGAATCCATTAAAGTCTTGGATGTCAATGGAGAACCTTGCGTGACGCAAATGTGAAGATTCTGTCCAAATCTTCTCAATGCCAAACTGATTCCTTCATCAAGAAAATAAATTATAAGCAATAAATGCAAATAATTTGTAGAATGACTAGTACTTCATTAGGTGACTGAACGGGAGGTTTTTTAAATTCACCATTGCTTGATCGAAATCAAAAAAAGATCTCTCCCTTTTTATGTCACGAGGTTTTATTGTAAATAAAATAAAGTGACCCTAGTAGGGTCACCCTTTTACTGTTGGTTTGCCTGCTTCAATCGATATCCAGACAGTGGGAAACCTGACTTATAGTAAAACAATGATGTTCACGTGTATACCAGATCGATATGACTAATCATTTGAGTAACGTTCAGCATTCTTATTAAACATATGCGAAAGCATGGTGTTGTCACAAATAAACTCCTTGTGGCACATTATCAACCTTCCTGGTAAGTGCTCTATAAAAATCTCTAATATGACAATTTGCAATATCACGGAAATTGTTCAAATAGTATTGATTGATTCCATAGATAACCGTCAATTCTATGGGATTCACTTCAGCATCATTGACTGTCGAAAAATCTGCGAATGTGTATATGCATTTATCACAGAGAGAAATCTATTCCAAGCAGCACATAATGTATCTATCATCTATCACAAGTTTTCCAAAGTTGTCAGTCTGATGACTTCTGGATAATCTATAGATGACCAGCCAGTGATGGAAATTCGAAATCGGATTCAATTATGTAATACTTGGGAAAGACTGACAAAGTTGCTAGTGAAGCCGAATTCAACGGACGGAAGATCCAACCGAAGCATTGACCATTGTTATGTAAGGGTCAGTTTCGAGAGGAAAAGAGAAGCCACCGATTTCCACACTACGAATGTCCTTAAATGAGGGGGAACAGAAAAGCGAACTATACGGAGATCCTTCTTTGCATTCAGTTTCATGAAAACAATCATGACGGACACAATAAGCATTTACAACCTGAGCAGCTACTTCTTACAGGAGGTCTGAACAGTTATCAGGCGATCTGACCTGTGATGGAGGCTCTTCTGAGACCAATGACCAATGCTCGGAAAAGCACAGCCAGATCACATTGAGAAGGGCTTTAGCTGGATACGTCAAATGACTGGTGCATATTATTTTATCTCCATGCGTCACCTTACAGAGAGTGACAAGAAAATGAAAACAATAACTTTATTGAAGTTTTCCGGATTTAGTCTGAGAAGTGTTGATGATAGAATATGATGTATCACAGAAGATGATGTGTATGCAGGAGAATGTTTGCATACAAAAACTGATTTCAATATGAATCCTAATAATCGAGATGATATAAGTAGTGCTTGCTGCCCTTCACTCCTGAAATGTAAAAAATGTGATTTTTGTCGTGAATGTAATGTCACAAATAGTGAGTTGGCAATGTTCGACATCTTGAAGCTGCAAAGTTTTTGAGCGAAATTTATCACGGGAAGTCTTTTCCATCAAACGTATATGTGCTTCAACTATACATTCCTTGCTGGAGGGTGTTGTATGAGATCAAACTGAATAGTACAAATTTGTACATAAATAGTACAAAAATAGTACAAATTTGTGAGAATAGCGAAGAAAAACCATTTTTCCAGGTTATGCAAGTTATAACTGAAACTGAATAATTGTCTAAGAAAATAGTATCTTTCTTTAAAAAATGAAAGGACGATGGTCAGACTATCGATGAATATCATCACATTTCCGATTACTTCGTAAAAATCTCGCTGTTCGCACGTACATGAATCAGATTTCCGAAATTTCAATGACATTTTTCAACAGCATGTGCAAGATATTTGTTCATAAAATCTCAAATGCCTTGTTCTGAGAAAGTTGTTAGAAGAAAAATTGCAAAATTAGCAAATTATGCGGAGGTGTAGCACATGCGTTTAGCGCATAAGCATGTGTAGGCTCATGCGTCACAACTCCTAATGTACATAAATATACATACATGCTGTGCTGGGAGGCAACCTGTTCTCCAAAATGATGATTATGCTTATTGACAGTCTATTTGCAAGGTAATCTATATTTAGGAGTCCATGCCTGAACATGTATAAGCCAATTTCAACCTATCTGTCCAGAGAAATTTAGAAGTCCATGCATGAACTAGGGAGGCTGATCATAGATTTCCTTGCCGTTTTATCAGTTCATTTCTTGAAAGTCATCTTTATGATATCATTTTTGAAATTACAAATTTGTTCCAATTTTGAATTGATATTTTGTTGATCATAATTTCTGTAGTATTGCAACCGGTAGCGACTGAAATATGGCGACTAGCTCACGTTTTCGAGATGATTCCCAAGAAAGTGACAGATTGTTAAATAATTCAGTATCAGAACACACAGAAAAAAGCACGAAATGCTCAATCAAAATTTTCAATGAATTCCTACAATTGAAAAACATTGACCTTAATGACATCATAAGTGACAGTGACATGTTAGATGAAGTCTTATCAAGGTTCTTTTCATCAGTGTTGCAAAAAAATGGAAAAAAAGAACTCATTTTTGTCGTTGAAAAATGGAATTCGACGATCATTGAAGCGTTCTTTTGGGATAGACATTTCTGACAAGATCATTTTTAAGCGATCTTCTGACATGTATAGAGCAAAACTCAAAGACATAAGACAAAAGGGACTTGGAAACACAGTACACAAGCCTGCAATTCAGCCTCAGGATTTAGCAAAGTGCTACGAATCTTTGGATCTTCGTAAGGCCAAAGATTTGCAGTGAAAAGTTTTTTTTGGACATTATCGTATACTTCGGTAGGCGGGGTCGCGATGAGCTTCGGTGCATGACATTTACTATGCTTAAAGAAAATTCAACCGATTCAAAACGGTTCCGCATTGTTCCTCTGTTTGATAGAAATCACAGAGAAGATGAAGAGCAATCTGATTTTGATGGTGGTGTCATTCCAATGATTCCAGATTCTAAACACTGTCCATTTACATCATTGAAAAAGTATATATCGAAAAGAAATTTGAATATCGATGCTTTTTGGCAGCGTCCAAAGGATCATGTAAATGATCAAATGCCAATTTGGTATAATGCCGTGCCTGTAGGGAAGTGTCGATTAAACGCAATGATGAAAGACATAAGCGGAGACTACAATTTATCAAAAGTGTACACGAATCACAGCGGTCGGGCAACAACTGTTCAAATGCTAAAAAGATCTGGATATTCTGATCGTGAGGTGATGAGCGTTACAAAGCGTAAATCAGCTCAATCATTAATATCCTATGATTCGATTGACAGCGATAGGAAAATATCAATGGGCATGAATGTAGCCAAAAAATGCTTTCATATTTGTGCTGGAACCTCAATGTCATTTAGTGAACAAATTCAATCAGACATTCTAGATGGTGTTGAGGATGATGACATTCCAGATGAAAACCCGTCCAAAAAATTGAAAATTTGTACCTCCTGGGGAAAAATTGAAATTGACTCATGACTTTTGAACACCATGATGTTGCGCTATATTCTTCAATGTTTGTATTGTTTGAGTACATATTTCTATACAACATATAATTGTTTTATAAAGCATCACAACGGGAAGTACAATTGATTAACAGCTGATTGATTTTTAAAATTACTAAAAGTCCTTTTCTATTATGAAACAACTAAGTTAATGGATAGATCTAGTGGAAATAGTAATGTACAAAAAGTGAGGTACAAAAAGTAATATCGTATACAGAGACATATTTTTACAGATATATGTATTCATGATAATACATAGGCCTATATTTGTCTATTCTGCTATCGATATCAGAACGATCCCATAAATCGGAAATACATTAGGAGCATAGACAAGCTATAGGACATCACTAAATAAACGCTTGATGTTGCTTGATATCAACTGTTCCAGAGAGTGATGTCAAATTATGCAATATTTGCTACTTTGCTTTCTAGTGTCCGTCGATAATGCCGTTATAGCTAGCTTTTGAGGTATTGCTTTTATTAACTAGCTATGGTAGATATAATCCTCGCCTACTATATATATTCGCATGCCAAACATACAAATTCAAAGTTCAATTTTCAGCTCTTGAAGCCAATGTCTCAAGTCAACATCAGGATTACGAGATTATGTGGTCCACTGTTCGAGATGGATTACCACAAGCAGAGGAGACGGACTGTCGACAGCCCCATCGCTGGAGGGTTGCAGCCACGCGAGCGGTGTTGGAGCGAAGTTGGTTCAGTCTGACCCATTGCTGTCGAGGAAGGTCTGCTCCGGGTGGCAGCTACTAGAATGCATACTAAAATGCATGAATGGCAGGCCATCCAAATTCGATATCACACAATGCAATTATTCGCACCTTGACATCATGCGCAATAACTTATTTATCAATCTAATGAGTTGTAGACCTCTTTTATAATTTTTGATGATGCCAACAGAATTTTCAAATTCACTCAAACAGAAGCAAATTGAAAATAGATAATCCCAAATTAGCATTGATGCTATAATAACATATGCGCGCATATCAATATCCCGCTCTACAAGAAAGCTTTAAGCGGTCAACAAATTCCAAATTCCAATTCAATAAAAGCTCCGACATGAACAATGTGATCACTGACTGACTGCTGATATTGCGAAATGCTTTGTCTACGACGTGCAAACTTGATTTAAAGAGATTCAATGCGGTGACATTGACTTCTGCACTTGTAAGGGAATTCTAGTGATTTGCGACGTGAATTGAGAACCTAATTAGAATTAAATAATGATTCAATTTATTCTAGACTGAATGTCATCAACGGTCGACATAGGCGTTACTAAAACCGGCCTGTCGGTCTTCAAACTTTGCGGCCGGTTCCAACCCTGATGAATATAATGATAGCTTTCATCTTGAGCATTAATTTATGCCGAATTTTTTATGTTTGCCAACATGTCACGTGCGATTGTGTGCGAGAGCAAAATATTCACATCCTGAGATCTCATGGCACAGCGCACACACACACAGTAACTAGATGAATATCATGCAATGTGTACCATCATGGATATGTGCAAAATCATTCTTTATCTAATTTCTACACCCTCCCAGACGTGTTGGGGATTCTAGTGGGCTCCTATGCCTGTCTATCACACTTCTACTGATTCAATTGAAATGAAATGCAGAATCACTGTCAGAAATGGCACTCAGCAAATATTCGAGGTTCTAGTCAAGTGGTGGGCAACCAAGTTGTAATAACAGGCCACAAGCAGTTTCCCGGGTCAGCAAATTTAGAAGACAGTAGTAGGTTCTCAATGACTTCATTCTGTAATTTTAAATGTACATGCACACTATGCGGGCTGCTGCATTAACACACGTGCATAGTTGCGGTCGTAAATCCAATGACAATACTCTGTATTACTTGACATAATTGTATATGCCATGCTGGCCAGAATTTTGGCACAATTGTTATTTTTGTAATTTGGCCGGTTGGGAAGAAAATTCGATATTTTGCATATCTATAGAGGCAGCGATTACATTTATGAATGAATGAAACTATAGCTTGCAATAAAAAGATGCAGAATATTTTGCATTTTATTTCCATAGTGTAAAACTTTTGGCCAGCATGGTGTACTTTAACCCTCAGAGACATAAACTTTTTCGTACCGACTGAGACCTGAGGGGGGGGACGGTGCTCTTGAAGACAAAAAATTATGACCAAAATTCTTCAGAAAAACTGTTGACATTTACTGATTTGTCTATGTGCATGAAGTTGTATAACGTAACACCTAAAATCATACAAACTTACAAAGCTATTGCAAAGATTCATACCATTTTATTGAGAAATTGTCAAAGACATACTTTGATGAATGTTCTTTAGTGTCATGTGATGTTATGTCCCTCTACACATCTATTCCCCACGATCTGGGTTTAGAATCCATCTACTATTGCCTGAACAACAATGAAAATCTTATCCCTGAAAGGTTTGATAACAACTTCATTATGGAATCTGTTGAATTTGTATTAAAAAATAATTACTTTAAATTTGAGAACTGTCATTTCTTACAATTAAAAGGTACTGCAATGGGGACAAAAATGGCTCCCAGCTACGCAAAATTTGGTTATTGGATTTTTGGAAATTAAAATGTTCACAATGCTCAAAGAAATGTATTCAAGTTCCATATCAGATGCGATTATTAATTCCTGGATGCGCTATCTCGATGACTGTTGGCTAATGTGGAGATCACACTTTAGTTTCATTCAAATCCAGTCATCCACGTCATGTAATTGGGAACATAACTTTTGTATTGACTCACAGGATAGAACGTATTGTATCCGAAAATCATAATAAACTTAAAAGATATCAAGAACTATAAAGAAATTTAATACAATTGAATTATCCAGATTCAAAAATTGTTTGCTTAGGTTGTAATAAGTTTTACATCGGTCAATCAGGTGATACTCTCCGCCATAGAGTTACAGTTCATCGGCAGCAAATCAACAATTCTATATATGGTTACTTACCCGTAAGCGAACACATACGAGAGTGCAGTTAATAAGAATATTAAATTTGCAATCATGCCTTTTTACAAGATGCCAATAGACTCCAATCGTCTCGACAGGGAACATAAAGAAGCTATGTTCATAACACAGCTCAAGCCACCTCTGAACAAGTTGAAATATCTATGATTTTATGTCAGTTTATGTCTATATTATAACGTCTAAGTTTAAATTTTATTGTATCTTTATGAAATAAAGATTCACTTTACGCCTTGAGAAGCCACTGAAGTGGTGAAACATGTTGGCGTAAATCTTGTATTTTTCCATATATATATATATATATATAATTCCAATAAAAAGCCAAAAGAAAAACAATCTTGACTGCAGGTACCCTGACTAGCTACGTCCCTTCTTGGGACTTCTCAAAGGGTTAATGATATATTTTTGAAATCAAAATAATAGCATCATTAAGCTATTACACGCACATAGACATAAAAATTGATGACATAAGATATATAGTATAAGTTAATGGCCATAGCTAGGCCCACGATAGTCATAGAAATAATCATGAAATCCTGGCTCCCTGAATGAATAATAAGAATTATTAGGATGACAACTTTGCCATGAATTTCGAGGCCGTAAATCGTAACTACGCGTTTGTCTGTGCCAATTCCATATACGTGCAGGCCTATAGACATCCCTAGATTCATTTTCTCTCCAGTTTATATTGGGGCAAGTAAGAGTATTTCTCCTCTTTGTATTGTAATAGCTTATGTTAGACGTACTTTCATTACGTTTTCGATATTGGTTATTTCCTGTGCAATTTTTTGAATTAATAATATTTCTAGTTTTGTTATCATCTTTCGTTTCACTGTTAATTGGTATCAAATGTTTATCTGAATTAAAAAAACTTCGTTTCATCTCCCATATCATGTTGCTCCTTTCTTCTTCATTCTGTGTTATTTCTTTCCATTGATCCTTACGATGTACTGCCTGTTCGATGTTATAATTGTTGTCAAAAAATTCTGTCATTTCGTTATCTATCTGTATCACCATTTCACTTTTGATTTCCGCCATTACTCTCAATCTTCTTATTTCGTATTCCACTTTCTTTAATGACTCTTCTTTCTTAAGTTCATTCACTCGCTCATGTTGTTGTTTCACTGGATTCTTAAATAACTTCTTTGGAATCCTTGGAACATGATTTTTTAATGCATTTTCATAAATGTCTGCAATCTCTTTATTCCTTCGTGCTTCATAGAACGCAAATTTCCTAGCCGAGACCTTTTTGTTCCAGTCGACTTCTTTTTTCGCGATTTTCATAAGTTTATCATTCATTTCTCTCATTTCAAGTGTAATTTCTTCTTTCATATTATTGATTTTTGATGTCTCGCATTTCAGCGTTGAATATTCCAATTTCGAATCTGACTGAACAGTTTTTAGAAGTTTATAAATAGTCTGTATTGCACTTGCTAATCCATTAAATTTATTCTCAAGATTGTCCATTTTATCAAATAAGATGTGTGCGTGATATTCACCCTGAGTCATCGATTGTCCTCTTTTGGAACCCATTTTTGTTAAAAATAATGTATATATATATATACTGTATATAAAAGCAATTATGCAAAAATGGAAATTTAATATGCTTAATAAATTCACTTAGAAGTACAAAGGAAAAACAGAAAAAAATCAAGCCCAAACCGGTTTCACCTGTATCTCAGGCTTCTCACGGGCGAATGAAATATATTTCAAGAAATTCAAAAGTTTTAGCTTGTAATGCAAGCCATCAAAGAAATAGATTTGCAAAATACCTTGAATAACTGCTGTCATAGATCGATAAACATGTGATGTAGACATAGATAAATTTTAAAACATAGACAGATATCAATTATACAATTTCTGGGAGTATACAAATTCTTTGTTTTTGTTTACTATCTATATTTTATCTTGGTTTCAGAATCTCAATACACATTTTCTCTTTCGACTCCCGCATTATTTCGATGCTTCCAATTCGTAATTTCGGAATAGGCATGATATGAAATGGGGGATCATAATCTTTTGAAAAGGAGGAGATGTGCTCACTTACATGCAACATTTGATTTTTAGAATCTCTTAACTGTTGTCGATGGACTCTTACACGTGATCTAAAACTATCTCCTGTTTGCCCTACACACAGTTCTGCACAGCCACGACATCTCATGACGTAACCTTTTGAGTAGCAGTTCATGTTTGCTTTTAGGTGAAAATGCTTTATTTCGTCCCCAATTCAAGAAGAAAACACTGCACCTTCGATGATATAATGACAACATTCACATCTAACATAACCACATTTTGTAACTCCAACTAATGTTTTTCTGTTATTTCTTCTCAATTGCCGAAGTAGTGAAAGGGGCTGACGGTATGTGCGTCTTTTGTATGTGCACTTTTAAACCAGTGAAGATTGGATTAATTACTTCCCGGAAAATTTTCGGATTATTCGGGTTATATGTGGAAAAAAGCAAATCTTTAAATTGGAATGTTGGCTTTTCTTCACATTAGTGATATTACTTTTGCTTTTAAGGTTGAATCATTGATTAGAGGCATTGGATACCCAAGGGCAAGTAGTTGTCTTTTCAGTTCATCAAAGCTCACTAACTTTCTTTCAGATTTCGATACTTTTCTGTTTACTCTGTTTGCAAAGGTGTATGGAATTTTGCGAATGACATGATTAGGATGGCCGGAATTGAACGGGGCATAGTTATAACCATCCATAGGTTTATAAAATATGTCAGTCTCAACTTTGTTATTTTCTTTGTAAAAAGTTACGCTTAACAAATTCAATTTATCTCTGCTCCATTCCATTGTAAAATTAATCTTAATATTCATATTATTCAAAAATTCATGAAACCCTTTTATGTCCCCATACCAGTCCCCGCATATCACAAAACAGTCATCAAGGTATCTCACCCAGTGCACATGAAAGTAATAAAAATCATTCACATTCAAAATATTTTTCATATGGGAATGCATTCCCTCTTCCAAGAAGCCAACTGATAATGAAGCATAGGTAGGTTTCTACCCATAGCGATACCAGAAATTTGCAGAAAAAACTGTCTTCGAAACTGAAGAAATTATTGCTCAGGACAATAGAGATTCCTTTTAATATGAAATCAGTAGTATATCACTCTTCGATCAAATCTCTGTACTTCTCAATCCAAAATTCAATAGCTGTAAGTCCTAAATCGTTATCAATATTTGTGTATAAAGACGCTACATCAAAAGATGCAAGGGACGAATATTCCACAAATGTTGATGACTTGGAGATGAATTAAGAGTTATCTCTACAAAAACTGGGAAGCTTCAAAATTAAAGGCTCCAGAATTTCATCTAAGAAGAAGCTTAGGTGACTAGTAGGCCCTTTAGAGCTTGATATAATAGGGAGCAATTTTAAATTTTCTGGTAAGCTAGTTCTAACGCAACCACATTTATCCATCGATTCTTAATCCAAATTTAAGCTCGCAATTTTATGCATCTTTGGCAGTCCGTACATAAAGGAGATATCTGCACTAAACTTACAAAGATACTTGATATCTTTAGGCGTTAAACAATGACTGACATTTTTTAGCATCTTTTGATTAGATTCAGTCTTTCCTTTGTACTTCTAAGTGAATTTATTAAGCATACATGTATAGGTCTTTCCACGACAATTCAGTCTATTTTTGAAAATTTTGTGGCACTTAGTCTCTGATTTTCGGATATATGTTTGCTATGCATTAGAAAACACAAAATATGTAATATTAGCTTCCAATCTTGAATATGGCGGGATCTAGAGCTATTTTGAGAAATTTTATTTTTTCAAAATTTTTGAAATTCTCAAAATTTGAATTTTCACGCAGCTGTAACTTTTTACTGTATATTCGTTACTCTACCAAACTTTCTGTGCACCATTAGTATGGCATAAAGGAATTGCTGCATCAATTTAAACTGGTAACTGGCATGTAGAACGGAGCTACATGGCTCCAGAGATGGCGAAGAAATGTATCCGCGAAAAAACAAAGCAAAATTTAGAGTAATCTCACAGTTTTCTATATTCTTGTTACCCGTAGTAACTATAATATTTGTGTTGCTGTATGTCAGTGTGGTTCACAGCTGTGATCTTAAGCGGTAACCAGAATACAGAAACCTACACCAGGGGTTTTAAAGGCGTGATTTTTCAAAATGCCGAAAATGGCTGTTTTCAAGCTGTGCTAGCTTTTTTCTATATGCCAGTTTTGACTGCAAATTGACACTGAAACTCAGAAGCATGCCTAATTACTTATAGAGGAAATTTGATCAGGTAACCGATAGTTTGAGTGGTACAAATTGGCCATTTTTGATTTTGCACATTTTTTTCAATATATGATGTCAATATTATATAAGTAGTGTCGAGAAATAGCATTTACAGTGCAATAGCACTTGAAAACGTTAAGCTGGTGTGCAGTAAGAAATGATTCCCTTTGATAGATATTATATATGAAACTTTGATATATTGCATAGAGCCAAATATGACTTTCGAAGTTCGAGTTTTGTTAGACTAGATATGCTTTATCAATCGACATTGTACTTTTGAATAGCAAAGTTTGTGCGAAATGCTCAGGATCGATTTATCTTACTGTCTTCTAAAGTAATCAATTGCTTTTAATAATTTCAATTATTCTAATGGTGAGATATCTTTCGCAACGAACCGGAAAAGAGCTCTAATTCATTTGTAAAAAACACTATTTCAAAGTTGATGTTGAAACATATTGTGTAAAGAGGATTTGCAAGACAGTTCGATTGTGGTTGGAAAATGATTTGGCTGTGTGAAATATATTGAATCTATTTCAATAACAGATGACTGACTTATACTTATGAATTACCATGATCATCAGTTAGCATCGAAAGATCCTTCATACAGGAAATGCATTTTTGATTTCACCAATCAATAGGTAAACCTCAAATTGAAAACAGTAGGCCTATTGATATTATAGTATCATGATAATGTGAAAATATTGATCATGAGAAGCCGCTCCATTTCATTCTGAGGTTTTTCAATAGTATTCTAAATTGATCACTTAATAATCATTATTAATGAGGTAGCCAAGCATGCGGTGTCATCAGGTCATCCGATCAGAGTAATGAACGCCACTGTGATTGATCGGGAAAGCAGCTGGACAAAAGAATTGTTAAGGAGTCGCCATGGACTCATAAACCGCACTTTGAGAACAAAGTCAAACATAAGTTGAGTGATGCGTGGAAGTCTTGAGACTCTGTTTTTTTTCCGTAACATTTCTAAAATCGTTAACTTTCTTAGTTTCTACTTCTATTTGCTTTATAGTAGAATGTTTTTAAGTATTTTCTGTACTATGCATTTAATTGATAGTTCTATGATGTTCTGATGTTTCTGTCTTGCATGATTGTGAACTATTCTCCTAAGTGTTAGCTGCATGATTCATTCGCCTGACGATGACTGCCAGCGGCAGCTGAAAGGCCTCGATAAAGAGATTTTTTACGAGAACAACATCGTTTTTCTGCGGGTTCCTCTGGTGTTAAAAAAAACTTAATAATCACATTAAAGTGGTTGTATGTAACCCCAACACATGGTCTTTGTGGAAAAGAATGCAATTAACTTGTTCCTTTCACAAGAATAAAATGTAATCGAATGCCTTTTTATGACGAAATATATGAAAAAGAATTAATTTTTGCACGAATTTGATAGGTTTGGGAGAACCCACTTCACTTGTTTTCTTTATCCTGGGTTAGTTTTATATAGCGTGCAGTTTTAAGAAAGGCATAAAAATTGACCTGGTTTAATTTTTCTATGAATAGCTTACATTCGTATGAGTGATTTATTAATCATATGGATCAACAATAGATATTGTTCACATCAAACTTAATCAATGATTGACATGGGATATTGATAATAATACCTAAAATATTTACGATTTTTTACGATAATTGCGATGTAATTTATACGATAGTTTAAGAGACCTCCAACGTTGTATAGATTGTTGAAGACGAACAATCGTCCTTCTATGAGAGTTCTACAAAGTGTAGAGACGCTCGATGTAGCTGTTGTCCTACTCTCATGCAGAAATGTCATCTATATCCTCCGCTGTAAAGGTTGTAACGAAGTATATGTGGGACAGATTGGGAATCTTCTTCGTAGTAGACTGACTGTTCATAGACAGCAAATCAATAATGAGAAATATAGGATCCTTAGTGCTAGTGTTTATATTGCAATGTGTAGTAGAAATCTTCCTAGTTCGAATGCAACTTCATAGATTTTGCATTCATTTTAGTTTATTTAGTTTTAAATATATCATTCCCATGAGCAGCCTTCCAAGAAGAAGGTGAAGCCGGTCGGGAATGCTGACTTTTCCTTCAGTTCTCCTTATTATATATACATTATTATATTATAATATATATATATATGATTATTATACATATTTCTAGCATATTGCACCCAGACTTTTCATTGCGATTAAAAATAATAATTCTGCCAGACTATAGTTTCATTGTTTCAAAGCCAACATCTTCAGTGGAGAGAAACAATACGGTTACATCGCAATTTTTGTATACGTAAAAGGAACCAGTGGGCAAAAGTAAATGGATTTCACAAATGTCAATCAAACTCGTGTCTCAGGCTACAAGTTCAGAAGTAACTCGTGAGAACCATTCCGTTCATTTAACAGTGTATAGCTATCTGCTTTTAATAAGATAGTTTCCAGAATGAAAGGACCACAGAATTACATAGATTGTTTAATCGTATCACTTTGCTAGAAGTGCAAACTGATTCAAACAGATGGCACATGCAGGAACTTAATAAGTGGGCAAAAAGAAATTTTTAATACCTTACAGAGATAGGAAAAATAGTCGTGCGTCGCTTGCGGATTGCTCTGAATTCCTTCAAAATGCTCCGATCGCCACGATTCCTTCAGATTCGAGGAATTCAGATCATTGCGCAAAAGTTTTCTCGATAATGTTGGGTCCTCCGATTATTATTAAAAAAAGTTAGCAGGCGCATGAAAAAACGTTCACAAACTTCTCTGTAGAACTTGACATCGTCTGTGTCTCTTTGCTGTGTGATCCGGTTGATAACAGTCACTGAAACTTCGCACAATTTGGCGTGTTTAATGTTGAACTGGCTGCTCATTGTTCGATTGCTATGGCATCTAGTCAGGAGATTGTGCCATTTCATTTACGTTAAATGTTCCAATACTTCCCTTCTAGCGAAGCGGAAGAAGAGACGACCTGTCTAATTCTGTGGAAAGGACATTTGTACTGACAGATGATTCTGAAATTTTCAGACTTAGGAAAAAGGTGATGCATAGATATCTCAGTTTGAACTGGATAGCCTTTCAGATGCTCATTTTCGCGAGTGTTTAGGTGACGTTTAGTAGCACCAATGTACCGCATTTGACAGCGGTCACAGCTGTATTCATAAATGACATTAGATTTCAAACGACTCGCAATGGCATCTTTGTTTTGAAAATCGCCTTGATTTCTGCGCCTTTCAAACTCTTGTTAAGATACCGAATCCTCTTACGTAAATCAGAGGAACTGTCTTCAATGAACGGAATGGTCCAATGAATTATTTGAGTTTCCGATTTTTCTTTCTCAATCTGACCAGCAGCTATGCGCTCTTCAACCGACTTTTTTATCTCTTCAATAAGTTTCACAGGAAACCCATTGTCGATGAAAATGGCTTTTATCCTTGCAACAGTACTATCGTAAGAGCTTTTAGTAGAGCAAATTCTATTTGCTCTATGAAACAGAGAGCGCATGGCTACTGACTTGTATGCTCTGGGAGCATAAGAACTATGTGGCATATAGATGCCGGTATTCGTTTTCTTAAAATGAAGGTTTGTCGTGAACTGACCAGAGTCAAGCGTTACTTCAACGTCTAAAAAGGTAATGGAGCTGTCCTCACCCCTCTCGTAAGTAAACTGAATATCATCTTCGATAGAATTAACAAAGCGGATGAAAGACTCCGCATTCGAATAACTTTCAAAAATTACAAAGCAATCGTCGACATAACGACAGTAGTGGAGTGGGGGAACCCCATCAAAGTCTTTGAACTTCTGTTCAACCAAGTCCATGGCAAAAGCTGCCATTGTCGGACCTAAATTCGAGCCCATCGACGTTCCGTCAACTTGATAATATAATTGACCATTAAAAGAAAATAAAATACTTTTACATGCCATATGCAGAAGCTCCTTCAATGCTTTCTCACTAACAGGAAAGTTGTTGAAATCGATCAAAGATACTATGTGGTCAATCGTCTTACTGACAGGGATATTTGTGAAAAGATTCTGGACATCAAGACTATACATTTTCACAGGAACATTTTTGAAATCTAAAGTTTTGAGTTTCTCCACAAATTGGAAGGTATCACTCAAAGAGAGGGTTTCATGAATGAATTTTTTCAAAAGACTATCAAGCCATTATATATATATATATAAAATTAATAAAATACAAATGGAAATAATATGAATATAAAGCCACAAGAAAATCAAAAGCCAAAATGCCCTGCCAATCGATTTCTACCGCTTAGCGGCTGGTCAAGGCAGAAATGAAGTATATTTAGCTCAATAATTACAGATATCCAAATAATTCAGAGGATATAGAAATCAAATACAATTAAGAGTAGGCTGGAATAACTTAATAAACATAGATTCCTTTGATTCCCTATCCAAACGGCCGGCACTTGGTGGCAGTTGACAAAATGGCAAGGCACTAAAATTGCCGCCACAGCTCGAAATATGATGGCTTACTTTCAGCGAAGCATAAGTTTTTGTTTTTATTTGCTGTCTGTGTACAGTCATTCTGTGTCTGAATGTGTCCCCCGTCTGTCCGATGTAATAGTTTTTGCAACGGTCACAGATCAATTTGTATATTACATTTGACGACCGGCAGTCCATGTTGTGTTTGATAGTAAATGTCTTAGTTCCCCCCGGTGTTTCAAAATACAAACGATTGCATTCCACTATTATGCTACAGCTTTTACAACGTGGTTCTTGGCATCGAGTAACACCTTTGACCGTTATGCGATTATTTCTTGCTAAAAGAGATATCAGTGATTCAGTACTCATTTCTTTCGTAAATTTGATCGCTGGACTTAGGTTATTAATGATATCATGAAAATGCTCTGAATTCCTATAGATTCGTCTTCATAGATTGACGCCAATGATTCATTTCTATAATATTCGTAATATGCGAATTTGCGTTGTTGTTTGTAGTTTTCTGTTCCACTCAACCTCAGTTATTTCGCTTATGTTACTCCTTTCATACTTTTGCAGCTCTGATGTAACAGTCTTAAGACCATTGTCCACTTCATCTTTCATTGCCCTTACCTCTGATATCCACTCCGATTAAAAAGTGTTAACAAAAAAATTATTTATGGTATGCAAGAGACTTGTTAGGCCTTCAACTTTAGCTAAAAAGCTAGATGAATATAATTGCATAAAATGTACGGCTCCAAGTGACTTAAAGTTCCGCCCAATCATCTCAAGTCACTATTCTCCGACCAGTAGATTGATCCATGGCCGCACATAGCAATCAATGTGTTTGCTCACATTTAATATAGCATAATGTTGATTGCTTATGTGCTGTCTATGGACAGTAATACGATTTCTAAGTAAGTCACCCGATTGTCCGATGTAGTATTTGCGGCAGCCAACGCACTCTAACTTATAAATGATGTTAGAGGAGAGACATGAAAGATTTCTATTCACTGTAAAAGATTTCATCGTAGGAGAATTTGGAAACTTAATGGTTCTACCCATAATGAGAATATCGCAACATTTACAGCGCTTCTCATTACAACGTTGTATGCCCGTAATAGACCTGCGGTTATTTTTGGATAGAATGGATAACAGAGATTTGTGTTGTCGGTAAGTAGCACGGAATTTGCAATTATGGAAAGAACTAGGCAAAGGTAAGGTATTGGTAATTGGTTGGATAACTTCCCCATATACATTCGGATTGTTCCTGTTGTACTTGAGAATGAAGGAGATATAATTTTCAGATGACTTGATCTCTTGAATTGCAGTATTTTCATTTTCACCTCTGTTAATGGCGTCGTTCACCAAACTCCAAGGGTATTTTAACTTTACTAAGCGACTTCTCAACTCAGAATATCGTCCAGGTAGCGTATCCACAAGTTTTCAATAGTGTGGGCATCACTAGGAAATACTTCCTTGATTTTCATGTACATGGCGTCTTCTAAATGACCCATTACCAAAGAGGCGTAGGTGGGCGCCACTTTTGTCCCCATGGCGGTACCACTTATCTGCAGGTATGTTTCATCTTCGAAGGAAAAGAAATTTCTTTTTAGTATAAGTCTTAAGCCACGTAGAATAAATGCTTTATCAAATTTTCTGTCGATGTTTTCTCTCTGCTTTTCAATCCAATATTCAATAGCAAGGTTATGAGGGATGTTAGTGTATAAGGAAATCACATCCATACTAATAAAAAGTATATCATCATCCGTATGCGTGGGTAAACAAACGTTCGAGGAAATGGAATGTGTCCTTACAATATCTCTTCATCCTTGATAGAATAGGCTTTAAAAGATGGTCCAAAAATGTACTTAAGCGACTGGTAGGAGAATACCGGCTAGAAATAATAGGTCGGAATGTCAAATCACTTGGAGGCACAGATAGGCAACCAAATTGATCAGGCTCAATTTCCCTAAAGTAATTCACGTTCTTGTGTAACTTGGGTAGACCGTACATGTGCGGTAAGATGGGATAAAATTTGGTCAGGAATTCAAATTCTTTTTTGGTGAGTCACTCCTGATAATTATACTCTCTAACAAAAGAAACCTACCAGGTAGATTTTCGAAATTTTTACAATGTTGAAAGCGTTCAATTTTGACTTCATGTACATGTCTGCATTCATGCAGTCTTAACAAGCATTGTGAGGTAGGTCGTGGTGAATACAACTCACAAGACGCCTCGTAACAATAGCCTTTTGTTAAATGACGATTTCACATTTGATTTCACATTAAAGTACAAAGCTGAGTTACTTCATTCAATGTAGTTTGACAATGATAACCATCCACTTTTTTTATAAGTTTGTATATTCGACAAATGTTCATTCTTCATACGAGTACTATAAAATGAATAATCCAATACAACAAGATATCCTCCTTTGTCTGCCTTTGAGAAATGTAGGCTAGATTTCTTTTGTAACTACCGTAATGCAATGTTTCCTTCTTAGAAATGTTACTTTTGTTGTAATACTGATGACCATTGATCACTGTTTTATAATGAGTTTCCATAAATTTTATTTGATTATTTAAATGTGATCTTAATCTAATTACTTCCTTTGGAGGCAGGCAATCGGATTTATTTGAACACAAATGTATCGAAGTGTCTTCATAATTTTTAAAGTAGTCATGTAGTCTTAGCTTTCTCGTAAAGTCATTTAGACTATTTTCCAAATCATTTACATTACGCCTCGGTGTAGGTGTGAATTTAATACCTTTAGAAAGTATTATTTTACTATCATCGTCTAAAGGCTCTGTTGACAGGTTATATACCGAGACGGTCTTTAGAATAAAAAAGAGTCATTCATGTTACTCCCTGCAAAATGGTTGAGATTGTCCGTGCGTATGTTGCTTTTATTCAAAAAGCAATCTTCCATATTATCCTTTTCAAAACAGTCATTACTGCGATTGAAAGCGCCGCGGTAGTAATTCCGTCTTCCGTAATTGTTATTTGGGCGAGTTCGATTCACTTGCTCATATCTTCGAAATCTTTGATCACGAGTATTATTTCTGTAATTCGCATTATCACTACGAAGAAATGGCTTATTATTTTGAGTGCCTATTTTGTAGTAGTTGGCTGCGCAAATACTACATCGGACAATCGGGTGACTTACTTAGAACTCGTAATACTGTCCATAGACAGCATATAAGTAATCAACATTATGCTATATTAAATGTGAGCAAACACATTGATTGCTATGTGCGGCCATGGATTTCTCGCGGCTCCTTTCTACCAGCTTCCTTCTACCGCCACTCGGCTGGATAGGATTTCGAAGGAAGCTATGTTCATTTCTCTGATAAAACCATCATTAACTGATGTTTGATTTTTAAGTAATTTCGTTGTATAGGTCATCACATAAAAAATTGCGTTTTTTATATGGTTCATTTAATTGGATTCTATGATATTATTCTTTATCATTTTATTCTTTTGTAAACAAGTTTGTGTCGTAATATTATTATACTGACTTCGATGTATTACACGGTCAGAATCTACGAATATGATGCTACGGTATTTCCGAGCCGAAAGCGAGGAGAATACCATAGCATCATATGAGTAGATTTGAGCTGTGTGATACATAGAAGTCAGTGTAATAATACTATGTGTTCTCTGAATGATATCTCATGACTCCATGGATATATTTCATATTTGAATTCATGAATTTTGAAACAGCTTAATTATCTAAGCAAGCATTCCTTTCTTCACTTTTGACTAATCAATGACATAGGAATGACGTCGAGATTTGTAAACATGTCAGAGGAAGAAGTTAATTCTGATATCGATAATAGAATACCAAAAAGTACTTGGAATAAGATGAGATGGGCATTCAAGCTATTTGTCACCTGGCATGACCACTGGAAAATAAGAATTGACGATAATGTTTTGAAAGTATATAAAAATGTGAAAGAATTTACACCAAACGATCTCAATCACTGTTTGAAGTACTTCTTCGCTGAGGTCAGAAAGGTTGATGGAGATATACTCCAGAATCGTTGAAAGGCATTGGTGCGATGCTACAGCTATATTTCAATACAGAAATGAAATGGAAAATTTCTATTTTTACGGACATTGATTTCAAAAGAGCTCGTGATTCCCTTGATGCTCAGATGAAAAAATCAGCTCAACGCGGTAACGTAAAACCAAAGAAAAGAGCATTGCCAATTGATCTAGAACAAGAGAACGAATTGTGGGAAAATGGTAGTTTTGGAATTTCAAATCCAGATCAGCTAATCCACACACTTATTTATCATTTGGGAGTTCATTTGAGCCTTAGAGCGGCTAAAGAACATCATGATATGGAATTTGGAGACGAATCTCAATTAATTCTTTGTAAAGACAGTGATGATAAAGAATATTTGAAATACGTTGAAAGAATGTCAAAAAACAAGCGTTATGGATTAAAATGTGCCAGAATGGACCCCAAAGAGACTCGAGTTTATTAGAACACGGACAACCCAGATCGATGTGTGATCAAATTATATAAAGAGTACATTCGACATAGACCAGATGGTGCGTGCAAAGCATTTTATCTGACGCCCTTACAGAAACATCAAAAAAAAAGGAGCTGTTTGGTACAAACGCTGCCCAATGGGGATTCATAAAATTGAAAATACCACTAAAACGTTGATGAAAAATATTGCAAAAGACGGCGAATTCTTTACGAACACTTCTTTACGACGCACTGCTAAGACTCGACTTGTACAAGGCGGCATATCCAAGGAGGTTGCAGCACTCAGAACAGGTCGAATCAATGAAAAAGCAGATAGTGCCTACATTCATGCCGAGGTATTCGAGAAAGATATGTCGAAAGTGCTGTATGGATCATATGAAGCTACAACAAACAATGTTGTATCTACAAACAACACAAACACACGAGAAAACAAGTCTATCAATTTTTATGGATGTACTTTTAACAATTGCACTTTATGATGTGTTACTCTATTATTTGTATTGGGTTGGAAACTAAGCTCAGACTCATCTCGTAATTATTAATAATTTATTAGTTATCTGTAAGAGTGTATTAGTGGTTTAGAAGTCTAAGACAATTCCGTCTTCAATTTTTTGAATCTGGCACATCTTCTAGCTCTCATAGAGCATTTAAGAGCTAATTCTTTTCGCTTCGGTGAGTCAGAACTTAGTTTTCAATCATAGTACTGTTTCAATCGTTAAAGTGTGTTATAACACATTACAGGTAATCTACTCCCAGGTAATCTACTGCAGTAGATTACCTGAGAAAGATATTGCAGTTCAAAATATACATGTTGAATATGGATATCTAAGCGTATTTTACTCAATTATAATCGACCGCCTAATTGCATTAGGGGCATAGCACATGAGGCGAATACATATCTGTAAACCGTTCATTGTCTCTACTGTATTGCATGGATATCTATATAGTAAGGGGATGAGACACTCTACTCAAAATCAATTTAGCTCTATACCAACTCGGTGTTACTTGAATCAAAGAACTTTGTAAGTTACAATACGGCAACGGCAATAATACAGTTCAGATGTTGAACTGCAATAAGCCTAAGTCAAATTCATTTCATTTTGAAGTGAAAACAATTTATCGTGTAGAAGACGACTGCTTCGTATCAGTAAAGAAATCAGCCATAGCTATAACTTATTGATTTTCTCACGAGTCAAAAAATCGACGTTTGAATGTGCACATGGATTTCTTTTTCATTTGCGACTATTCTCATCTATGGCGTGTTCGGAATCCTTACTATACAGATATCCATGTATATTGTCTCTGGTTTGTTCCATGTTTGTTCCATCATCGCCAATTTTCACATAAATCATAGATATCTTAAACACAATCATCATTCATTATCTTTAACATGGATTCACTTTGAAATCAATTTTAATTTTGATTCCGAAAACCAGCATTCATTTTGACTGCCGCAATGGAGATCAACAGTCGTGACATCAACCTAATCGTCGAGACTTTAAGAAGAAATAACTTTAAAGGCACAAAAATACACGAGATCATAACAACTGCTTGGGGTGATAAGCGGATATCAGTTAGACGTGTACAACAAGTTATGACTGAGTTTGGAGAAGGTCGCATTCAATTTGATAGAATTGATGGAAGTGGGCGTCCAAAGTCTCAGAAAAGAATCGATCTTACTCAGATGGTTGCTGATGAGGTGACCGTGAATAGGAGAATTACGTGCTACGAGCTTGCTGATAAATTGGATACAAATCATAGATTGATTTACGACATCCTGACAGAAGACCTGCATAGGCGATCAATCCAAGATAAGTGGGTGCCACATAATTTATCCGAGGCAAACAAAGAGGCTCGCGTATCGTGCTGCACTGAGCTTATTGAGAAATTTACAAGGCGCAATATCCATCGCAATCTTGTAGTTGCAGACGAGAAATGGTTTTTCTGTAGGCCAGTTGGTTGTCCTCAAACCGGAAGGTCTTGGTGTTCAGCTGATGGTGATGTTGATAGAGATCAAATTCCTAAACGTTTAACCGTCGACAGAAAGTTCATGGCAATTGTTGCTGTGAATTTTGATGGATTATCGTTTTCTACAGTACTTGAAAGGAATCAGTCTGTAGATTCCGAATTGTATACTAATTTTCTGATTGACACAGTTAATTCTTTCACTAACCATGATTTAAGAAATGAAAGAAGAGAGGTGTCATGGGAGAATATGGTTTTGATGCATGATAACGCTCGACCACATGTATCACGCCACACTCAAAACTTTTTGGCAGACAAGAATGTTCAGCTACTGTATCATGCTCCATATTCACCTGACTTAAATATATGTGATCGCATGATATTTCCTGCTTTGGAAATGAAGAGAAGTGATTTGGAGTTAATGACAAAGGAATCTTTAGAATCCTACTTAAATGAAACTTTGACTTTTACTCCACAAGTAATGAGAAGAGCAGCATTGAAATTGATTGACCACTGCAGAAATGTGATTGCTGCAAACGGCAATTATTTGTGAGTTACTTACTGTCTTACTGGCCCCCATTACCCTCATTTACTGAGCCCCCCATTTATGAGTTAACAGAACACAAATTTTAATAGGTCTCAGTGCCATAATAATGTTTTCAATAGCCATTAAAAAACAATTATAAAAACGCAGTTTTTTATGTGATGACCAGTATTTCTACATTATTTGTATTCAGTTTGTCTTGAAAAGCCAAGATACTTGGCAGAAATTGATCGGCAGAAGATACTACATTTATTTGAAATCTAGTGGTCATTCTATCTTTTCAGGCGGACTGCTTTCTGCAATCACTTAATACCGCATCCGAGATTGAGGCGCTTCACGCAGGCGCTACTCATTACATGTTTAGACAAGCATGTAACGACTGATGAGGCCTACTCACGACTGATGAGGCCCAACAAGCCGAAACATGTCTCGTGGTGGTTACATCTGTTGAGATTTGATAAATTTATCAATTGCCAGGTTACTTGTCTAAATATATATATATATATATATATATATAAAATATCTTTCTTTGATTTCCCTCCCGGATTGAAAAGGAATTTTAACTGTTATTCCAGTAATTTGCTATATGTTTTGAAATGCAAGGGCTGCTCAGACTTCTACATTGGCCAAACTGGAGATATCATCCGTAGCCTTACCGTTCCATCGCTAACATATCAATAATCCTAGCTTAGCTATCCTCTATGTCAGCAAACACATAGCTACTTGTGCTGAGGACCATGATATTACATTTAAAGCTGCGCCTTTCTATCAGTTTCCAAATAACGCAACCAGATCCGAGAGGGAAATCAAAGAAAGATATTTTATTTCTAAATTCAAACCTCCTCTCAATAGAGATCAAAGATAGTTGCGGTTCATTTATTTCATGTAACGGTGTCTGACGAGGTGTCATAAGTTATTAAAATACACCGAAACCGGTAACACCGACATCTCCTGGTTTTCATTTCTTTTATATCAATTTACTTTATCAAATTTCCTTTTTTGAATTATATATATATATATATATGTATGTATGTATATAAACATCACATATTCCAAATACGGTAGCAAACAAAAACTGAAAAATGTTTTTTCATGACTGTTTTCTGCTTCTTCTAGGAGCTTGTCAAAGGTACCAGAAGAAGCAGACACCGGCACCGGTGAGGGAAAAAGATTTCTCAGTTTTTCTTGGAAACTTACTTGGAATTTTTATTTTTTCAATTTAAGGTTTATCTGATTTTGTACACAATATATATGTACGCTCGTACATATAATATAGGTATATAATCTTTGCCACATCGATGGGATATCCCTCTTCCGATATACCCAAGCTGAGCGGACATGGTATTCGTGAATATTATTCCTAAAATTCACAATATTACAATTTGTTGTACTTCTTTGAAATTCGGATTTTGAATTTTCTCGTGAATAGCTGGAAGGATTGCTTTACAATTTACGGTCTGCAACCCCATACACATGGACAAATTAGAACGTCAAAATAGTTTCTCTGGAGGATTGTAGTTTTGACTTTATGACATTTCAACTTATGCTACTTTTAAGATTCAGGTTTTATTTTTCTCGAAAATAGTTTGATGAATGATTTTAAATGTTGCGTTATATAAATTCATGCACATAGACAAATCAGAAATTGTCAGCAGTTTTTCTGGAGAATTTTGGACGTAATTTTTCACCTTCAAGGGCACCCAGGGGGTCTAGTGCATGAATCCGTTTTGACAAATTCTTAGTTTACCTGCTTAAATCGACATCAAATTATCAGGAAAGTTTATTTTAAGTAAAGCAATGATCTTTGCGCGTAGAAAGTTGATACATGTATAACCAATCCTTTGAGTGTATTTCATCCTTCTATGTAAACACATGCGAAAATGTGGTGTTTTTGTAATTCAAAGCATACTAAGAGTTGGTTTCACGATGTTTACTGTCGCCATGTAGCCTCAGATAGTTTATTTTAATGAAATTGATTCATTCCATGCAGCATAACCTTAACATTTGGCCATTTTTTAAATTTACCCATGCTAATTGGAAATAGGCATAAACTGAGCCATAATTGCTGCATTTTAAGACCGTCAAAACAGCTGTGGATATCTCAAACTCATCAATTGCTGTTATGAAACCTTCACCAGTAGTCTGATTTTAGTGTTGAACTATAAATATAATGATAGCTTTCATTTTGAACACTGATTTATCCAGATTTGTTCATGCAGGTCAACCAATCATGCACGATCATGTGCGAAAACAAAATATTCACATTTTGCGATCTTCTAACATAACTCACATGCACGAGCATGATGTAAACATTGAATAAATGAATTTCAGTCATTATCCACCATCGTGGACATGCACAAAATCATCCTTCATCTGATAGTAAAAATGTTGTGATGGGAATTTCTACACCCTCTGAGACCTGAGGGGGGTTTTGCTTGGCCTATTTACATGTGTCATGCTTCTATTGATTCAATTGAAATGAAACAACACAATGTAGATTCATTGTCAAAAATGGTGATTTTACATGGGCATGAGCGGTTGATATATCATCCACACAGAAAGTAAAACAGAAAAATATGGCTCCGGCGTCCACTGCCCCCCAGGTCTCTGACGATTAAAATCAACAGTTCAGTTGCTGTCATATGGCCCGCTTGTTCTCTGGTAGCAAGTGAATGATTTCCAACCGCTAAAAGAGATAAATACAGCTCTGTATAGGTTCAGTTTCATAACAGTCACATGTTTGATCACGTCATGCATTTAGCGCTTTAAGCCTCTATGACACATAGAAATGGACGATCTTAAACACCGCTAACATAATACGTCAATAAAATACACAAAGAGAGAATAAAACAAAAGAATCGATGATAAAAGTGAACAAAGACAAAGAAAAAATATACGATCCATTGAAGACAATGAACTGGCTTCAAATGTTGGATCGACATACTTTCACAAATCGCATGGCTCAAAGCGCTTCTTGCTTGCTTAAATAACCTAAATCCATTGTCAGACTCATGAATTCATAAGCAACTATGGGTTTATTGGCTTGAGGAACTATGTCTTTGACTGCATCGGGGCATAGGGATCTTGTTCGAAATACCGGAATCGCCTTCAACTGGTAATAGGACCGCTCAATATCCTTCCGAATACTGTCGGCGATAACTTCACTTTGATGACCAGAATAACGCATGTTGAAGTAGAATTTCTTCTTCTCAGCGGACACAAACTGTTGGTAAGAACGCTTATGACTGTCTATCGATAAACCACTGTGGATAACCATCGTTTTTCAGTACATACGTGAGATGTTGGATTTCCTTGTCGAGATGTTGAGGTGAGCATTGAGTTCTTGTTCTGTAAAATAGCGATGACACTAGGTTCGATTTGTATCTTCGACGTGAGAATAGTGAAAAATTATTGTAGAGAGATGTACAAATGTCTTTGCGGTAGATTGAAGTGGACACAACACCTTCTTCAATATGGACTTTGACATCAAAGGAAGCATTCGGCAGTTTCACGAATGAATTCGAACGATGGATGCTGAGACGTGGTCCACGGCGAAAAAAGCGGCCCGGTTCTAGCAGTGGTTAGAAGTCAATTTTAATTAAAAGATAATTAATGCTATTTGCGCAAGGAGGAAAGTCAAGATTGATTAATGTTGCATTATTAACCAGGGATGCGGAATCGGAGTCCTGGAGTCCCGGAGTCCTGTCAAATGATAGGACTCCGGACTCCGGCCTATAACTAGACCCGAAATATAATACAGACATATTATTTATCCTCGTGCAGAGCTGTCACTGTCTTGATGTCAACTTTCTCCGTCAAACAAAAGTACAGAGACAGCAGTGCATGCAAACCTTTTAATAGTTGAGGGAATGAATCGTGATAGTGAAAAATGGATGTCTTTTCACTCGGTGATTTAGTAGAGTAATGTGATGTTTGCATATAATGGTAATATGATGTTTGCATGACACTATTTAAATTCACATTGTTTGTCGTATTTTTTCTTGACTGACTTGAGTCTACTGTCTGCATTTTTAAGTTTTGCTCTTGTATTGATGATTTCTATTCTTTCAAAATATACACTTACTTACTTACTAGAGAAGACAAGCCTTCCTAGCCTCGATCACACTTGCGCACCAAAGGTCACATCTCAAAATGAAACACTAGTTTGTTTGAGAACATTACCTTTTACCCTCACGTTAATCGAGTGTGATAGCTCCTCTAAAGCGCATATCAAAATCGAAGGTGTATTAATATTTTTTGGAGAAGGATGGGCTTTTCCTGCCTGGTAGAGACTAGAGAAAAACCGTGTGAAGTTCACATCAAGAAGATGGGAGGAGCTGAGTCGCATGCATCTGACTGAAAGAGACATTTGATAAACTTTCATTGAATATGATTGATAATTGATACAGCAATGATTGTTCAGGTAAACCTATAATGATCTATGATATCTTTATATACTTGCCAACCGAAGTCGGAGTCGGAGTCCTATCAACCCCGGTGTCGGAGTCTGAGTCCTATCAAAATGATAGGACTCCGCATTCCTGCATGAACACCGGTGTCGGTGAATGGGTTTCGGTAAACATAAGGAAAAATATCAACATAAGGCCTCAGCCACACTGAAAGCAACGCAAACACGAGCGTCCTGGGCGCATGTCCTTAAGGTATTAATCGCTCTGATTTGCTTTGCTCGCAGTGTGGCAGTCTACAACTGCTGTAATGATAACTTTATATTTGCTGCAAAACGCTTTGCTCGGAAACGCTGGGAAAAGCTCGCAGTGTGGCTGAGGCCTAATGCATTGTGATATCAAGCGTTGTGAATTGTATTCAGTCTGTCAGTCAATAGTCCGCTATTGTCTCGGATCAAGGTTGCTGGTTCTATACGTAAATGCACATATCGACTTCTTCGGGTTGAAGGTAGTCATGCGTCCAAAGAAATCAGTCCTATCGCATTTTAGAAATGGAATGAGATTTTTTTCGTTTTCGTACTTTGGCTATGTGCAGAAGAAATGCATGAGATCATCAATCTCTGCGATGTCACATTGGGTGCACACACATTCTTCTTACGTCTTCCGATTATTTTCAGCGACCAAATTATGCCCAAACTGTGCCCAATATGTGACCAATAATGTGCCCGACGCATTTTCAGCACGCCGGTCACATTTGGTCACATATGTGACTTTCATGTGACCGATGATGAATCACCGTAAATCATGCATATACGCCAGTACTTGATGAGAATAATTCAAGATGATTTTCTGAATACTTTACGAATCCAGCGTCCAGAAGCAGTTCGTGATTGTCCCGTGGGTTGCCATGGCAATAGCTGATTGCTGTCCACTTACCGTCCATTTTATTGTCCTTGTCTCACACTGCATGTTATTAAGTGATGCTCCTGTGATTAACACCAGTTCCGCGTCAACACACGACTTAGAGCGGACGGAAGGCCTCGTGTTATCATTTTAACTGTCAATTTGTCTTGACATACATGTATCGGTCCTTTGCACTTGCTTTTCTATACAAAAGAATACTTTATGGAGTGTTTTGTTGAATTATCACTGGCAAGAAGATGATATCATAATGAAAACTAATTTAATCAGGATAAGGATTGTGTGATTGAAAAATGTGACACATGTCTCCATTTAATCTCCTTGATCTCGCTGGGACGTTGCATCATCGTGTTGTAAGTGAAGTTCTGTTATCTTGCCTAGACAGCGGGAAACAAATGAGCTTCATGTCTATGGTCATCATGTTCATTACATTGAGAATGGCAAACAGGGCGAAATTATATAATGGCGCCCTCTTCCCAAATAGAATCTTCAATCGCAATGTCCTGAGACGTGAGTCTATAAAAAATTGAATTAATGTATAGATGATTGAATCAAACAATTTTATTGGCAAAAACAGTAATAGATGCTGCCACAGCCATCGATTTTTTCATTGGCGTATAACTAAAGTGTTCATTACATCAGCTCATCTATTTGTTTTTGAGCATCAGGTGGCGGTTGGCGTTGAGCAACCCACAATGATTAAGACATTCTGAATAAAGTATTACAGATTAATTTAGAAGTAAATGGAAAGTAGAATATGTATCTAATGCTTTTCAAATATTTGTTGTTTTTTCCATAAGTTCCTTTATTGAAAGTAAGGTCTTTTCTTCCCACCACGAAGTGAAATCATGTAAACCATAATTTATAACTCAAGTAAATTTAGAGGCAGTAGGTATTTCGACTCTCCAAAACCTATACAAGTAGTGGGTTTAAATTATCACAATCAGTGGAAGAAACGCTAATCATGAATTGTCGTATGCATGTGGTCACATAAAGTCACATATCTGCGGTGTTGAATCTGACCGATTTGGGCACATTCGGTCACAAAAAGCAGTGGCAAACGTCACATGTGTTGGGCACAGTTTGGTTTATAGTGTAGAATTGATGAAACGTGATTGCTTAGATTGACGAAAGTTAAGTATGATTTAAATCCGCATTGAAGTCTACACAATTACAGATATCGCAAACTTCGGTTGCCTGACTTTGCGGAGTCAATCCATTCTTTTTTGAAATATTCTTGGAGACAAATAGTAATCTCCTTTTTTTAGTTTATGTCTTCTTTAATCCGCATTGATTCTACACAATTACAGATATCGCAAACTTTGGTTGCTTAACTTTGCAGAGTCAATCCATTCTTGTTTGAAATATTCTAGGAAACGACCAGTAATCTCCTTTCTGTAGTTTATGTCTTCTTTAATTTCGGAAAATAGGATTGTGCTTAAGTTGATTTTAATAAATAAATAAATTATTTATTCTGTCACACCACGTGTTTTTGATTAAATCTCTCTCTCAAAATTCAAGGGTTCTTATTTCGAAAACGAAATTGCCCAAAGTCAAAAAAATAACAACTATATTTCTCTCTCTCTCTCTCTCTCTCTCTCTCTCTCTCTCTCTCTCTCTCTCTCTCTCTCTCGAGTCAAAAATCACGTTTTGTCTGATACTTATGGGATATGCCTCAGATGAGGTCGGCACACTTTCCTCACATTCTGAGGTGGATTATTTATTTGAACCTGCGCCTGACTGTGGAAACGATGAATAGAGCCGAAGTCAACTTATAAAAAAATTGATTTCAGGTAGCTAGGTTCGAGTCAAAAGTTCATTGCATTATCTCTCTGTACAACTAGACGCAATCGAAAAGATTATCGTCTGAGTTGTCTGCTTATTCCCAACCGTCAGCACATCCATTTCCCATGCAGCGTGTGTTTTGTGCTGCAATGAAGCAGCAGACTGCGCAGTCCGGGTACAATGGTCTATTCTCTTGAAAAGCTGCAGATTTGTTAGTCAGACTGAATGGCAACTTCATGGGCATTAACTATTAATAAATTGGCGCACCAAACTGCTTGGCACCTCAGATATTTGCAGCACATGGAGACTTTTCGCTTTGTTTTGGTTAGTGAGACTAGAACGGACAATAACGGTTTGTTAATGATCATTACATCCGATTAAACACCGATCTAGATCAATGTTGCTAGATTTTAGCAAGAAGCAAATTATTGAAACATGCAACAGACGTTTACGCAAGGCGATTTCATCAAAATGCTTTTATACTTAAAGAGAGACAATACCAACCGTGAATAGTTGAAAAGTATGCTGATCAGCTGTCTGCACGCACGCTGTCAACCACTGAAAGCCGCTAATGTAAAGGTAACGTTGCCATGACAACGCATGTCCACAACATATTGCTTCCTTCAATGTCCATGGCCGTTCCAGTCCTTTGTTAGTATAGACAGGCTTGCCGTTGGGATGAATTTCCAGCCCAGTCCCAACCAAATCCCAATGAGAATTTCCATTGGGATCCCGATAGATCCCAATCCCAGTAGAAATCCAAATATCCTGCTTTAAAGTTAAAAACGTACGTAAGTTGACCCCAAGCTGCATCGGGGCTTACCGCTTGGGCCTACCATACACGTATGTGTCACTTTCTGAATTGACGAAGTCCACAGTCGTTGGCCTAGGACTATACTGGCCTTAATAGTAATAGAGGCCTTAATTGATTTTACACGATTAGGAGAGAGCTTATTGGGATCTATTAGGATTGGGGTGGATTTTGGTAGCCCAAGCCCAATAAATCCCAATAGCTACTGGGATCCAAATTGTGATCCCAATCCAAACGGCAAGCCTGATTATAGAGGGTTGGATTTCTATGGCGATAATCATCATTCAAAATGCGCTTCAAAGAAATTCGTCATCAATTAATATAGGCATAAACTACGCTAGGACACCCACGCTAGTACAATACAGCAAATCTGAGGGAGATATTCGCCAAAATCCAGATCTTAAATTCACAGTTCCTGTTGCCTTCTGCCTTCTGCCTTCTGCCTTCTGCCTTCTGCCTTCTGCCTTCTGCCTTCTGCCTTCTGCCTTCTGCCTTCTGCCTTCTGCCTTCTGCCTTCTGCCTTCTGCCTTCTGCCTTCTGCCTTCTGCCTTCTGCCTTCTGCCTTCTGCCTTCTGCCTTCTGCCTTCTGCCTTCTGCCTTCTGCCTTCTGCCTTCTGCCTTCTGCCTTCTGCCTTCTGCCTTCTGCCTTCTGCCTTCTGCCTTCTGCCTTCTGCCTTCTGCCTTCTGCCTTCTGCCTTCTGCCTTCTGCCTTCTGCCTTCTGCCTTCTGCCTTCTGCCTTCTGCCTTCTGACTTCTGCCTTCTGCCTTCTGCCTTCTGCCTTCTGCCTTCTGCCTTCTGCCTTCTGCCTTCTGCCTTCTGCCTTCTGCCTTCTGCCTTCTGCCTTCTGCCTTCTGCCTTCTGCCTTCTGCCTTCTGCCTTCTGCCTTCTGCCTTCTGCCTTCTGCCTTCTGCCTTCTGCCTTCTGCCTTCTGCCTTCTGCCTTCTGCCTTCTGCCTTCTGCCTTCTGCCTTCTGCCTTCTGCCTTCTGCCTTCTGCCTTCTGCCTTCTGCCTTCTGCCTTCTGACTTCTGACTTCTGCCTTCTGCCTTCTGCCTTCTACTTTATGTCTCCTGACTGAGTTCTGGGTTCTCACTTTTGACTTTCTGTTGCGTTTTCTGTGATATGAGCTTAGAAGTCAGAAGCCAGAAGACGGAAGTCATCAGACAAAGCTCAGATGACAGAAGTCAGAACGAGTCATGGAACCTGAACCCAACGGCGGCTCGTGACATTTGGTCCAGGAGGGGCACAAACACAAAATTCTTACAAAATCTTTGGCAGCAGTCTAAAATGATCCTATTTTGTAAATGTAAAGAGTTGGATATATTAACTTCATGGTATGCATGTACGAGTGTTTGTCCATCATTCAAGCTTTGAATAAACATTATAAATAGAGTTTTCTATGAATTATTTCAAGCTCCGTTCAAACGTGTACAGCGTACAGCGTACATGCCGTACAGCTTACTCATTGCGTTCAACGTCGGAGGCATGTGTAGGAGAATAGAAAAGTGCATTTTTCTCCTCGCTAGCCGTCAGCCACTTCACAAACCATTCTCGGTTTATGGTTCCTGTGATTCTACCGTCCTCAGTTTGCGCAATATTTTCGGGAGCATGCCTCCCTACTCTCTTCAATTCGGCCTTTTCAGCATCAGTTAAGTGACTAAAAGGCCTTTTCAATAAAAAATCTACAGAATTTATTCAGCGAATTAACGAGTCAGTCCTAGCCTACGACTTACTAAAAAAGTCTCATGTATGATACATGACACAAACTTGCATGTAGTTAATATGGTGTAGCTCAAAAATATCACGACAACGCATTTCCGGAATAGTATCTGCATGTACATGTAGGCCGATACTATATATGTATATTATAGTCTGTATCACAAAAAACGAGCGGAAAAAATCTATTCTCTTGTATGCGCTTCTATGCATATGTAGAAATATATGCTTTTACTTCTTTTCATCTTCTTAATAAATTTGAATAAATAATTTGAATTTGTGATATGGGTCAATAATTTTTTTCCATGTGAGTCATGCAATTTTGGAGTGCCTGCTTCATTCTATGCGCTGTAAAGTATGGCAGGTGCGCGTCAAGAAAATGTTTGATATCGTCAAGTGAATCAAAACTGTCACGAAGTGGTTCGAGACGCGGAAACAGGTAGCGATCACACAGATTGGTATCTGGTGAATATGGTGGTTGTCTCAAGAGTCGAATATTATTCTTTGAAATGTGTTGAGTAGTTGCAATGGCGGTAAGGGGTCTCGCGTTGTCATGTTGCAACCGCATATTTTCTGCTAGGTATAAAATTATTTCCGGTTGTCGTTTTGAAAAATTTACACTACTGCCAAGAAACTGGATGTATCTGTATGCATTGATGGATCGACTGACCGGTTGTATTTCAAAATAATGTAAACTTTTCTGTGAAACATCTATAATAACAAGGTGTTTTTTCTCCTGGCGGATCTCAAAGCCGTCAGCCTTTTTTCATCGTCACCACCTGCACTAATCCAACTGCTAATTGTATTTCTAGGTTTCAATTTTCGAAGATAGAAGAACTTTTCATCAACAGTTGCCAAATTCAGATTTGTTTACATGGTTAAAAATGATTCTAGTAGATCTTCCAACGCTCAACACGAACAGCCTTGTTTTACTCTGACAGAGTGTGAGGAATCCATCGTGTGTGACACCACTCTTTACCAAGATCTTCGTTTGAAATTCTCTCCACCATAGTATGAGATATTTGCAAGACGCTTGCGATATATCTTAGTGTCATGTAGTTATCCTCATTGATTAGTTGTTGAACGGCTTGGACATTTTCAGTTCTTGCTTGACTTTTCTTCTCACCACTATCTGGTTGCGCTCAAAGGTGTTTCGACTGCCATCTCGAAATTCTTGGTAAATAGTGCGAATCCGTGTAGCACTCAAGCAATTATCATGCCAAGGCTCTTGAATGATGTTATGAATTTGTGTGGCGATCATATTGCATCGACGAAAACTTTCAATCAAAAAATACAATCTTCCTTGCGTACACTCCATTTGATAGGCTGACGATAATAAGCTCAGAATAAATGAAGAGTAAACGCATCGAACTCAAATTATTTATTCAAATTCGTTGATTTCAAGTAAATGACTGAAAGTAACAGTAGAGGATAAAGGCATAAAGAAATGGAGATCACAGATGTATATAAAGAGCATATACATGTATTTGCAGCACAAGCATAGAAGAGCAATCAAGTAGAATAATTTTTTTCCGCTCGTTTTTTGTGATACAGACTATACATATACATGTGCATTACATGTGCAGGTGCTCATTTTGGGAGATAAAATGAATGTGTATGTTGACAATTTTGAAGTGCACATGCATAAATGTCATATAAATATGATACAGAAACATTATATCAATAATCAATGCTACCCTAAATGAAAACCATCAATTTTCTAAAAAGTACTTTTGAAAAGGACCTTTAAAACTGACCTTGCAGTAAGTCAATTTTGCCGAAATTTTTACTGAAACTTCAACATACATACAAACTAAAAGTCACAAAAAAAGTGAACTTCCATATGACTTATCCTAGAAGATATAAAAGGAAGTTGATAACCCCCGGTCCTGATAAGGTTCAATCCGTGTTCCGTGAGCGTTCCGTAGCAGTTCCGCTACGGATCGACAGGCAAATTTTCAGAGACCTCCCCCCCGTACTCGCTATCGAGGCACTTTGGCTCTACTTGCAAAAATTCCAATTTATTTATCAGTTTTACTAAAAATTTTTAGAGAACCGGTCAACATATAATGCATTGGACATATACAGTTAGCAAGCATTTAATCATATAGAAATATGTAGCTTTTAAGTAACTCACCTACTCCTCTAATTAACTTTCGAAATATACATGTAGGCTTCTTGTAGCAATGGCCGCCTCTGTGTAGATTTCGTTAAAGTTTTGTAATGACTTGGTAGAGATTCTGTTTGCAATCCACGTTATCGATCGGCGTGAATACTAGCATCAAATCGATTTTTCATTTGCACTGTTAGAAGATAGGAACAAGGTCATAAGTTTCGTAGATATTCGTAGTAGTGTTCAATCCGGTTCTCAATCGAAATCAAATAATTTGAAAGATCAAACTGTGAAATTAAACGTGATTGGCGACCTGATTCATCTAAGTTGCACGTGCTTGACATTTCATTATGATTTGTCTTTGCAAGATAATTCAGCAGCATTGCAAAGTTGATGAGATATCGAAGGTCATAAAATGCCTCCAAATTTGGTGAAAAATCATCAATAATTGTCGGATCGATCCAATGGTAAGAAATGTTCAAAATTAGTACAATTCTCCATTTTCTTTCAGGAAGTGGTGGTTCGCATTCTTCGTTCAGTATTTCACCTACTGCAGTTTACAAAATTCGATGCTGGAAATAAAGTCATCAGCAACATACTGTACCGATCACGAGAACAAAGCTTTAGTGCCGGTCGTTTATATGCATAGAAATTGACAACAACAAGACCTCTAGAATGGAAATTAAGCTTCATGCAATGCACAATAGCGGCACATAAATCGCACGCATTTTCACTTGGATGCACCTGTCAACGTCTGTATGATTGGGTTAGAATCAGTCATATGTGTAAATCGAAGCTTTTAATTGGTTCTTCATGCCCCAACTTAGTTCCCTCGGATGTGCCGCGACCTTGAATCAATTTCCATTCTAGTCAACTTCAGATAAACAGTTTATTTCTATGATAGAAGTGGATAACAGTACATCTATGGACTTTCTATGGTATTATTAATTTCTATGATTGTAGCATATAGAAAGTTTTTCATCCTGCAAATGGAAATCTCAAGAAATACCGCTGATATCTACAATTTTTATATGATGTTTATACTATATGAATCGCATTAAATATCTACATGTACGGCATGTAGAATGTCGATGTCATCACTGCGCGTGGCGTGTGATTGCATGCACTATGTGTCCTACTTTCTCTCATCATTTAACATGTGACAAACAGATGCTTGCATCTAGCCTTATTTGCCTGAGGAGCACATTATTATGGGGTCTCTTTCAGTGAATTTTCCTAACTTTGTGTTGGCCTTCTAAGTGGTGGCTTCTTTTTTGTAGCCACATAAAAAGTTACAACCACATTTTTCGACACTTTGGATTTTCACATCTATTGATAAGAATCTTGAGCTTTAAGTTGATTTGCAACTTCTGTAGTTTGCCCGTTCAGGAAATATGGTCGAGTAATTATGTCTATTGATGCTCATATACTTTTTACCTCGTTATGGTGACTTATATTACGCATGTTCTATATATACTACTTATAAATACATACTCATAATTCAATAACAGAGAGAATTACAAAAAATTCTCTAGTTTTCAACGATGTTGTTCTGGAAGATCTAATGATATAGATATTGATAGATAGACCTATAAATCTTACACTAGATGACTTTCTATAGAATTTATTACGATTTTTTAAAAAATGATTCTTTGAATTTTAAAATGCTATTTATAGCAATAAGAACCGCTTGAAATGCAAAATCAACAACATCACCAGACAGAGCACGTCTTAAATAGGTTCTGCTGTGAGTTACATGAAATCCTGTCTACTATTCAAGATAGAATTACGGATTTTTTTTTGAATGATCGTTTGAATTTTAAAATGCTATTTATGGCAACAAGATCAACTTGGAATGGAAAACTGATACCATCGGATAGAGCATACCCAAAATAAATAGGTAGTTAATGGTTTAGGAGATCTTAAGGCGAGGGCATATTGCCACCCCACAATGCCTCACCTACAAGAATAAGCCGAAGGCAAATAAGGTTAATCGAAAATTGGCCTGTTTCGGTATATTATACAAATCGGTATATATATCTCACGCTTAGTTATGATTGAAAAAATGGCGATGCCCAGAAGAATCTCTGCCCCGGGGAAGCATCGAGAAGCCAAAGTTGAAATACCAAGTTTTGTGCAGCTGAAATTTTTCTCAAAAGGCCTGATTTAGAAGCATCACGTGTTCTCTTCAGTCTGTGTCAGCATGAGGGTCTTCATGAGGCGGTATGACTATGATTTCTGTATTGTCAGTCTTGTCCCCCTGTGGGAACGAATCTTGAGAAAGGCTGACGGATGTCAACTACAAAATATTATGCTGTTTGAAAAAGTCATTAGTTTTGCCAGTCTTATAGATAAAGAACAACACCCAGAAATTATTCATGGACCGATATAGTTCGCCGGCTTCTTATCACACTTCTTCACACACCAGAATGAAAATTTACACAGTGGAATCAGCATGAACTATGATAACGAGAAGTGAAAGATACGAGGACGGCCAAGTAAACATGTGATACAAGTACAAAAGAAGAAAAGGCTACAAAGTCATAATACTGAATAAGGTGAAGAAGTAGCATTAGTACAATGCAAAATCATTTCAGAAGAAAAAGTTACAATGGGAGAAATAAAGAAATAAGTCTCCTTTTGCACAGATAGATCAGGCTTGACCATGTGGAGAAAGAGGATTTCGGTGACACTGAGATTGAGTCTCCCTCGACATCTACGGAGGACACGAAAACACTGTCTGGTCGGACTGAGTGGCTTACAGTGACACAAATATCTGGTGATGCTGGTCGTTGCCTTTAATCGCTTGCCATCAAGCAACCACTTGGGGACATGTTCCGATATCCTCTGAAACAATCTCCGCTCTGTCCGGCCAATATGCCTGCTTCCACAGGTGCAGTCGAATTGATATAGCACATTGGATTGGGATTCTAGAGGCAGCCTGTCCTTCAGATTCGATCGCCACTGAGGTTGAGTCCTTGAGATCACTTGAAGGTCCACAAATGAAAACACTGAAGAGACTTCATGGGCAAGTTTTCTCCTGACCCAGTCATTGAAGACATCACCCTTGAACCGAACACGGAGGATCACCACTTTCTTCTTGGGTCCGAATTGTGGTTGCGGCTTGTTTTGGGAAGAGTGCATGTCGATGAAGCTCGAAGGACACTCATTGCCGATTAAAGTCTTTCGGAGGAATTCACATTCAGTCGCTATGGTCTCAGGAGAACATGTGCGATGAGCTCGGTGAAACAGTGTTCTTACCAATTCAGCCTTGAACGACTTTACGATGAACTGAAAGGATCGGCTTCCCATCATCATTGCGGAGAACAGACACATCGAGGAACGCCAGACGGTTGTTGCGTTCAACTTCACTGGTAAGAGACAGATGCAAGGTATGGACACGTCGAAGAAACACATCAGGATCCACATCACTTTTCAGTACTACAAATACAGGCAAACTTCTAAATGGTCGTGGAAATCTTGCTCTCAAGAAACCCCAGATATTAGCCAATGTGGGGTCGAGGGGGCTACCCGTGGCAGCACCGTCGACCTAGGTGTAATACTCTCCATTAAAAAGGAGCTGCACATCCTTTGTTGAGGCCAGTAAAAGTCGCTTCAATGCTGGAAATGGATTGTCCAACATCAAGCCATGCATAATGATCACCTCCTCAATCATGTCTACCGTTTCAACCAAGAGGACATTTGTAAACAAGAAAGAATTGTCAAATGATGCCATCAGTTTATCACCAAGGTCACAATTGCGGATACGATCAGCGAATTGGAAAGTATCCCGTAGAGAATATTCACCAACTGCAGAGACGAAAGGCTTCAAAATGGATACCAACCATTTGGCCACTGAATGTTGGGCTGAGCCGCACATACTCAATATAGGACGAAGGGGGACATTATTCTTATGGATTTTCGGAAGACCATAAAGTCGGGGTATCATCGACCCAGAAGGTTTAACTTTGTTGAAAATATCAGATAAGAGAAGACAAGTGCTCTCAGATGTTCGTCTCCCTCTCAAAAGCTCAAGACTGGAATTCATTTCAAATAGCCAACATCAAGTGTCAGTATCACATGAAGTTTCTTGGAGTTGAAATGGATCAGAAGCTAAGCTGGGCAGTACACGTCAAGAGCATAGCAAGGAGAGCATCATCACGTCTATCAGTTTTGAGGAGACTGAAACCCTTCCTTAATGTTACTGATCTGGCCACCGTATACAATAACTGTGTAAGGAGTATATTCGAGTACTCCGCTCCACTATTTGTCGGCATTGGTTCAACTATGGCGAATCAGCTAGAATCTACTCAAAGGAGAGCCCAGAGAATTATCTGTGGATCATCAAGCTGCATGTGTTCCATTACATTCGTTCCATTACATTATCGTCGGATCATTTTGGCATCAAAGTTATTTACTGCGTTGGTACAGGATGATGATCACCCTTTGCATTTCATGGCTCCTGATCTCCATCAATATTCCGGAACTTACCGCATGCCCAAGTGCAAAACAAAAATAAGGAATAATTCTTTCATCGTGACCATGATTCGTATACACAATAGTGGCTTCTGCTAATTTGAGTTTTTTTTCTCTTGTTTTGATTGACTTGATACCAAATGACTTTTTGCTTCTGTTAGCCTCACGTTTTTTTATTGAGGTTTTCTCGAAATATACGTCTATTACCGGTATTATTATTATTATGTTCGGTAATAATATCATTTTCCAGCAGATCTTTGAGAAGTCTGCCAACCAAGTTTTCAGCTTTACTGGTATCATCCTTCTGTTGATCGCAAACTTTGAACTTGTTTCTCTCACTGAGAAGAATGCCCATCTTATGAATATAGTCACTTTTATTGAGTATAACCACGCCGGCTCCTTTATCAGGCTTTGTTATTACCAATTCTTTGTTATTACGGATATTCTTCATTGCCTTCAAATGATCGCGCGAAGCACCACTGAAGTTTGGTTTTATAGAATGTACCTTCATCGTGAGGTTGACCATTCCACCTTTGAGAGCTGGGAGACTATCAGGATTCAAAAGAGTCAAATGCAATGCGCAAGCTGTTACATCAAATCTCAAACTCAGCATTGACATTTTCCTTGGACCAATTACTTGGAGGAATACAAAAGTCTAAACCCAACTGTAGCGCTGCAGTCTCACTTGGCGAGAGCCTGTGTAAAGAAAAGTTATGAATTACTGTCTTCATAAAGTCGGCCTTCGCAAAGTCGTGAATATTTCCACTGGAAGGATTTGGATGATGATTTCCGAGTCCTCTCTAAAACAGTGTGAGTAAAGCGTCTGCACTTTAAAAAAGAGATAATAGGGCCGTCGACCTGGGTGTAATACTCTCTATTAAAAGGAAACTGCACATCCTTTGTTGAGGCCAGTAAAAGTCGCCTCAATGCTGGAAATGGAATGTCCAACGTCAAGCCATGCATAATGATCACCTCCTGATAAAAACTATCATGCCACAGTTCAGTCATATTTGCAGCATATTCGCCGGCGACAATTCGCGAATTTGCGCTCTATGTCGCCTAATCCTTTTCAATTTTATTTTCTCTGTTAATCCGCCTCTACTGCCGAGGCATTATTTTCTTCGTCCCCTTCTTACCATGGCCCGCAAATGGCTGATCTATCTATGAAATAAGTGCAGACTATCATTCTTTGATAATGATGAGTAAATAGAGAATCTGCGCATATCAATTTTGCATAACATCTGACATTCTATAATTTACAACAATAACTATTATTTGAATAATTTCATAGTATTTGGGGTAAAATCGGGTATTATCGACAGTAAAATGGTTTTCGGGCACTCACGACTGTATTTTGCGATTTTGATGTGAGCTGTGATATCCAAGTAATCTCTTTCTTACTCGAATTTGTCAGTTTATCGCTTTTATTTTATGATTCTAGGTGATAAGTAAAGTGTGCAAACTATAATGATGTTCGTATAATATCGACACTTTGCCGGGTAATATTGACAGTCCCGCAAAGAAGCGTGAAAATTACCAGGTATAGTAAACCAATGATGTTATTATGTATGAAACCCAAGCCTACATATCTGTTGCCGTTTTGGTATCTGAAAAGTCGAAATTTCTCAGCTGAAAGCAGTTTAGACAGACGAATCCATCATCGTCAAAGACGAAGAATAATTCTGCACATTTTTTATGCATGTAACTCAAGCATGTAGCTCAACGGAAAGCGATGAAATTTCAACTTTTCAGACTATGGAAGAGACAACAGATGTGTAAAATTTCATTTCATATAATATATAATGTCTTTAGTTTATTTTACTTGTTCTTTTTTGACGCTTCTTTAGGGAACTGTCGATGTCGCCCTGAGATGTGTTGATAATATGCGAATATCATTAAAGCTGCACACCTCACTATTCACCTAAAATCAGAAATTCTATCTATGGATGAGTGGATTCGAGAAAGAAGAGCTTTTTTGGATATAATAGCTCATATCAAAACCGAGAAATGCAACCGTGAGGACCCTAAAACTGTTTTCAGCTGTTGATATTACCCGACATTTTCCACGCATGGTCTACACTGTAAATCGCTCAATACCAATCACATACGAAGGATGCATGCCAAAATATTTTTTGGTATATTTCTGTATTCTCTTGGTATACATTTGTATGCTTTTCGTATGTTATTTTAAATGAGGTATGCTTTACATGCGAAAGCCATACCAGCACAATGTTAAAAGAAATCATCAATCATGTCGAAAGTATGTTGATTTAAGGCGTTTTGTCAATATAGATCACACTAATGTTACTACTGTTTTGTAAGTAGTGAGATAATGATATTCAAGAGTCAAACTTACAATACTGAATTCGATTTTAATACACGTAAGTCGAAGGCATTTCATAAATAATCAATAAGTATTCAACCATTAACAATTATGCATTATGTAATTTTGAAATTAAGCATATTATCAATCCGAAATAAAAACACATCATAATTCATGAACGCAAAAAATAGGTATGTTTGAGATATGTAATTCAACATGATTGCACGAAAGATATCGTTTGAATGAAATGATGGTTATGAACTTAGTTCATGAAATAGAGCTAACTAAACGTCTTGTTGCTATTGCTAGACAAGTAGCAACGACGACAATCCCGTTCTCAATAAATCTAATCTAGTTAAATGTCACTCTATCAAACAAAAAATATTCGCGACAGGTATCACTGACAATAGCTATTTGACATCAGTATGTAATGCACATATTTTTTTGCTATGTGACTTAAACCTCCACATACCAAATACATACCTGAGGCATACGAATAAGGATGAATTTGCATCGGGTCTCGTATATAAAACATACCAACAACTCGTATTTCAGTGTAAAACAGCCAATCACAGATAGAATAGTTCGTATCGCTACATACCAATCACATACGAAAGTAAGTGAGATGTCGTATGAAAAACATACCAGATCTCTGTAAACATACGAGAATCTCGTATCAGATGTCAGTTTCAAATTGTATGTGATTTTGGTATATGTTTGTATGTAATTTTCGTATCGAGCGATTTACAGTGTACAGTACAGTATCCCCCTATGCTGTGGAACAACCAAGCACTTAGCTGTCAGATGGCGCGTGAAGGAGCTGACAGAATTTCACTGATTGGGGCAATATTGCAGAATTCGACGAATCACTTTAGGCTTCGATATCTGTCAGGATGAGGCAATCAGAAGCTTTCCACCAAGCCTCTGTTGTATCTTTGAGAATCAACTACTTGTTGGTGCAACTTGCTGACGTATGGATGAGTTCCTGAAGTTCTAAAGCACCTTTTTGGAAAAGTGGCTTAACTGCCGATATCACCCGACTTAACCCTACTACGATGGGAGATAAATGCTTTTTTAGTTTAAACTTTCATGAATTTAAAAAAATCCCTTTTGAACTGATCAGACTGAGTATACAATGTATTTACTGATGAAGGTAATATACGGACATAACTACTTACTGCTAAATAATTGCTACAAGATTCAGTATCTCGTCGGTTGGCGAAAAATCAGCTCAAATTGGCTAACAAACTTCTATCAATTAGTTATAGCAAGTCACTCGCCACCTGCCGCTTTTGGATTTTAGCGCATTCCTTAAAAATAAAGGCGACTTTCACATCCTGTGATAATTTTGAACAAAATTGAGGAAAGATAGATTTAGCCACGAAATCGCTAACTCCCCAGATAATCTCTTGATATTAGCGAGCGACGTTCCCGCACGGTCCTTGTCGATGTAATGAGTGGGCAATGACTTCATCAACGATCAGCTTTGGTCTTCTTTTCAACTCCCGAATGAATTCTGGTCATCACCAACTCAGCAGATTACATTAGAATTGAAGACTTTGCTAAGTAACTATCAAAAATATAGCGCACTTATACGAAAGTATACCGTCTCTCGCTGTTAAAAATTTATTTGTTTACATTTATTTTCACGAGCTATTTGATATCAAGGCAAATGTCTTAATGTTTTTCTCTAGTTCCCGAGCTTGTAATTTGGCTCGTGAAAAGCTAGTAATTTAAACCTTAGTTGCAACTTTCCTAGCAAAGCTAAGAAAATACGAGCTCTTTCATACTTCAAATCATTGCTTGCAAATAAGCTATCAAATGACTATTATTCACACTCCTGATCAAGGCTAGTGAAATGCGAGCTATTATTTCTTCCTCGGTAAACTACACCTGCTATTTCAGATATTTCCAAATCGATTTTACGTCTTTCCAAATGAACTTCAAACATTTCCAGATGGATTTCAGATTTCTCCAATTGAATTTCAGATATCTTTCTGAAGCTCAACTTTGAAGATATCTGAAACAGGAATGGAAAAAGTGTATCATATTAGTTATTAATATAGGCTACGCTAATATGCATTCCCTTTTTTCCTGACTACATTGTAACATCAATATATACCAAACAGGGATGCGGAGTCCTATCATTTTGATAGGACTCCGACTCCGGGTGGCCAATATATAAAGCCTAGTTTTTTGAATAATTAACTGGTAACCTATATCATAGATCATTATAGGCTTGCCTGAACGTATTTTTTGGGATCATTGCTGTATCAATTATCAATCATTTTCGATGAAAGTTCATCAAAGGTCGCTTTCAGTTGGATGCATGCGACTCGGCTCCTCCCATCTTGTTGATGTGTGCTTAACACGGTTTTTCTTCAGTCTCTACCAGGCAGGAAAATTCCCCATCTTTCTAAAGAAAAACGAGTACACTTTCGATTTTAATATGCGCTTTACAGGATCCATCACACACGATTGACGTGAAGGTAAGAGGTAATGTTCTCAAACAGTCTAGTATTTCATTTTTGTCTCTGATGTGACCTTTGGTGAGTATGTGTGATCGAGGCTAGGAAGGATTGTCTTCTCTACTAAATCACTGAGTGAAAAGACAATCCTTTTTTCACTATCACGGTTCATTCCCTCAACTATTACAAGCTTTGCATGCATTGCTGTCTCTGTACTTTTGTTTGACGGAGAAAGTTGATATCAAGACACTGACATCTATACACGAGGATAAATAATTTGCTTGTATTATATTTCGTGTCTACCTATAGCCGGAGTCCTATCATTTGATAGGACTCCGACCCCGACTCTGCATCCCTGATACTAAATACATTTCAACTTAAAGCTGTAGAATGCACACTATATCAGTACGAGCAGTGAAACATACAGACGATCGATAAACAAAAATGCAATGAATGAAATATTGCATGTTTCAAACTCAAATCTATTCACGCATGCAGTTGTCATCAAACTGTCTAGTAGTGTCCATCATAACAGCACTTGAAGAGGCATACATATGAGCAAATTGACACCATATAATAAGGTCACCACAAATCCAAGAAAAATAACTATTGTACTAATTGAGGAGCAGCGAGTCGCAACAAAAATGTATGGAATACAAAATGTATACATGTACAAACAATCTTTCAGTTCACATGAAATCTACAGCTGTCTCAATGCAGAAATGTAGTGTAGAAGTAACATGCATATAGGTTACAAATTTGAAGCAAAATACAATATCAGCAACTCAGTTAATAAGAAGCAGACCACAAACGGAATGCCTCAAATTGGTCAAACTTAAAACGATTGTCCTGAACGCGCTATACATCATTCAAGAGATTCTCAGTTTGCAAGTAAATTCGCATCCGCGCTCTTAAATGCTGTCATCATCATCATCATCAGGGCATTTCTAACTCCCTTAGGAGGAACCCCTCTCTCTTCAGCGTCTCCATGCGGCTACATCTGCGTCCGATGTTGCGTTCCAAATCGTCGCACCATCTTGATTTTGTAAATGAAAAACAACACCAAGGTATTCATTTGACCCGATATATTTCGCCGGTTCTAGTCATGGGACACTCCGAAATGAAAGTTGACAGCAATGTGAACATCGTTATAAAGATATCTTAATAAATATATCGTTATAAAGAGGTAGTCTACAGGCGACAGATCACAAATAACTCTAATGCCAAAGGTAAAATGCATCACATGCATGTTACTAATTAAGATACAAAAGTAGATAACATCAATACTATAATTAGAAAAGGAATTAGATAAAACGATCAAAGGGAAGATATGACAAAGGAAGGAATAGTCACCAGGGGAGAAGTAGGTTTATTATTTCTTCCGCAACACTGCATTAAGTCATTGCACAGCATGGAGCCTCGTCGCCCCGATCGCATGTTTGCTTCATTAGCTAATTACATCATGTAAAGGTGGAATAGTCAAGCCCCATGACGGGAATATCTGGATCGCTGAAATATCTAGTCATCCGTTTGAATAGACCCTGTGCCATGAATATGGTTTAAGCTGTGGTACATTGAGTTGTGGCCTCAACTGTACCCTGCTCATGGGCATACGTTGGAGATAGCTCGAGAACGGTGGAGGAGCGTCTGAAGCAGCATAGACGTAATGTGAGGCATGCCGCTACATCCTCGGAAGTTGCCTCGCATGTTATCGACACCGTCCGCCGAATTGCCTGGGAACATTGCGAGACATTAGATCGGGAGCCGGTTTACCACAAACGCCTCATCAAAGAGTCCTTATGGTCGAAGAAGCTCACAAGTGTAAATAAGTGTGAGTACAATACTGGAACTGCTTGGACGGAAGTCCTTTAAGGTGTGCCTCTTTTTTTCTTGTCGCTCGTTTTGTTTTAATATTTCTTCATTTTACTTTTGACTTTTAGATAGTACACAGTAAATCGCTCAATACCAATCACATACGAAGGATGCATGTCAAAATATTTTTTTGGTATATTTCTGTATTCTCTTGGTATATATTTGCATGCTGTTCGTATGTTATTTCAAGTATGGCATGCTTTACATACTAAAGCCATACCAGCACAATGTTAAAAGAAAACATAAATCATGTCTAAAGTATCTTGCTTTAAGGCCTTTGTCAATAAAGATCACACTTATGTTACTACTGTTCTGTAAGTAGTGGGTAATGACATTCAAGAGTCATACTTTCAATACTGAATTTGATTTTAATAAACGTAAGTCTAAGGTATTTCATGAATAATCAATAAGCATTCAACCATTAACAATTATGCATTATGTAATTTGAAATTAAGCATATTATCAATCCGAAATAAAAACACATTATAATTCATGAACGCAAAAATATGTTTGAGATACATAAGTCAACATGATTTCACGAAAGATATCGTTTGAATGAAATGATGGTTATGAACTTGGTTCATGAAATAGAGCTAACTAAACGTCTTGTTGCTATTGCTACACAAGTAGCAACGACGACAATCCCGTTCTCAATAAATTCTCAATAAATCTAATCTAGTTAAACATCACTCTATCAAACAAAAAATATTCGCGACTGGTATTACTGAAAATAGCTATTTGACATCAGTATGTAATGCACATATTTTTTTGCTATGTGACTTAAACCTGCACATACCAAATACATACCTGAGGCATACGAATGACGATGAATTTGCATCGGGTCTCGTATATGAAACATACCAACAACTCGTATTTCAGTGTAAAACAGCCAATCACAGATAGAATAGTTCGTATCGTTACATACCAATCACATACGAAAGTAAGTGAGATGTCGTATGAAAAACATACCAGATCTCTGTAAGTATACGAGAATCTCGTATCAGATGTCAGTTTCGAATTGTATGTGATTTTGGTAAATGTTTGTATGTAATTTTCGTATCCAGCGATTTACAGTGTAGTCAATCTAGTTTCTGTCATTTTCATAGAGATTTCGAACACTTATTGCTAATTGTTATTTTTTGATCATGTCTGAACTTAGATTTCGTTCATTTATTTAGATTGTGAGATGATTTTGGGATTTCAGAACGTGACCATGCTTACCGGTAGAAAGCGAAATGCATCGTAATTTCGCATAACTTGCGTTTTTCAAAACCGAACATCTGGTTTAACCTGGCTCCACAACTCCATCTAGTCATCCGCACCACAAGCTGCCTCTCGTCAATTTTCTTGTTAGTAATCATGGGGTTAATTACACTGGCTGAGTACGACATTGTTCCAAGCTTCATATTTGTCAACTATAAGAGACTCCAAATCACTCAATGCAACAAGAAAAATGATGAATGTGGCTCACTGCTTTGTCTTAATAGTCCGGCAGTCAGAACGAGTTTCTGCAGGGAACGAGGCCGAAAGTGAGACTTTCACAGAATGACGTGCACCCTGTGCCTACTACGAATCGGCACGTCTGCCGAGTTCTAGTGAGTTCCTCTTCTTGTCAGACAGGGTCAAAGAAAACGCATGTAAATCCGATAGGACGCAGATTGCAGCTTTCGGCTAAAATGAAATTTTGTATGCTTTCTCTGATTAAACGAAAAGTACTAAGTCTAGAGTCATGATTTTTGGCATGGAATGTCTTCAGGTCATTTCCTTTCATATTCATGCACCCCTGTCTATAAAGCTAAACACATTTAGAATTGGCGAGCATCTTAATGTCGGCAAACACAAATATTTGAAGCAACTTTATCCACTTTTAACCACATTTTCACATACATTGCCGATCAGAAGTATGATAATATTACATGCACATAATAGGAAATGACCTGAAGACATTCCATGCCAAAAATCATGACTCTAGACTTAGTACTTTTCGTTTAATCAGAGAAAACATAGAAAATGTCATTTTATCCAAAAACTGCAATCTGCGTCCCATTTGGATTTACATGTGTTTTTCTTTGATCTTGTCTGACAAGAAGAGGAACTCACTAGAACTCGGCAGACGTGCCGATTCGTAGTAGGCACAGGGTGCACATCATTCTGTGAAAGTCTCACTTTTGGCCTCGTTCCCTGCAGAAACTCGTTCTGGCTGCCGGACTATAACGGTAATAGGCCCACTGATTGCTTCATAAGTTACTAAAAGATAGAAAATATCTACTGCGAACAAAATGCCAAAATGCGAGTCCACCTTTGATAGCGCGTAGTATACAAAGCGTTCCAAAATCATTTGTATAGAATACAATTTGGTTTCACTTAAGAAATCACTAACTGTCTCAAATCGACTTAGAAGACAAAAACAACGAAACGCATGACAAAGCAACGGGTCTATTCTCTTGTTGATGCATATTTCAAATTACATTAGGTGAATTGGAGTGTCTCACAGCTGATAAACATGAGACGTGATAATAGATGTGGAAGAATCTTGAAGGTACCAGCTCAGTAGTAATAGCCTCTAGTTCAAGACCGTACCAGGTGAATAGCCATTGCCTAATTAATTAAACTTGCAATTATATGTATAATGGTAACTTCTGTCGCAGCAAGACTCACTTTGTACTAGATCCCTTCACAGATATATTTTTCATCGGCGGCGGCGTTTTTGGCGCTCTATTATATTTTAATCGGCGGCGGCGCTTATCGAGAAAAGAAGTTGGATCTCTCTTTAATATCTAAGTATAGGTCTAATTTTGGTTATCCTTCGCTTAATCGAAAAAAAACGGATAGTGTAAATCACATTACTGATTCAAATTTGTACAGAAGAATTCGGTAAATATTCACCATCTGAAAATGTTGTGATACATATAGCCTACCCAGTCGGCACAACTCACGGACCTACGTATATATGTAGTTAGCCTAAGCATTAAACATCACTAAAATAGTAGTAGCATAAGCCTTCGTTCATATTGTATAAAAGCGAGAATGAAGTAATAAAAGATATCAATTATCTATATTCTATGGATGTATACATGTATACAAGTAGGGCCTGCGAATCATTATCGAGGTTAAAATTGAAGAAATCCAAGTCTATTTTACTCTATTGAATATTGTCTTTACAGAGGTTATAATTGTCATGAATAAAAATTATTTTGTTGATGCAGTCTGGTCTAATAGAAGATCGTTTTGCATTCACAAGTAATCCACCAACACTCCATACTCCTTCAATGGGGGCTGCGGTAGCAGGCACACAGAAGACTCCTGTAAAATTGAAATTGAACTTAAGTCTTATTGCATACATGAATGAAATGTTTTTTAATGAAAATAATGCAAACCAACAGAAATTAAGAAAATAATTTTCGAATAGTTTTTCTTATTCATGTAACAGTTACGTATTACTTGTAATTTAAGATTCAATGTCTTAAATAGAAACGAAAAACTTTATACTATTTTAAAGAAGTACACTCCTCAATATCCCCGTTGTACGTACTGCTCAACGATTTCTCCGATTCCTCACAGAAATTTGATAGCGTTATACAACACACAATTATATAAGAATATACTTAACAATCAGCTCATTCAATTTTCACGTTCTAAAAGTATGCCTAACTTTGTATTTATTAAAGCTCTTTTTGAAAAAGCTTACGTGAACCCGAATTAGAATAATTAGAATAAAGGGAATGTCAAGTAAATTTATATTAGTATAGTAAGACATAAATTCCAATATATTTCTGACTTCTACACGAAGAAGCTGTATCTTTAAGGAACTGAACAATCAAACAATTGGAGCTAACGAATTAAGTAGTTTTGATTGCATATATTTCAACGTTTTAAAAATGTTTCTCAAAAAAGTAAATCTAGATTTTTAGATTGTATGATTTAAATAACTAGCGAAAACAAATGTGATCATGAGTATCTTATCATAAAAGATTATTAGAATGGAATTATAAGCCAATGATCTACCTCCCGCTATTTTGGACAGCCGAGGATATTTTTTTTGCTTTTGTTCTTCGCCCACCATGAAAAGAGTATCAAGTCCGTCGTTTCCGACATTTCTACTCAAATAATTATTGACCTCTTCTTTAAGTGAAATGCCATCAACGCCATCTTGCTTAGTGAATTTATTTAAAAGATCAATTTTTCCGTTTCCACTGTGGCAGTGAACAAGTCAGCATCAATCACTTGAGAAAAAGTGGTATCACTGATATCAGATTTGGATACATCAACGCCAATTTCCTTTGCCCGGTTGTAGAGAAAGTCAGCAGCTTCAACGTTAAGGTCACTCAAATATTACGTGACTTTGGGCATCAATTTCATGCAGGGGTCTAGCATTGCCGCAGATATATGAAGTTCAACTGTCGGCAAACGATCTTCAAACTTCAAAATGATAGCTTTCTTTAATTCGCGAATGTATGATGGATCACCTGGTAATTCCTTTAGATGCTCCAATATCTCCTCTCGGAATAGTACTGCCATATTCAGGGTTGGATATTGAGAATTGGATGCAATTGAAGTAGCAGTTTGAAAAACATCAAAAAACATCTGAAAGCGCATAATTTAGCATATGCACTGTCGTTAAAAATGTTGCATAAAAATATACATTATGTAAAAGGCTGACTCCATGTCAATACAGAAGATGTTGTGATCTCATCTACTTTTTATCAAAATCCTGAGAGTTGACTGACCAGTGAAGATACAATCAAGAACATGTGGTTATTCTTCATTTTGTCTTACTTCTCTTTGTAAACCGATTGTGATTGATTCTTATTATAAACATAAAACATAGAGTATTATTATAATAAAGAAGATATAATACAAAATATCCAGCCCATCTGAACTGCGATAACATTATGATGAACAATGCATGCATCGGGGGTACAACAACATTGCACGGGCACGCATAGTTCGCTTGGATTCTGCGATGTACAATGAGCTGTACTCTCGACATCAGATAAGGTTCTAACATTCTTAACAAAGCAATCAGCGTTATGATAATTTGCAGCCGAACAAAAGAAGAGATGCGATTAGAACTCGCAATCCGGACTTAAATGTTCAGTTGTAATCGTTGTTGTACCCTTTGCATGAACAAGCCTAGTGCGAAACGTCGCGCGTGTTTTTTAATATAATTTCTCTGCCGTAGAATTTAGAATTTTTGTAATATATTGCTGAGACACTATATTTAGTTATATAGTCCACATTTAGAATAACGTTGTTTACCAGTATACACATTTACAATCTACATGCAATATTTTGATATCTGGATCTTTTCACTTTTGCGAATTTTTCATGAACCGCATATTAGGAAAGCACCAAATTAATTATTCGGCATATACATGTAATTCTAAAAATTAAAATATTTCAATATGTTGAAGCTTACTGAGAATAAAGAATAGTTCAAAGAAAAAATCAAAGAGATTCTCAGTTTACTCACCACATGTAGTCTTGATCATCCTCCATTCGTTGTCTGTTGGCATGATCTCATATTTCTTCAATTTCTCCAAACAACGTGTAATGCGGTTTGCATTTTGCAATATGCTTTGGAGCATGAGTTTTGTACTGGACCAACGAGTGGGAACTTCTTGCTTTAATGTGACATGTTGTTTTGTCACTTGCTCATTTTCGTTCGAAATTGTAGATTGTATATCTTCATCATGGCTCAATATTTCAGTTATCTCACTGATTTTCAAAAGTACCATTTCCTCATTTTCGGTCCCCGTGCTCATCATCTCCTCTGCTCTAAAGGCTAAAGATCACACAATCTTCTTGCACTTCACTACAATATCAAGAAAATTTTGAATTTTATGAATTCCATCTGTCAAAACCATGTGATGCATGGCGTGAGCATCACAAGATAGCCCAATTCGGCCAAATTTTGTCATATTACTACAATTGGTCCGTAACGAAAACTTTTAGTTTTTCGTTCAATTCAAATTCTTCCTCGATTTTGGTTGTCATGTCCTCAATCCTTTCAGCAGAGTGACAGCATTGAAACAATGGACTGCGAAGGGTTGATGAAATCAGTTTGAAGTCTTCCGAAATGAAATGATAAGCATATCTAGTATAATTACATGTACATCGACGAAAATTCGATGTCCATGCGTCTAGCGTGCATGTGCCGATGGATTAAGACGAAGAAATAAAAGTTTTCACAAACTTTTCCATAGGATCGAAGATCACACTAATATTCCTCGAAATGGTCGGTGGATGAGATGCGTTATCTTCATTCTGCAGTATCTCATACTTTCGTAAAAAGGTTAACAAATCCTCCGTTGCGAACAGTTTCGAAAGGAAACAGATCTCGACAAAACCATAATGCTACGTCAACAGGTCGCAACTTAGACGTTACTGGGACTTTTTTCGCGGTCAGATTACATACAGGCCTAAAATAAGATGCAAGTAATGCAGCTGACTTCTCCGTAGACGATTGTTTCGGTTTCAGTTTGTGTTTCATTTCGTGATGATCACGGAGGTTCCCAGTCGTGACAGTCTTCTTATATTTTTCCACATCACTAAGTATTGGGACGATGAGGTTTCTTTCAAACAGGCGTCACAAAAAACGAATTCTGTGAATTCTTTAAAGTCAACATCTTCGGAAGACGATAAGGTTCCAAAATAATTCCATGCTAATGGAGATTTAGAACTTTTTCTGCACGGCTTGATCTTATGCTTGTTTTCGAGTCCTTGAGACATTTTCGAGTCTTTGAAACAGATGTACTGGAAAATCGGTATTCACTTCTCTAAACGTGCATTGCGTGGAGAAATCCTCATTCCTCATCGGCCAGTTTCCAGAATCATATCGATTCGGTACTCGGTAGTAGACGCAGAGAAAAAAGGGTCTAAGGTTGAACCTGGTTGAACAATTCTGTGAGCTAAACCACCGAGCGTCAAAGCAATAACTTTGGGGAAGTTTGCTCGATCGATATATGAACAAGCTTACCGTCAGCTACCGTCCGGTGCGATGCATCACTTATTGTTTAAGTCGGGGTGGCGAAATGATTGCTGGACGTAAGTTTAGAAGCAAAAACATGAGACTTTAGGAAAACAACGAAAGCAAACTACTTTAGCATTATTTCAACGAGCGGAAGTTCCAGTTAGAAATGCAGTGGAGACAGTTAATCCATACAATAAAGCAAAAATGTCTCCGCCGGCGCGACGCCGATGAAGTGACCGGCAGCGGCGGTGTAGGGGTGTACTTAGTATTGGTTGAACATGAATAAAAATTCTCGAATCATACCATTCCTTGTGCGCCATAAACGGAATGTCTCCTCAAAACGGAAATACCTCCGAGCTACCTTCCTAATCACTGGTGGGTATGAAATTGAATAATATCTTCGTTGATAGATTGTGCAGCCTTCACATCGTTAGCAACAATCAAGAATATTATGCTCGCTTCAATCACGTAGAAATGTTGACAATGAGAGCTGATCACGCGTGCTATTTCACGAAAGTTGCGGACATCTGATTCGACTGAAACTGATGTCAACTCAAACAAAAACGTGACAGCTATTATTTTAGCTAGTAATAGCTGGTGTTTCACTACCTCGTATTTCCACAACTCCGAGATAGCTTATAGCAGCTAGTGTTTGAAAACGCAGTATATCTGATAGATTGAAAACAAATTTTTGGTAGTCTTGCATGTTGATTTAGTAAAATAATAAGTGAAATGTCACAGCTTTCACTTAGTTTCCGAAATAGTGTCTTCCGAACTGTCAAATTTTTTACAGTGTCGTTCTATCAGATTCAGATGTCAGATACTTGCTGTGTATGAGAGACATCAGATAACTAATCAACCGTCGCGGACATAGGGCATAGTGGCATGACTGAAAATGATAGGATATTATAGAACACAAGAATTGATGTATTTGTTGGGATCACAGAATTAGATTGTTTAATCGTATCACTTTGCTAGAAGTGCAAGCTGAATCAAAACGATGGCACATGCAGGAACTTAATAAGTGGGCAAAAAGAAATTTTCAATGTCCTACAAAGATAGGAAGATAGTTGTGCGTCGCTTGCGAATTGCTGTGAATTCTTTCAAAATGCTTCGATCGCCACGATTTTTTAAGATTCGAAGAATTCAGATCATTACGCAGAAGTTGGTCCTTTCGATCAGTATTAAAAAAGATAGCAGGCGCACGAAAAAACGCTCAAAAACTTTTCTGTAGGACTTGACATCGATTGTGTCTCTTCTGTTGTGTGATCCGGTTGATAACAGTCACTGAAACTTCGCAGAATTTGGCGTGTTTAATGTTGAACTGGCTGCTCATTGTTCGATTGCTATGGTATTATGTCAGCAGATTGTGCCATTTTATGGACATTAGATGGTTCAATGCTTCCTTTTCTAGTCAAGCATAAGAAGAGACGACCGGCTTAATTCTGTGGTTGCGATATTAAATTTGCCAATTACGCAGATTCATCACCTGATTTGATATCATTCAAATCCCATGAACGAATGCATCCTGGCATGTGCATGTGTGACATGCCTTCTGAAACAAGGGTGAGATATACAGTGAACCGCTTAACAAATTCTCATTTTCCTTGCTTAAAGCGATATTATACATCAGCATTTGTTAAATGTATCATTGACATAAACATCCAATTCATTAAGATTTTTCGATAGTTGTCAATTTATGAAAAAAGAGTTGTTGACAAAATGGCCAACATGGCCATCTGAAAATTGTGGCCTGATAAGAGCTAAGCTAAATATCTCACTATTTCCTCTTGTTCCTGATACATTTCCTGATAACACAATCATGACAATGAGCATAGTTGGGCACAACTTCCGGTAATTAACGGAAGTTAACTTTTTTTAACTTTTTAATTTTCTAAAAAAAGTTAACGATTAATTTAACTTCCGTTACTCTCATGCAAGTCCGTTAATCCGTTAATTTTTTTAATAAATATGCGGCTGAGAGCTCAGCTCATGATGTCAAGTCAACTATACATCAAGACTTTTGAAGGCTGAGTTAACTTGCTTCACCTTCGTTCATCGTGCACTGACAACAACGCGCGGCGTCATACAGAATTCGCATCGGTATTTGCATGAAGCTATTCTCTTCACACAATGAGGCAGACAGTCAGGAGCGCAATCATACAAGGTCACAAGAATCGATTCTGTTCCCCAATGCGGTCTCATTTCGTCTACGCGCATGCTTCGAAGTGCCGAACAAATTTCCTTAGTGCAGAAAGAATATGCCAGCCCTGTGTGCAGCCTCATGTACAAGTGTTTTATTCTTTACCTAAATTTTTTGTAAGAAACTTAGGCCTGAGAACTGCTGTGAGATGATTTAAGAATTTTTCGAGAAAAGCTGCATGGATAACAAAGATGTAGGCTTATAAGTTTTCACAAAAGGTGTATGGGTCCCTAACCGAAGAAAAATAAAGAAACTTAGAATATCAGGAAATTGATCTGTGAAGACACAGTATTAACTAAAATGCGATTTTAAAGATGACAAAATTAAGTGAATTAACGGTTTATCTTAAACTTCCGTTACTTTACTCCCAAGTTAACGGATTACTGTTAACGGAACTACATTTTTTAATTAACGGAACAAAGTTGACGGAACCAACTTTCTTTTTAACGATGCCCAACTAGACTTTCTGCTGAGTAGATAAAATTGATAAGTGACTGAGCTCCAAATTGTTGCCTATTATAGCTCTGTTTGTCAAGCTGCTTGTTTGCTATATCAAACACATTCTTGCTTATATAAATGTCGTCAGAGACAGCAGTTAATTCTCCTCAAAGTCATGTCTCACATAAAATGTCTACGATGAGACCCAAAAGTCTTGCGGCTTCTTGTTGTTGAGGCGCCAGTGTAGTTTGATGTTTTTTGGACAATTTCATCGCAATTTGAAGAATATTTGCACTTCTCTCCCCTAATAATTAAAGAAAAACGAATCAATCATTATAGATAATTTTTCTTCTGATATTTCATCTCTTTCGACAATTATCTCAAAGCATTGTCTTCTTACTCGCTCTGAACGTTCTCAAATATTCAGATGATGTTGATGAGAGATGATAGAAGACGCTTCCGAGTTCCCCGAAATGGGAATTCCCATAGATGAGGTGTCTAGACTTGCAGAATTGTTCAGCCAATGATTTGCGATGGTCGGCGTAGCTGTGTGGAGAAGATGGGAGCTCACAGGAGTCACTGGGTTTGAAGGATGAATCAGAGGGGCATTAGGAAGTGGTGTAGACGCTGGAAGACAAGGAGATGGCAACTGAGGCGTCAAAACGGTTGCTCCGCCGGCATTAGGCGGCATTCCGTTGACTGAGTGTGTGGGAATGTTACCGAAAGAGGAGATACTGTGAGAGAGAGGAGGGACAGTGTTGATTGGGATATGGGTGCTTCTGAGAAGAAAATTTTGTATGAGAGTCTCAACGGAATCACGGTTGACCAGGCGCATCAGAATGAGTTGCTCGATAATCTGAGATGATGCTTTGCAGAGAGTTGGTAACCGGAGAAGCACTTTACCAAAGCGGGAGACGTGGCTCGGATAATTCATTCGCATGTATTCCTCGAGGGCGCAATGGACTTTCTCTTGAATACTCTCCACTTGCGAGTATGCATCAAGCCCGACTGTGTCTGAAATTATAGAAACGTTTACTATTAACATTTTTCACATACTACTTATTTAGTATATATGTATTACTTTAGTCACGTCGTAATCAAATAAAGTGATGTGATTTGAATCCTAGTGTAGCATCCACCATAAATCTTTAATTAATAATTACAGAACCACTTTTTTAAATCGCTTTTTTCTAACTCCAAAGTAAAGTGAAGGCATGGGTCATGCACATTTCTGAGCTCAAGTAATTTTGTTCCAGTACAAGCTTGACACATCACTATCCACACAGTTTGAATGTGACCAGTTCCGATCATTCCTCACGGTGAAGTAAAATCCTTTAAAGCATGATGAAGCCCAAGTCATCTTGTGAAGGCAAAAAATCGACGAAGTCATTATCTATGACTATCTATTGTAAATCCCCGAGCGCTTTCGCGGCTTCTTTTCAAGGGGTGTACGGCCATAGTGATAACATAGCGATACAACAGACAGTAAATAAAGCTCTCATCAGAACATGCAATAGTGTGGACAATAGAAATGACGTTATAGTGTACAAATACCAGAAGGACAGCCCTAGAAGAAATAGCAAAACATAGTCTTCACAGCACGTGGTAAGACAGAAAGCAAATTATTTACAAGGAAAAATAATAAAGCGAGAAAAGTACAAATAAAATCACCAAGGTAGTCTCAAAGAATACTTCAGTTCCTTCTGGACACACAGAGGAGGACGGAAATACGAAATGAACATAGACTCCAAAATAGGCAAAGTGTCTGGAGACCTGGGGACACTTAAAATGGAAAATTAAGAGGAAAACACTCTGCCAATGAAACGATCGCAGTCCAACACATGACGGCAGATGGCGCTGGAAGGTTCTTCTTTGGAACGTGGATGTAGACGATTGCCAAGCTCCAGCCATTTCGGGAAATGTTCTCTCATCCGGACCCTGACATCGCTCGGGGATTTACAATAAATAGTCATAGATAATGACTTTTTTTAACACCAGAGGAACCCGCAGAAAAACGATGTTGTTCTCGTAAAAATCTCTTTATCGAGGCCTTTCAGCTGCCGCCGGCAGTCATCGTCAGGCGAATGAATCATGCAGCTAACACTTATGAGAAAATTCACAATCATGCAAGACAGAAACATGAGAACATCATAGAACTATCAAACTGCACTCTGAGAACAAAGTCAAACATACGTTGAGTGATGTGTGGAAGTCTTGAGACTCTCTGTTTTTTCGTAACATTTCTAAAATCGTTGACTTTCTTAGCTTCTACTTCTATTTGTTTTATAGTATGATGTTTGTAAGTATTTTCTGTACTATGTATTTAATTGATAGTTCTATGATGTTCTTATGTTTCTGTCTTGCATGATTGTGAATTTTCTCATAAGTGTTAGCTACATGATTCATTCGCCTGACGATGACTGCCGGCGGCAGCTGAAAGGCCTCGATAAAGAGATTTTTACGAGAACAACATCTTTTTTCTGCGGGTTCCTCTGGTGTTAAAAAAAATATGTCAAGCCCGTTATTTCATTTTAGATAATGACTTCGTCGATTTTTTGCCTTCACAAGAAGTAAAATCCCTTATTTCCATCGAAGGTTGACATATACTAATCTCAAAAATGTCTGTCACGTTTTGAATTACTTTCTGATGATATTAGATGACATCGCTATAAAATTTCCAAATTAAATATCTCTATGAAAACATCTAATACTTTGTCCTGAATTAGGCAAAATTCCGTGTAAAAATCTTTGATAATACGACTTTTAAGTCATAAGTTATCTCAAACTACAGGTCAATAGCTATTTTCTTGAGATGAGAAATATCAACTTTTCCTCCCACAGCTATGTTGCACAGCCCGAGCGCAGCTAAGGGAGGAAAGACTGTACGTGTAACTTTTCATTTTGTGATTTATATAAGTCTATTGTTCATTATAAAGTTGATTTTTTTTGTATCGCGAAACCTATGAATGAGTAAATCAAGGGACTATATGGATATCTTGGTGATAAAAGGCCATGATTAATCAAGTTGTTTGATATGATGTTAGAAAGAATCAGGAATGTTTTTATGTTAAGCGATTATAAAAGTAATTGTATACAAAATTTTTCGGTCAGCATCCACAGACCATCTTCAGGTGAAAAGAAATCCATTAAAGGGTTAGTAGTGCTATGTGAGCAATTCAAGCATAGAAGATACACTGTAGTTTAACTTAATTCGAGTAAGGGCTCTCAAGAAAGGATAGGCAAAATGATTGACATTAATGAAATATTAAGATGAATGAAGATACATTACCTTTCAAATGACAGCCTAAATCTTCGGTGCGTAGCTCCAGACAATTTAGGCTGATCATTTGAAAGGTAATATAATTATGAATTATTGTTACTGAACCTTAAATCTATGACATCAAAAATCCAAGATTTTGATCTGTATAAGACTCAAATCTATGATCATTTTCTACACAGCCCATGCAGCTTAGAGCATTAAAGTTTGTAAAGCTTGAGATATCTACGAGTCCAAATTGTGAAACATAGGAATCATCTCAATGCCATTTTCACTGGGAATGCGAAGATGGATGGTGAGATCTCCTACCTCAATGTTATGACATAGCAAATTAGACGGCCTTAGCATAGAAGTGGATAATAGTGCACTAGAATGAAAGTTTGATATCTTGCCTAAGTGCAATGATGACACATGGAAAAATCTATGGTTTGTAGATCTGCTTCGATCTAAAACATTGCATCATAGTCAAACTATTTGCCAAGTTGGTTGTAGAAGTTGTTGAAAGCAAATTTCAGGATTTTCATGAAGAACTTTAAGTGAGATGGCGGCATTGTTTCATGTGAAATAGCCTACTATTCCATGGATTAATATACTATGTCTATTTGTAGCAGTCACTGACAACAATTCTCCAATTTTTCAATATTGGAATGCGAATTAAAAATTGGTTCATAAAGTCATAATTGAAAGTGGTCGGTGTGCTGTTTGTAAGAACATCTGAAGAATTCACAGATCGAAAGTCTAATTATTGGATAATTTCTTCTTCAAGCGGCTAAGAAACCTTGCGCTTTTCTGGAATAAAAAAAACATTGAAAGTTTCTTTACCGACAATCATTTCTCAGGTAAATGAAATGTCGCTGGAACTTTTCAATTAATCACTAATGACTCATATGATATTTTGGAAGATCATATTCGAAAGCATGCAAAAGTTTTGAAAATTGTTCAACTATATTGAACAGGGGAACCCTTTAAAGTAAAATGAATACTCAGATCTCTTGGCCTCTGATTTCCAGCTGGAGCAATGCATGCTCTGTAAATCGACTTTACAAGTTGCGCATGTGTCTGATTATACTCTTGATTGATTATAGGAGCGATATTTCAAAATGATGAACGCACAAAACGCTTTAAAGGATTTCCTTCTTTGTCATCCTGTCGCTGCAGCATTTTGTAAATTCACTATTGCTTTTGTGTACATGATCTTCGGAATATCGGCAAAAATCCAGATCACAAATTGGCTTGATAACTAAAGATGCCAACCCAAAAACAAGAAAGTCAGCTCGCAAAATTTGCTTTTTGCCCCAACTAAGTTCCCCCGGGTTGTGCTATAATTTTCATGCAATTTCCATTCCAGGACTTTCTATGGTATCATTAATTTCTATGGGCCTTAATCATGCAATTAAGGCCTTCTAATTTGAAATTGGAGATATATAAACGACTTTCATAGAATAATGACAGGTGAAATATCGGTTGACAGACTTACTTACTCAGTAGCAATGATGATGATGATATGCGACAAGCATACTGGCTACAATTTACCAATATCAATAGAAATTGACTTGACTAGTAATTTAGGTGAGAGTACAAAAATATAAAAGGAATAGAGGAGGTAACTGCATAAAAAAGGTTAGTAGAAAAGGATTGAAAGTTAACTTTCTGATCCCGTGGGACTGAGAAGTTGATTCTTTTTCTCTCGGCAGTTTACATGGGAGAGATCTTCTCACTCCCACACAAAATGAAAAATAAATGTCCTAGCCAGACTCTGACATCATTGATTTTCAACCTCTATGGACAAACTAATTGAATCTTTTGATATATTGATGACACAGATATTGCAGAAGTTCCTGTATCATGCCATGTTTTTCAAAGCTTGCGTTGAGAGCACTGAAGATGGACGTAATGAATCAATTGATTATTTTTGTCATATTTTGCAACTCTTTTTTTCTGGCAATTCTGATTTCTTTACATTTAGGATTTTGGAATTTCTTGCGTTCATGGTGAGTGTCTTCTGACCATCATTCGCATAATGAGATTCAGCATTGTGAGTCAGAGAATGGTGTCACAGCAAAAACAAAGTGCAAGCTTTGCAAATATAAGTCATGGATTTTGCAATTTCAGATGAGAACAATTTGAATTTGTTTATTCTATATCCACTTTCTGATATTATTCAGATCACCTTACATCAAAATTCAAGTTGATAACATTAATGTTTTTTCGCTTAAGAAATTATAGAAGGATCCTTCTATAATACATCGCTTGAGAAAAATGTGTGGTTTTCATGGAGCTTTCCTTCGGTTGGTTGTGATGAGACATGTACTGTAATTGGTAATTACAAGTATTGACTTACATTTTCTGATGAGAAACTTGTAAATGCAATCACTTTTGGTCATGCAATACGAAGTAATCGCAATTACATGTACTCTACAGTCAGCACTGCTACACATCCATTTAGCAGGCAGTTTAGACGGCTCAGTCTCGTTGAAAGAGGCGCTTGATAAGACCACACTTGGATGTGTATCGGCTACACTGTACACATATTCAAAGAATTTTGCCACAAACCTGCTGATTGGAAAATGCAAATCAGAGAGCTATTATTATTCAGTTTCCCCTTCGGTGAAAGGGAGACAAACAAGTTCTTCTACAGAAGAGGCCACGATTTAAATCTTTTAAACAGTTGAAATACTGGCAGAAGTGTGTCAACTTAATAAAGTGTCTTAGAATCCACAAAAATTGATTTATCAGCATTGCATCTTCAGTTTGACTCATAGATGCAAGGCGAAAGCACTTGAGAAAGAAGAAAAGGAGTTAATTATACTTCAACACTACAAATGTTTTTTGTTTTTCGGCGGATCAATTGGAATTCACTTTAAAAGAGTCTGGAAAAAGAAATTGATGTGAAAATATAAAGTGAAACAACGGTAAAGTAATTGTAATGTAATTGAAGAAGAATTTAGTAGTTCAATTGCATTTCATTAGCAATTGACACAAGTCTGCTGACTATGATCATTAATTGCATGGGAGACTTTGTCGGTCGCTCCCTTGTAAATTGAGGAAATGTATAGTGTGGTCTAAGTTACTCAACTGATGGGGAAATTTCATCACAGCTGCTGGATATTTTAAAATTGCACCAGTAATACTATAAAGTGATATGCAAAAGGACAGTTAAAATTCTAATACATTGTCTTGATATCAAGTATAGAATTTATAATTGAAGCACATAAATTCAACTGAGTCAAAGCTCAGAATAAAGCCTTTTTATAGTCTGGAAATCACAAGCATCCGGTTTTCAATGGTCCTCCTTATCACGACATAATTTTAGGTGATTATATTTGTGGCGTTGAGTGCTTCTGTACAAGGTTAGTGTTGATTCGGACTCAGCGACTCCTTTGTATACTAACTTCATTCAGTATCAGAAACATAATCAAAAATATTTACTTGAAGACAACTTCTACAATTGGCCTCACTTGGTTGATGAAACGACAACGTCAATAAAACATGAATTTACAACATTACGTATATACAACATGATTTGATTTTTTGGGTAGGGAAACAGAGTGGTCGCAGTCAATATACATTTTTATTGAGCTAGCATTATATACATTATTGCCATCGTCAGGCAACCTCTCACGTCTGACGAAGGCCAGCGTAGCCCCCTATACCCAAAAAATCAAATATTGTCAGAAGGGAGACATTGGATTGCATTCGTAAATGCGACGAAAGCATATTGTGTACTTAATAAACAGGTGCATAAGAAAGGTCGTGAAAGCATTCGAATTCTAGGATTGTGAGTGATCAAGTGTACCTGAGCGGAGAAACGTCACGTTGCTTCTTACTAAATTGTACACAAAAATATTCAATTATTGGAATCATTTTTCATTTTTCTAACTACAAGAATGCAGTTGGCTAACTTCCAGTGTGGTTTCATCAGGGCCTGAACATGAGTTTATTAGACAGTGCAAAAACTGCAACATTGAAGGATTCATTAGTTCATTTCGCTGGACTAAACGGGTTTCGTGCTGCCACTATTGAAACAAAGGGAATGACGTTCCATGCAAGTATGAAGATCTATGCTCAACTTTCCGGACGGCTTCATCATGGTACCAGGCATACATTTTAACACGTTTTCGTGCAATCGGTGACATGCCACGCTCAATTACGCGCATTTACACATGACCCTAAACATCCGTGGCCATGCGTGACATTGCTGCAACATCTGACGGCAGTCCTGTTATATAGACTTTGCGCCTCATGTGTCTGCATGTATCAGAGGCTAAACAATGTGATAAGACCTAAATTCCATGCTCTGGGCAGACAGAACATGCAAAGCGGTTCATCCGCAGTTCATGAGACAACGCGACAACCGTAGACGACGCGCAAACTATAAACGCTGGCCCACTTGTATTCATGAACATGCCCCATGTTTTGGCAGCATCAGATCACGTGATTGCTGACTCTAAGTGCAGCGCGTATGTACGCGCGTAGAAGTATAAACTGCTCTTAACCACGGATGTTTGGGGTGCTCCGTAATGTGGTTTATCCGACGCGTGGCAATATCACTTAGTGATTTCGGCGATCTTCACGCCGATATTGGCCCCAAGCACTAATAAATTAAGGTAGTGGTGTTCAACGAGAAGCAAAGAAAGTAGATCGAAAAGACAATATGAAAAATTCTTGTTCTTGCAATTAGGCAAGAAATTTGACGAGTTGATGAATACATAATGAAGGGATAGCCAAACAAGTCGCTGTACACCGCCTTTGTGTTGGCTACTCACCACTTCTAATCACAGAATTAAATATTTTGTTGATCTGCTTCGGTTTGCTAGAAGTGTGATTAATACGAAATTGACGGCACATCGAGGAACCTATTAGGTGGGCAAAAAGGAATTCTTTATACCTTACAGAGATAGGAAAAAAGTCGTGCGTCGCTTGCGGATTAATGTGAGTTCCAGCTAAGTGCTTCGATTGCCAAAATTCCTTTAAATTCGAAGAATTCAGATCATTCCGCACAAGTTTTCTCCATAATGTTGGCCCTTCCGATCATTATTAAAGAAAGTAACAGGCGTACGAAAATTAGTTTCACTTGATGTTTTCACATTCTCTCCTCGGCATTTCTCACCATAGTGCATACACTGAATCGAATGTTAGCCGGGCATCGATGTGTGTTTTGGTGTGTGTCAAGTGATATCACAGCACGCACGCATCTCTCACTGGCTCTGGTGTCCTCTGCTGACAGCTTATTGTTTGCCATTTCCAATAGCAAGCGATGCACAAATTATCCATTCGAGAAGGAGCAAGTTGTCTATTTCTATGATGTGCCATTTCGATATTAAGGTTAGATATGACTCTTTCTTTCTAGGAAACCGAAGCGCACGCAGATGAATCTAATTCTGTGCTTCTAATACATGTCAACAAAGGAATTTCAAGTAGCCTATTCGCCTATCAAGTGCTGCATGCAGGACTATAGTAAACTTGTGACCATTGTTTAGATCTATTCATTTTCATAGTCTCTTATTTTATAAAGAAAGAGTTGAGTCCCAATTCTATAGTCTAGTTGCATGATTAATTACTGTTGATAGCAGTGGAACAGTAGCACAGTGAGAGTATTTCAAGTACTGCATTTTGCATTATAAGGTGTCCACACTGTAAACCGTTGACTGACAATTGACAGACATTTATCCTACAAAATCTATTTTGTCGGTCATTGTTAGTTCTTGTAGGATGATTGCCACAGAACACCTACAATATCTGACAAAAAGCAACAAAATGAATAACAATGAATTATAGCTTAAATTTAATCAAAAATGTAGGTCATTGATTAAATCCTGTTAAAATAAATCATGGTTTTGTCACTCAATAATGCAGATTGCCCGAAAGTCAAGCAATCACCAATCGAAAAAGTCAATCAATATTCAACAGTTTTTGTTTAGTTAATTTGCATACAAAGCATCTGTTTCGATGTCGGTGGAGAACCTATAAATTCGTCGGATATCACAGGATATTGTAGGTGACAATCGTCGGTTGATTTTGTCAAAAATATTGTAGGATAATTGTCGGTCTACGGTTTACAATGCATTTACTTTACAAAGGTCTTTAGATAACATTATTTGACATGAAATTTACTCCAATAATCTCAATGATCGATTGATGTCTGTGTAACATAGTATTTACCACTGAAGTTATTGAATGTTTAGCTGTTATGGCAGCGAGAAACTAAATTGTTTGGAGGGAACCAGGTTGAGATCAATAAAACAAAATGAATGCGAGATTCATCCACTAACCCATCATTTTTTGTTGAATGAGATTGCTCTTGGCCATTAACAGCATTCATGTTATTCTTTGGCGAAGTTGCTATGCAAAAAGCGGTTTCTCTAAGATATCGAAAACGAAGCGAAAAAGGAATACTTAAAAATATAAATAAAAGCAAAATTCCTTTTTCGAATGGTAATGCTTATTCCGCATAATTCGAAGACCTTCATTCCACACATTTTAATTTAAAATTTGTATTTTCAATGTTTCCATTTTTTTATGAATCCACCGGTGTGTATATTTTTTGACTCTTCAAAAATTGTTCATTACAAATAACATATTTCCGCAAACTTTAACTCAAGCATATCTACATGGTGTTATAACTTATAAGTATAACAGTCTAATGCACGTTAATTTTATTACTATAAATAGCAGTTTTAAATTTGAACGTCAAGAAATGTCCTTTCATGTATTATTGCATTTTACCATCTTTGCAAATGTCTCGGTCTAATGACTTATAAAGACAAGGTTATAATACACTCCGAATGCAATTTTTCGAGTGATAAAATGTATTTTGCATCAGTCTGTTGGTTTCATATCTAAAAATTCACATCAAAACTTCATATAAAACTTTCACATCTGCATGTACAATGACACACATGCTGAATGCAATGCACATGTACTCATTTTTATGAGATGACATGAATATTTATGTCAACAGTCTTGAATTGCTCATGCATAAATATCATGTAAATATGATACAGAAACATAATATCAACAATCAATGCCACTTTAAATGAAAACCATCAATTTTCTAAAAAGTACTTTTGAAAATGACCTTTAAAACTGACCTTGCAGTATGTCAATTTTGCCCAAATTTTTACTGAAACTTCAACATACAAACAAACTGAAAGTCACTAAAAATTGAACTTCCATCTAACTTCTTTTAGGAGATACTGTAAACTGTAAGCCGGAAATATCCGTTAGATAATATCTGTTAACCGGATGATCTGGTACTAACAGCTGAGACCAAGAGTGAGGCAAAGGAGCTATTCTGCAGATGGAAGACTGACCTTGAACAACGTGGTCTCAAAGTAAACATGCAGAAGACAAAGATTATGGTCACAGGAAAGAAGGTGCAAAACGCGAAGCAGTCTGGCAAGTGACCGTGTGGGTGCTGTGGCAGGGGAATTGGTGTCAATTCCATCCTTTGTGTCTCCTGTAAGAAATGGTGTCACAGGAAATGTGCTCGTCTGCGAAAGGTGGCAGGAATTGTAAACTTTCGCTGTCCGACTTGAATGGGACACAATGACATACCAGAGGACGACTCCTTGAGCTTTGACGGCCTCTCCGTAGAGGAACTACATGAGTTCTGCTATTTGGGTGATGTGCTTAGCTGCGATGCAGGAGCAGAGAAGGTGGTGGGGTCCAGAATTTCGGCAGCATGGTTGAAATGGAGGGATCTTAGCAGCCTGCTGTGAAATAAAGACATCCCAATAATGTGTAGAGCGAAAGTGTACGAAACGTGTGTGCGATCAGTACTATTATACGGAGCGGAAACCTGGCCGTTGACTCAGCAACAAGGAAGCCGACTTGAAGTGTGTGATCAGAGGATGCTGCGCTACATGATGAAGATCAAATGGAGAGACCGGGGTCACTAATGACGATGTAATGGGAATGCTCGGGCTGACACACCTGAGGAACCGAATTCAAGAGAGGAGGCTTCGATGGTTTGGTCATGTCAGGAGAGCGGAAGAGAAGGTCATCGGGAGAGTGGAATCCATGAAGGTGGAGGGAAAGCGTCCAGTTGGAAGACCAAAGAAATCATGGCGAAACTGCGTTCAAGAAGACCTGGATGCCCTCAACATCAGCGAGCACCTTGCCTAAGATCGGGACCAGTGGAAGCGAGCCATCAAACTCCGTCCAACCTCAAGCAATGGGACAAGAAGGACGTAAAACGAGAAGTGAAGTGAAGTGAGTGGAAATATCCGTTAAAATTAACAGCAAAAATTAGCTTCACGGTGTTTTACAGTCTGAACTGTAAATATCCGTAAAAGCAGACGCTGCTTTATCTGATATTAACGAATTTAACTGTTACGTCATCATTCATCATGTCGTGACGTCATCACTCATCACGTTGTGACGTCATCACTCATCACGTTGTGACGTCATCACTCATCATGTTGTGACGTCATCATTCATCATGTTGTGACGTCATCACTCATCATGTTATGACGTCATCACTCATCATGTTGTGACGTCATCACTCATCATGTTGTGACGTCATCACTCATCATGTTGTGACGTCATCACTCATCACGTTGTGACGTCATCACTCATCATGTTGTGACGTCATCACTCATCATGTTGTGACGTCATCACTCATCATGTTGCGACGTCATCATTTTAACAGATATCTGCGGATATTTTTTGTGAAGTTTAACGGTTATTTTAGCTATTTTTAACGGTTCACAGTTAAAAGTGTATAAAAAGTTGATCCTGAAACGTCAACAACGGTCCTGAAATGATCAAATATTAAAGTGTAGACCGCACACAGTCACTGATCCCATTTAGGAAAGAACTACTAACTCACGGGAGATTTGAAGTTTAAGTTATCCACTTGGCTCTTGAAAGAAATTGTACACAAATCCAATTATAAGTTGGTGAACGCTTCACAATCGAGAAATGTTTATTTTGTTAACAAATCTTAGCTTGAGATACAAAACAATCGCAGTGAACATGGAAAATCGGCCGAAAGTACAATAAGTCAACTCTTTTCTAATTCGATGCAATTAAAATGTTATCGCTAAATTGAAAATCGATACAGCCTGATTAGCTAACGGCTCTATGCTCAAGAAATGATTGCCACAGTCAGCAGTTCACAACATTTTCAGCTGAATTGGAGGACATCAGATTACAACGACACAACTATGACGGCCGTGCGGCATTCCATTTGTTTGAAGTATTAGAGCATGTTAAATACAGACAAGTACTGAATGACGTCTAACTATGAGTCATCACATTTCATGTCACATTGCAACCCCAGGAGGTTCGCCATACCATATGAGATACATCGATGATATCATCCTTGGTATAACAATGACTTACTGTACCACATGACAGATGTTTTTAGTTCAATGAATTCAAACATAAACTTTGCAATGGAAGCTCGTAACTCAGTGGAATGGTTGCCATTTTTAGATATAAAGGAACTCACAACCTAGGGCCTACTACCCCGCGCAAACTTCTCATCATTTTCAAACTGTTCATCAAGAGTTGATCTGCTTGGCACACTGGAATTTGTGGCCATCATTTCTGTTTCTTTTTCCTTCCTGAATTCCTATAAATCCGGCAGCAGCCAGAATGAGTTTCTGCAGGGAACGAGGCCAAAAATGAAACTTTCACAGAATGCGCGCACTCTATGCCTACTACGAATCTGCACGTCTGTCAAATCTGTCCAATCTACAATAAATGCCAAAATTACTGCACTGCCCAACACACAATGTGGCAGACTGGCAGGATTTCTCGTGTAAGTTATCAATTTTTTGCATTTTCTGCATTTATATTTTATTCTTCTTTTCGCAAAGGTTTTACTTACTGAATAGTGCGATTTGTGATTTCATTAATTATTAATTGTTTCGCCTAAGGTTAGTCGTTGCTAATTTGACTACCTAGTTCCCCTTCTTGTCAGACAGGATCAAAGAAGAACACATGTCAATCCAATGGGACGAAGATCGACGTCTCCTCCCTTTTGACTCCTTGTCTATTTCTTGCGCACATGACACCTCAATGGACGATTACTGCCTTCTCGATCTTGGCCGTCTCGTGGTGCCTTATTTGATGTAATAGATCCAGCAACTTCTGCAGCTAGTCTGACATCTCTGCGTGAAATTCGTGTTGAAACAAAAGGCTTTGCAAGTTGATGTGACAAATTTCTCATGAATTGTTTCCGAGATAGTTTATAACAATTTTTCTTCATTGCAACAAAAGCGTTGTTCGTTGCTGCTCCAACAGACATCGATTATGTTGAAGTTGATCAGTAATTGCCATCTGCAAGTCTTGTGCCGTGAAGTTCACATGTACTCCTCAAAGCGAGCATTCATGATGTCTACACCTCCTTTTGTCTCACATCTGAGAATGATTTTTGGTTTCTTGTCAGGTCGATCGGACATCATTGTCAGCAGGCGATAACATGAGAACATTATTGTTTCAAGATTAGGCAAGATCATGTGAGGTGAACATAGAAACTGATTGTTTATCTACAGTTGACTAGAATGGAAATTGACTCAAGGTCGCGATACATCCGGGGGAACTAAGTTGGGGCATGAACCACCAATGAAAACCTAGGAATTGCACATGTGACTTCTTCTAACCCAATGATACAGCCGTTGACAAGGGTATCAAAGTGAAAATGCGTGCGATTTTTGTGCCGGTATTGTGTACTGCGTGAAGCATTACTTCCATTCCAGAAGTTTATTGTTATCAATTTCTATGGAGGTGAAGTATCGATCGGCAATAATCTCGCGACCACTACCAAAGAAAGGAGCAGCCAATTTCAAAACCACATCCGTCGCAAGATTTCTTTGCAGAGTCCCATCAGTCTGTTTACCAGTGTAATTGGAAGCTGTCGAGGCGAATCCGGTGGAGGCTTCACATGCCCAGAATATCTACACGCCGTATTTTCATGAACCTTTTTTTATGAAATAGTGTGAATACAACATTTTCAGCCAAAGGAGTCATGATTTTATGACAACTTCACGATATCACTGACTCTTTCCTAGTTCAACGATTTTGATGACCAGTATATCAAAATAAAGCTTAAAAAATGCTGGTTCTCCCTGTGCTTGCTTTATTATCACACTCAGTCTTCTTGCTAAAAAATTGCGATTTGTAAATTGAGCAATTTTCATATTTTGAGCACTGCTCAGCAAACACATCAGCGGATCCAAGTCTATCATAGTTCATTTTAAAGTTGAGAACACAAGCTTTCAAATGATGTATGGCACGTCGGTGTGCGACACGATTGGAGGGCATGAGAGTCGATTGAATTTAGCGAAAAATAGGTGGTCCGGTTTTCATGACCAGATCTTAACCATCTCTTAAGTGATACAGTTTCTGTGTAGCCTCTCTTATCGATTGGTAGTGCTGGCCCTGATTCGTAGATGCAATTGTGATCCTTTCGGCGCTTCAGTTATGTAGAAATCTGAAAACGCGGCCCATCTAATTGTTCGACCAATGAAGGCAGCAGAAATTCAAGCATTATTGACTTCGCAACATAGAATTTCAATAGTTTTGCATCTGACTGACATCCATGCTAAATGCTTTTCACGCAAAGCCGAATGGATGAAAATATTAACATAATTATTATCAAAGTTAAATTAACTTAAATAAATGAGCAAGATGTTGTCCAATAGCCATTTTCAGCATGTCAACTTAACGTAACCTCTTCTTGCATATCAATTCATCGTCACATCAAAATACATTGAATACGTGATAAACGAGACTTCTTCCAGAATACAGTCCGTGAATTATATTTGTCAAATTTGATCTCTTTGTCATCATATAGTGAACTGCCACTGCTTCTTCCTTAACCAAACACTTGCTATGAACAAAACATGATTTCCTCGTGGCGACTGAACAAAGACAGAATGTGAATATCTATTAAGTTCTTATCAGCTCATTAAGCGGTCTAGCGCTAAAGCGTCATGTGTCTGAGGCTTTTGTTTGAGCGGAGACAGATCTCACGAGTACGTTGTGTAAACTCGAACGTCAAACATGCGTTGCTATTCATCCGTTGAGGAATGGTGATGAGATAACCCAACATAACCTTTTCTCAATGTTATTGAAGTCACCGGCGAAACAAAAATCAAGTTGGTTCTGTCATAAGTCACTTAAAGTCTATAGAAGGTGCAAAAATGAGACATTCTAATATCAGTTAGAATAATTGAATGATAGAATTCAGTTAGTCAATAGCAGTGGCCCTGCAGCAACAACGCAATTTCTTGAAATCCAGAGACTGTTTTTTCTTTTCAAAATATTTAATATTTATTTATTTCGTTATTTCAGAAAAGGACAATGTTCCTTGGTCCTTGGATAACGTGGAGTCAGTTCCCACAGGTGTCACAGTACAAATGGAAGAGATTTTGTGTATAGGCCTGACATTTTCCGGAATATCAAAGTTATTATGAATAACCTCACATCGGCACACATTGAGATTGATTTCACTCAATTGGAATTGTGTACACACTTCTGCTTCATATTCATCAACTAATGTGCGACTTGCGTATCTAAAAATGTGCAAAAATTCTATGCAGAATCTAGAGGCTAGTAATATTCAACTAGAGACCTGTCCAAGAATGTGTAGAATCAATAAAAAGTATAGAATAATTGATAACTTGCGAGAACTCCTACCAGTCTCCTACACTTTGTGTTGGACTGTGCAGCGATTGCAATAAGTCTTATGTGATAGCTAAATCCGCAAGTCTGTCCAATGCAAGCAATTGCGAAATTGATACAATCAAATTATTTGTAGTGCAATAAATCAATTAAATGAAATTCAGTTTACTTTTGACGATCCCTGGGTATTGTTGTCACGTGGCTTGGCATCATTCCTTCATTGTACTCTTATCAGATATTTCTAACGAAAGATTCGATTTTTCAAAGTTTTCAAATCATAGTTCAGAATTAATTTAATCAATAGCAGTGGCCCTGCAGCAACAACGCAATTTCTTGAAATCCAGAGACTGTTTTTTCTTTTCAAAATATTTAATATTTATTTATTTCATTATTTCAGAAAAGGACAATGTTCCTTGGTCCTTGGATACCGTGGAGTCAGTTCCCACAGGTGTCACAATACAAATGGAAGAGATTTTGTGTATAGGCCTAACATTTTTCGGAAAATCAAAGTTACAATGAAGAACCTCGCATCGGCACACATTGAGATTGATTTCACTCAATTGGAATCATAAACATACTTCTGTTTGAATATCTAAAGAGAATGTCAACTACTAAGTCAATACAAGACACCAACACCCTTGATTCCCCGACCTAGGAATCGAACCGAAATCCGCGGTGGAGAGGAGCTCGCACCTTCTTAACTAGGCCACGCTGACTGTTCATGCGAGTGAAGGCAGTAGTCATCTCCAAGTGATATCGACAGCATATTGCCATCTTATTATTGACAATAATTCTGTTTCATATTCATCGACTGATATGCGACTTGTGTATCTGAAAATGTGTAATCAGCTCCCAATTGAGCTTCTTAAAAAAGCGACCAACTGAAGTTTTCCCATTTTTCTTGAACCTCAATAGAATGAGATAGTCATCTCTAAAATGCGGCCTCAGCGCTCGTAACCATCTAAGCATTGTCTGACGTGCTGTTCCCTATTGAGCTCTCACGAAGACTCAGCAAAAACTCAGCCAAGTAAATCACTGTGATATTACCGCGAAATTCGGCGCTCTAACAAAGTATTACTGCAAATTTCTTCACGACGAAACGAATGCTGGTAGTGGTCACAAAAGATCCGTTTTCAACGAGAAATCCGTAATCTACTCTTTATTCATGAGAAGTCAATGACAGAGTTGTTGTGAATACGCGTACAAGCCTCCACTCATTAAAGTGATTAGAATTTGACCACCCAAACACTTACCAGGATTAAATAGCATGATAGCCTTCAAGCTTGCAAACTCAGCCATGTCTAAGGAAAGATTTTCAGTTTTTCTAATTGATTTTGCAGAACACGACTGTGATCGACCAATTGTGACATCACTGCAACGCGATCAGTTTCAGGAGACAAACATGCGGATACCATCTGTGCTATAGGAACGGGCATTGCCACCTGGAATGAAAAGTAATCACTGAAATCTGTTATTAGGATTAAGGCTTGTCTTAAATGATGTCATCATCCTGAATCGGCTACCAAGACGGAAATTTGCGATTGAACTATTCTCCACATTTACAAAAAGCAAATTTTAATATCTGATAGAGTTAACAGAACGATAACAGATAAAGCGTACGATATCATGAAAAATAGATTAAATAACAATGGTTTTAGTAAAACTGATATGTATCGCAAAAATAGAAATAAAAAATTTAACGTTGAAGAAAATAATGTAATTTTGAACCTTGATTTTGTAGGCGATGGATTTTTGAGAAAAATCAATAAAATAAAAAATAAATACGATATTCCGATACGCATCACCAGTAAACCTGGAAAAAGGCTTGTTTCAAATTTCAAAAAATCGGATAAAAGTACTTGTTCTTGTAGTATTTGTAAAAATATTGGCTCAAAGTATAACTGCAAAAGTAAATATGTTATTTATGAATTTACTTGCAGAATATGTGACCAGAGTTACATAGGTCAAACGTGTCGTCCATTTCAAGTTCGCTACAGAGAACATGAGCGTAGTTTACGGTATGAAGACCAGAAGAGTGCACTTAGTGAACATTCAATGAAGGCCCACAGTGATAAAGTGATGACCATTAACAATTTCGACTGCAAAATTATTGATCAACAACTAACAGCGATTACTACTAGGGTGGCTGAATCCCGCTATATTGCGACGAACATGCCAAAAATAAACAGACGTCATGAGATGACCAGATGAGCTGCTTTCACTGACTGATTTTTGTATAAAAACCCACTTGTACAGCGACAATTTTACCCTTGAGACTGTCTGTGTATAGACGAAACGCGTCGGGTGACTCGCTTTTTATTTATTGAAATACAAGTCGTAAAAATTGGGAGAGAACCTGCTTTTTCTTGATCATAAATTTTAATCTGTTGATGTATTTTCCATTATTACTAACATTTCAAAAATCAAACTCTTAGGAGAAAAGGGTTTCAAAAGATTTATTAATATTATTTGTATGAGAAAAAAGATAAAACAATGAATTCTAAGTATTTTCTCGCCAAAACATTTTGAAAATATTTGAAAATTGAGAAAAGAAAATAATCGCTTGAATGACATCACTTGATTGGTGACACTTCATAGATATCGATCTTCATTTCCTTTCGCATGCTGTAGACTGACTGGAAAAATGATACCGGTAAACTTTACAGTTGAAATTCATATTCAGTGCTTTAATTGCTGTGTGCAGTTTGAACAATAGAACATCGCAAAGATAATTCCTACTGTTTTTTGTGATTTGCTGGTTTTAACTGTCGATTCAGCAATCATCAAACTGTGACGTCAACAAGTTTATGTTCAGATATTTCCATTGAAGCCTGACGGTCATTTTTGGTGACTTCGCACAGTTTACAGTGATAATGGATGACTCTCTAATTATTTCATCGTCTAAAAATATAGAGATGTAGCCTTTTAGCAGAATTTATTACAGAGAAAATAAGTGCACTGCTGCTAAACTGCTTTCAAATAAAATTCTAATGTGTAGGAGTCTCTAGAAACAGAAATTGCGTTTATATTTCCATATAACTCGTAGATATTGATTAAAGAGATCTTTAGCAATAATAATATAATATATAATATATAATATACATCGCTTGCTGAGACTGCTGAAGGTACATGCAACAAGATATCTATGTCTTTGTAAGACAGCAACATGCAAAATTCAAATTTGAATTGAAATTCTTTAAGTTATGACATCACGCGCTGTTATTTCATTTACTTGTTTATTGCTGAGTCGAAGGAACGGCGGAAACTTAAATGCCGTGACCCACGGAATGATGAGCTGCACTTTTTTGCATTCTAACATTTCAGCCAAATGTTAGATGTACAACTGACGACAAAGTCCCTCAGGATTCAAGTAATGAGATTTCACAGAAATTTTCGTGTAGGTAGACGCGTGAGAATAAATCATACATGTATTAATTAATCCATGGTGGGCTGTATAAAATGAGCTAATCTACGTGTCACATTCTCTTGCTTGATAGCCTATACATAGTTATTCCAAAGATGTTTTCTGCAAGGGATAAGATGAACTTAACAAATCGTTTTTGCTTAAATTTTGTTAACCCTTTTCTTTGTTAATGATATTTTCCATCATGCTGATTATGGTAGGTAGGAGCACATAATACACTGGCAATCCGACCTATCAAATACACTTGTTTTCAGTATTGGGAACTTACATTATAAAAATTTGAAAATTGATAGGATAATCCCAAGATACAATGAGAGCAGCTGTATTTTGCCACGCCCTTGCCTTTCGATTATCAACGATTGTCAAAGGCAGCACTGAGGATAACTGAGGATAAATTGTTGTAACAACATATTCAGAAAGTTTAAGCTATTACAAGACACAAACATTGTGGTCACAATTTTACAAAGACCTCGAAAGAAAAGACAAGACATTTCCAAGAAAGACAATCACAGGAAGTTGATGCAATCAATTAATTGACACAGGAGATTTATGCAGTCAATTAGTTTATCCTGTGAGCCTAATATCTATGCACCAGATTTTTAATAACTTATACGTATCTACGTATTATGCAATTCGGTAAATATTCACTTCTAATTATATTGCGGCATCAATTTTGATGAAATATGTTGAGATAACATAAAGGATTATTTCTATTGTTATAGAAATATTCACAAATGTAAGATCTGTGAATTTGTAATTATCTGTTTATCATGTATGCATGTTTGAAATTTGAAATTCAAATTTCAGAAATGATTTTTTATTATTTTTGTACTTTTTGGTTCTGCATCTGATCAGCAATTATTGAAATTTTTCATAATCATGTTGCTTTTAGCCTCAATGTCTCGATAAAAGTCACCGAATTGGGTTGTTTCTCTGCAGAAACTAAATACTAAAATGTGCAATTTTGGTGCTATTTGAAAAGAGCTAAAAGTTTGAATTATTTGACCTTTGACTTCATCTAATTCAATAATGTAATTTCAGAGTGATCAATAATCACCGTTTTATTAACCACCTGAACCAGATCCTGCGATTGCTGTATGGTTTATTAGTTTTTGTTGTCATTTTCCATTTTGAATTGTGATGAAATCGAAATTTATTAAAAATCGGCGTTTTTCACCTTTGACGTTCACGTCAGCCCAGAGATGACCGTAGAAGCAAATATGATGCTATTTTTCTGAATCCCCTTTAAATGCCTATTTGATTGATGTGTTGTTTGGCAAAATTGGTGCAATAGTTTGGGAGATCAGCAGGGGGCGGAATTCTCCCCCCCCCCCCAACAGTGGGACGCGTTCGGAAAAACACTCCAGTGGGCCGAAGGTTAAAGCAACCATTTAGTTGAAAAGTAGGATTTGTGTGCAGTCAATCTATTGAACTTGGAAGTTCTGTCCAAACAATTAATTGACCTAGTCAAATTAGGAAAGGCGATCAAGATACCGCTATATATGCATGTGTAAATAGCAAATGATAAATCGTATCAAACAGTTTTTGAAAATCACTGTGCATAATGAATCTAGCAATATTCAACTAGTGCTCTGTGCAGGAATGTGTAGAATCATTCATAACTTGCGAGAACTCCTACCAGTCTCCCACACTTTGTGTTGGACTGTTTATCGACTGTGCAGCGATTGCGATAAGTCTTATGTGATAAGTCATGTTTCAAAAAGAAAAACGGTCTCTCCCTTTTTTCTTTTTGAAACATGACTTTGAAGAACCTCCCGTACCGACAGATGCTGACTTATGTGATAACTAAATCTCCAAGTCTGGCCAATGCAAGCAATTGCGAAATTTCTGCAATCAATCTATTTGCTGTGCAATAAATCAATTGATTGAAATTCACTTTACTTTTGACGATCCCTGGGTATTGCTGTCATGTGGCTTGGCATCATTCCAGGCCCGTAGCTACGGGTGATCGGTTAATTTTTGTGCTCCCCCTGCAAAAATAGTCATCTACATGATCAATATACAATCAATAAAACGAATCAATCAAATCGTCAGAAATGAGAACAAATTGGAGGAGGAATTGATTGACGGCTAGCGAGAACGGAATTCTTAGTCAGCACAGATCAATTGTAGGAGAGAAGCAACTATCTTGTGAATGTTGAGCATCTAGAAATACGTTACCAATAGAAAAATGATTGGATTTTCCAAATTGATGTTCTCTTTGTGAAGTGATCATGTACTGCAAGATGATGTAGTGATTTAATACTCAAACTTATTATCATAAAAGAAGGCTTCATGCAGTCATAAATCGTCTGATATACATGTAATACATTCAACCAAAATTAGGCTGCATCATATTCATAATGCTTTTTCGAATAATTATGCAACTTGCAATTTCATGCATAAGCATATGCATAATAGTTGATCATTGTAAGAAAAGGTTAACACAATACATACAAGAGCTTGAATTCTCATGCAGTAAAGGGCTCAGTCTCATAATAGCGAAGCATCATAATAGCGAATTCTCAAAATAGCGAAAACGCATTGCATAATCTGAAGAAGTCCTCGAGAAATTATGTTTATATAATTTATTAAAGGCAATTGGATTAGTAAATAATACCCATCATCAATGCCACTGAAAAGGATATAAATTTCCTTAAATGCTGTACATATACCTTGTACAATGTATATGAAATATGAAAAAAATGAGAATGTATATAAAATATATTCTCTAAAAACCCATTATGTACGAGACAGCCCTGGCATGAGCTTGGCGACTGAGTTCATTGAGAATCAAGCAAACATAATTTCTCGAGGACTTCTTCAGATTATGCAATACGTTTTCGCTATTTTGAGATTCGCTATTGTGAGACTTCGCTATTTTGAGATTCGCTGTTTTGAGACGATCCCCATTCAAGTCTTTCATGAATTGATTAATAATATCATTAATATAATATCATTAATAATTAGTCATCTTTCATGAATTAATTCATTTAATTAATTAACTTAAATAACAACAATCATTTAAACTACAAATGAAGATATTATTGATTCAAGATTGTAGTCTTCTCATGGTTGATGATGTTCACATCAACTTTCTATCATTTGGGGCCATGCCCCCCCCCTCCTGTAGATCAGATCTGGTTACGGGCCTGCATCATTCCTTCATTGCACTCTTGTCAGATATTTTTAGCGAGAGAATCGATTTTTCATAGTTTTCACAGCAATCTCAATGACATCTTCTTATCATTCGAGTGTTTTTCTCAAGAATTTCATCATCAAAGATTCATAACAATGAGAGGAATAACATATTCCTCATAACAAAGGACGTAGATTCCCATCTCACAATTACATCATTATTGTCTTGTTGTTATGGGAGAAGGGACAGGCTTCATCTGTGCAGTTGGCTGGTCGCATTTCCCAACGTCGACGTTCACTGACCTATTGACCCGTCCGTTCTGACTGCACAAGAGTTCGCGATAACAATGGAGTACAATCAGGACCCGTCAATGGGAAACTGAAGCAGCTATGGGCTCAAGATAACTAATCGTACATAAAAACCACAATTAGAACTTTACTGGGATCGTTCTCTCTTGCTATCGGTGAATGTAACAGTTCTGTGGATGTTGATTACAGGCTAGCTGATGAGAATAATATTAACTTTCTGCCCACACAAGAGGGAAACGTCTGTCGTTTTCTTCTTCAAACAAATATGAGACTATCACCGCCCATCAACTTCTTCTAAACCATAATTCACCGCAACATATGAATGAGTCGAGAGGGCTGACAAAGGAACAATAAATATTCTTTTTTGAACACAAGTGACCGTTAGAGTGTTGTCTATACGATTCAGGGATTATATAACAGCTCAAAGTGTAAAAAGCTCTTGTTTAGGATGAATCGCTGCGTCAACCTCAAAAATTGTGTTACTAATTTTCGTGTGATGACAAATGATGGATAGAAACAATTCGATAGTCATCTCTTACAGTCAGTCGTGTAATTCTCGTGTAAAGTGATTCAACATGTAAGTTGAATCCTCCTAAAGTTCGGTTGCGGGAATAGGGATGCACTGCAAAATCGCTTCATCCAAAAATATTTGACTAACTAGATAATAGACTTAGCCATTGAATCGTTTTCCTATTGATCGCAGCGATTGCAAAGTTGTGAATCTGGATGAAGCCAATTCTAAAAAAGTGTTTTACAGATATTCACTGACTTCGTATGTGACGTGTCAACAAAGGGTAATTTATAAAATGTTTCTGTGTTATTCTGCAAGGCATTGCTAACGTTTTCACTCTAAGTAGAAGATTTAAAGACAACTTTTCCAGGCTTCTTTGATGTTGCTGTAGCTTTCTTCATTTATTTGATGTCAAAAGCTTTGACTTTGTATTTTCTATTTATAGGAATATTTATATTTGATGTAATGTAAAACATGCACATTCAGTCACACATTGTGCAACGATGCACATAATGTGCGCATTCAAGGCAATTAGCCGCTTTTGCAAAGTGAAAAAAACTAAGCATAGACCTGCAAGCTTGATCTATCTTCCCCATTTATCGAATTTTCTAAGACAGTAAGTGAACATGCTAATTGAAAGAAGTGCTATTATTTCAGCTTAGCATTGAATTGCTTTCTTTGTTTATTTGAAAAAGCATTGAATTCAACTTAAACAATGAATAAATAATATCTAAGAAGGTGACATATCACATGCTAGCTAATTAGAAAGCGCGAAACAATAACAAAACTCAAGCTGAAATCATTTCCATCATTGGAAATCTATGAAAATTTGTTTAATTTTTCTTCACCATTTATTCCACTTTGACTGTTTCAATCAGAGACTCACAAGGTTGATTCAATTACATTTGGACAAATCCCTCATTGAAGCGATAAAATTCACCCAACCATCATGAAATTCCAAAGCCCCAGATATATGCAAAACATCATTATCATGCAGATCGAGTAACAGATCATCATTCCAAGGACCATTTGATTCAGTACATGCATTTTCAATGCTACTACTGTTCGATCTAAAGATTGAAGAAATGACAAGCTAATGTATCTTTAAATCTCAGCAATTCATGTCCGAAGCATATTGAAGTAAGTGAGTAGACTTTGGAGAGGCTGTATTGCCAGCTATGATCGCTGTTATAATATGAAAGGACCTCATATATCTGCGACATGAGATATCTCCATCCACAGACATCTTAATCGATCTGTGCATCATTAAACCACCATTGAGATGACCATGATCTGCATTCATATAAAATGAAATAAATATCAAAATTCAGCCCTGGTGTTGAAATGTAAATTTATCGAAAATATCGCCGGAGTGACAATCTGTACACAGACAAAGAACCTTACCGGCGAGAATTTAGAAAGACTTACATTTCAGCAGCAAGGCTTTATTTTGAATTCAAAGTCAATCATGCCTTATTTATTACTATTTACGATGGTGGCAAGCTGATGAAATTATCTTCTAAATCTGTAAAAGTAAATTGCCATGATATGAAAGCTGTCGCGTAAAATCATTAATTGTAGTGGTCAAAATTACTCCAACACGCCATTTTCAAACAACTACTTATAAACAACACGTTTACAAATTCGTCTCTGTTTTGCTCACCTGCGACGCAGAAACAAGGAACAATTCCGGCCAACAATTTTTGAGCAAGGCTACCTGGTTATGTAGGCTGAAGTCGCAAAAATTTGGCAATCTTTTCGCCCATTCAATGATTCCAATAAGCAGATGGCTTGACTGGTCAACCATGTTGTCAGGGCGAGATACGGAGAAACGGGACGGCTGTAGAAGAAAGATTACAGAATTTAATAGACAACCTCTAATCACATGAAGTTATTTGCTGCACATTGTCTACTTATAACATTAAATATTCCTTTGACGAGTTCCCGTCTACATATATTTGAATTGATAGTTTCCTGATGCGTCAAGATTGAAGCTTGCTTATAGATTCTTTTATTTTGCAATTTAGTCAGGCAACTACTTCACATTGCAATCTGAAATCAGCACGTGAAGAGCTGATTTGTACCAGAAGATAGATATGTCAGTATGCACAGCAAAATAATTGCGTTTACCGGCCACCAGAACGAGTTATGAATTGCACAAAAATGAATGTATAAAAAAGCATTACATTCCTGGTTCATACATTCTTTATTCTTTATTCGGGCAATTTATAACGCGCTGTACCCACATGGCTCACAGCTGTTGAGAGCGTGAATTAGCCAGGAAGGCACTGCTTTAACGCAGGCACGTGGAGGGCGGACTGCATTCTGCAAATGGTCCGGTGGCCTTGTGGTTAGAGGGTATGCTTGCACGTCCTCTGGTTCCAACGTCGCTGGTTCAAACCTACCCACGACTGATGAGGCCCAACAGGCCGAAACATGTCTCGTGGTGGTTATATCTGTTGAGATTTGATAAAATAGAAATATTGTTTATTACAATATAATATTACAATTATAAGATTGTAATCACAATATTGCTAGGAACAATGTCGATTTCGTCTATTTTCATTTATATGCATAATGATAGTAGGCCCTATCTTCAAATCAAATAAATCACGGTATTAATTACACTTGCTATGAATTTTAGAATTTCAAGCAGGACAAGTTTGATCTCATGCATAATACTTTTTCCTATTTTTTAGATAATGACCGAAAGTAATGATATAAATTTATTCTGCAATAAATAAATGGAATCAATCTACTTGATGCACTGTAGGCTAGTTGTCAAATTACGAAAAACATTTTAATTGATTTTTACATAAATTCTGTCTATAAATCAGTCTAAAACTTTTTTCTTATTCACTCAAACCATTAGAATCATGTACAGCTCCAACGTCGCTGGTTCAAACCTACCCACGACTGATGAGGCCCAACAGGCCGAAACATGTCTCGTGGCTACATCTGTTGAGATTTGATAAACTTCTATAGGCTAACAACGAAAATTTCACTACATTTAAGTCCGTAATGATGTTAGTCTCACCATCTAAACATATTCATTCACTCTACGGTTTCACTAAAAAAATTGCTTATGGGCAGATTTAGGAAAGTCAAATACAAATAACCTGTCGAATCTCCAAAATTTTTTCGAATTCGGTTGACTAGTTAATTCATGTGTTTATTTTTATATTTATAATGACCGATAGCTATAATGATGACCGATATTTATAATGATGATAGCGGTCAAAAAAATTGTGACTGCAAACAACACTGCATTGCTAATTTGGCTTGCCAAGATTAGAGGAAGTTTGAGTGCTTTGAGAATTGTTGCATTTGTTTGATTACTTGAGAGACATTAGAGATGGAAAGGTCATTCTCTTGTTTGACCAGGCATTTTCCGGTTAGTGGTCCATTTGTGACTATACACGAAAACGCATATCGAATCAGTGTCTCAAACATTATCTTTTTTTAATTTCTATTAATTGCTAGTATGTGCATTGTATTCTGATATGTGTGCATTATACATTATCTGCTTGTCGTGTAATTTCTGATATGTGTGCATTATACATTATCTGCTTGTCGTGTAATCTATACTGCATGATATTATCCCATTAAAATGTCATCAAGAGTATAGAGTAGGAAAACCGTTTTGATGAGCTCGAACGTTTATTATACCGCCGTGCGATGGGCAACGCGTGGCCCACCGATGCATATTGGGTGGCCGTCACCGATTGTCATATCCAGAGTGGTCCGCGGACATTCTTTGTGTCGGTGATATGAAAATGGCCAACTCAGACTTTGACTTTTATTAAACGCACTTCTTATGTTGATGTTCTTTAGATTTTACAAAAGCATTAACGAATGACTTAATGAGCAGTATGATGGAACCATGCTCCGTTCGCAATGAATATCTTCTCAGTATGAAGTGGACATAGCCATCAACTGCGTGCGTGCTAACTCACATGGTATTCGACACCTTGTTGAGCATGTTTCAGCGCGCAATAAACAACGTTGCAGTTAGCCTATAAATGCATAAAGTAGGCTGCGCATGAATTAGTCCAACCACATGACGATACACAGAATTAGACAGATAGTCTCTTCTTCCGTTTGACTAGAAAGGAAACAGTGGAACATGTAGCGTAAATGAATGGCACAATCTCCTGACTGAATACCACAGCAATCGAACAATGAGCAGCCAGTTCAACATTAAACACGCCAAATTGTGCGAAATTTCAGTGACTGTTATCAACCGTATCACACAGCAAAGAGACACAGTCGATGACAAGTTCTGCAGAGAAGTTTGTGAACGTTTTTTCGTGCGCCTGTTAACTTTTTTTTAAATGATCGGAGGGCCCAATATTATCGAGAAAACTTTTACGCAATGATCTGAATTCTTCGAATCAGATGGAATCGTGGCGATCGAAGCATTTTGAAGGAATTCACAGCAATCCGCAAGCGGTGCACGACTATTTTTCATATCTCTGCGAGGCATTAAAAATTTCTTTTTGCCCACTTAGTAAGTTCCTGCATATGCCATCGTTTTGAATCAGTCTGTAATTCTAGCAAAGTGATAAGCTTAAACAATCTAATTCTGTGTAACGATAAGTGATTTTTATAAGTGAAGTATTCTTTAGTTATATTATCGAAAGAGCATCGTTAGGGGAGCTTCTGTGCGGTTTTCGAAAGCCGCTTATGTTTGGGCAACGTAGGCCTCTACACATTTAGGTTAAACCTTTTTTAACATTTCTTATTTATGTTACCTCATATTGTACGGCATGTAGGAGAATATATGCAGCAGTTCCAGATCGTCATTTTTCGATGAAAAAAAGTCACATTTTCATATTTTCCAATAAAGTCATCGTATCATCATTTAATAACACAAAATGTCTTCTGCAACTAGTTTGGCCTCCTCACTTTTCTTTCACTTTTCTGCTCAGTTTCTTTCAGAAACCCTTACAACACAGCAGTTTCGGCCGCTGTCACACATAATAATCTGTCTTTCACGTCTTTCATTTCACTCGCCTTTTTGCACAATAACGGCGCATTCTTCATAAGGCGTCTTCCGTCTTCCACCTGTCGCAGTCACACTAGGGAAATCCATTTCCGATACAGTCAGAGCTATTTTTCACTATTTACCGTTGCTACGTCCTCGTTCGACATTGTGAACAAAGGCTGTTTTCTGATTGCTTCTCGTCGCAAATGACAGCTTCCTATACCTTCCCTCAGACGTCACTTCACGTTGTTCTATTTTTAGAACAGTCTCGCGGCTGACGCCGGACAGCTTATGGAAATAAACTTCATCAGCCGCATAATTTCATGCCTTATGTCCGATGGACGACGCCCCATGACTTTTCCTGTGTGACAGCGTGATGGACGATGGAAGATGAAAGATGACTGATGACAGTTTCTGTGTGATAGGTTGCATTCTTTTCTACATACAATTAAAGGGAAATCACAAATGAAAGATGGAAGACATAAGATGGACAGCGGCCTTGCGGCCCTGGCCTTGGATTGCATCATTTTTGCCATTACAAATACGCCTTGTGCTCCAATGTTTATGTTAAACACAGTGAAAAAATTGCGCTCAAAAGTGCGGCAAAAAAAGGAATGAAAAAATTTCTACTTGAACAAATTGTGCCCGAGAGCTTACTCGCGGCCCTTTGGCTTACTCTCCTCTCCTCTGCTTGCCTGGTTGGTGCCCACCGTTTCTTGCCCAGCCGGCGTCGATGTCATTGTAAGTATCCTTGAATATAGGCTGCAGTGAAGAGATCCAGCACAGCTGGGAGTGATGCGATGGGAGCCGACTTTGCATTCGAGCGTTGCTACACACTTGTTCACATCTATTCGCCACTGGATCACTAACAAACGTGCCGCAGCACTTCATTACACGTGCAGTAAGCAATCACGGTGCTCCGAAAATCACGTCAACCTTGAAAAATTGGTAATTAAATCTGACAGTTGTTTCTAAACCAAACTTTCACGTAGAATCCGATTTCGCTTTTTAAAAATATTCTATCGAGCTCATCAAAAGATATTTGCAATTCATAGATCGGAATCGATCTAATTGATTAGTAGTGATTGTTGTTGTTAGGATGCCGTTTAAAATTCATAAAGCGAGCTTTCAAGATCAAAATCCTGCGTAGGAAACGATTTTAATACTTAAAATGTCATGAAGTGTATTGTTTGCATCTTATAGGTGGTTATTATATAATATACATGTAGTGATATAGACCTACCTGATATAGGCCTACTGTTATTCGAAAGATAATTCATGTAGAGGTACATGTTGCCTACTTCTAAAAGTAAAGCAATAAAGACGATGCGTTTTTAAGAAATACATGTACGCATTTAAATTTTTTGCATGCATCGGTCGCTATAGGCCTAATTTCTACACAAAATAGGCCTATTATTTGATGTGATATTGTTGAACACGTAATTCATAACGCAGACACACTTATTTATCCATTCTAGCAATGTAAATTTGGAAAATAGGTATTTTTAATGTAATTCTATTTAAAAAATTGAAAGTGGTATCATGTGACATTACATTTGTCAAATTAAACCAGTAATATGACCCCATTATAGGCACACACAGCTCGCTTCAAACGATCACGAAAAGCGATTATTTGCTTTTCGTCTCTGAAATCCAAGTCATTCATGCGTGTGGATACCCAAAGTTTTAAAACATTGGGGTAATTTTCCTGCACGTTTGGGACAGTAAATATATGTTTTACTCCAGTGTTTTTATATTTCCGGTGTAATTTGCATCAGATATAGATATGCAAATCTTCACAAATCCAACACCTCCATCGATGTTGATGCCGTAGTCATGCGTAATGTTTCTTTCCTCAAGAATGAATTTCACGAAATAATAAACATCCTTGCAGACAACAGCATGTGCAAGCTTGACATCTTCAACTGCACCCTGTTCCATGACGCTAAAATCGATCATTTCCAATGAAAAAAATAATCAAAAAGATGGTCTGTAGCTCCTGCTTTAGATGCTCTCGCAGATTAGGTTCAAGCAATCTATTTGTTGTTTTCCTCAATATTTGACATATTTTCAGTGTTTCACGATTCACGATTCAGTGCATGAAACTTGAGCTCGACAGTCTTCTGATCTGCGAAGAAACAACTTCTGACATAGAAATAGATTGTTTATCTACAGTTGATTAGAATAGAAATTGACTCAAGGTCGCGGCACATCCGGGGGAACAAAGTTGGGGCATGAACCACCAATGAAAAGCCCAGAATTGTACATGTGACTGATTCTAACCCAATGATACAGCCGTTGACAAGTATATCTAAGTGAAAATGCGTGGGATGTTTGTGCCACTATTGTGTATTGCATAAAGCTTTCCTTCCATTCAAGAGGTTTTATTGTTATCAATTTCTATGACTTCAGAGGTCTGCCACCTTTCGGCGACATCAAGAACACGTGATAATGGTCTTGAGAGTGAGACTCATCAATATAATCTATGCATAATCTCGTCAGGTAATTTCTTGTTTGCATCAGCTGAATTCAATAGTTGCATAGCATTTGAGAGCGTACCGGAACGATTGCAGTTATGAGGCCTTCCCTTTCCTAAAGCAGACAAGTATAATCCATAGTACACTCACACACGCAAGCCAGAAGGTCTATTGGTAAGTGACTTGTCTTCTGTCGTCAGAGGTCTTCCTGGAGGGGGTCTCTTGCTCGGTAACTTGGAATTTGTGAATGTAATAGACCGGGCAATATTGCAAACCAGACAATTGCAGACATCTGCTGTTGATCAGAATGTCTTCCAATTTCACTGTGATCAAACGGATTCAGCTGGTGAGAAAATTTTCCTTTCTCATAATCGTATAACACCAGTCGGCATGTGCCGCACGAAACTTTGGGTATCCTACGATCTTCTGAGTCAAATCCGTCAAATGCGAATTCGGTTATTAATCTCAAGAACCTGTCTGTGATTGATCTAGCCTCCTTCACATTTGGTGAAACAACACATTCTCTGCATGCATTTATTGTGGCTGTACGGATTCCTGGGTTTTAATAGAATAAAATTAAAGCAAAGCAGCGCCATGAATAAGAGCTGCTCTCTCGTCTTCTGACCAATATCAATCTGTAAACAATAATCTTATTGCGAACTTTGCTGTGATCTGCATATTGGACATGATTGCAGTAATCGTTCTGCTATCTGCAGATGTAACGCGATTGATATGATCTCAAGATCAAGAAACACGCAATTAGTCAGAATGTTTCGGTTCAGTTCTGATTGCAAGTTCAGAATTTCATAGTCATTATCAATTAATCAGATGATGATCCTCAAAAACTGTTTTCAATAGTTAATTAAGATGTATATGAACGGTTTGTGTGCCTACGTAAATACATGGAGAAAGTATCTGAAGCTCAAGAGTAGAGTTGGCCTATACATGACAAATCAATCACTACAAATCAATCAGATTGATACTGATCAATAATCATCTACAAGATGAAAACCATGCATCACGACTCAATGAACTCATGATAATTTAAGTATCAAATTCGTTTTCTGCGCAAAATTGTTTTTGGAAAAATTACTTCATAAACTTGAACTGCTATTCCAGGACAAATCAATCGCCACCAATCAATCAGATCGATATTGATCAATTGATCATCTATAACATTAGAGGAAGGTATTCAATGAACTTATAAGTATTAAAATCTTTTTCTGCGTAAGATGTTGATCTATAAACTCGCTATATGAATTTTAAACGTCATCCTAACAAAAATCAATCACTACTAATCAATTAGATCGATTCCGATCAATGAATTGCAAATATCTTTTGATGAGCTCGATATATTAATTTTTGAATGCGAAATTCGGATTGTAAGCAAAATTTTGATTTTGTAGCGACTTTCCGATGTAATAGGCAACTTTTTAAGGTTAATGTGATTTTCGAAGAACCATATTATTTTTCCTGGCTACATATGTAGACAACCCGACTTGTCTATACTGTAATTTTTCATTAAAGGGAATCATTCTCTATATCTTTCAGCTCCGTGCCTTTGAGCATGATAAATACCTTCTAGAAAAATGTCTAGAAATAACTCTTTCAGAAGAGTATGAACTCTTTACATCATCTTACTTCGACTACCTGTCTACAAATGTAAACTAATTATCACTATGAATTTATGGCTCTTTGCTAGTTTCCGTACATATGTTCGACCACGATTGCAAGCAACTTTGAAGCAAAATAATTGAACACATCAACCTCCATGCGCGGTAGGGACAAGAGGCACTCAACAAACTCCAGAAAGAGTTATAGATATGTGATTGGAAATTTGAACGGCGACTTCGTGGGTTGCCTGAATCCTTCATTCAATCTCTAATAGACTCGGAGTATGATCTAAGAAAATGTATGATGTCGCAATGATATCGTTGCCTCAAGATAGCCAAATGCATGTATTATCTGCAATAGATAATGCATAGATTTGAGGTCATTATTGCTATAATTACCGAGAGCCGAAGGCTCGAGGTTATTATGGCAAATAATGACCGAAGAAATCTTTGTATTATCTGTTATAATGCATTACTTTTTCATAGGAGTCTGCACCAGGTTAATAATTTCAAAGGAAAATTTCACCAGGAAAATAATTACCTGCTTCGTGGAATTTATTAACCTGTGGACATAGAAAGCCTTGCAAAATCATGCATTATGTAAAAATATGTCTATGTAGGCTATGCGATATTACTTTTGTACATCACCTTTTGTGCATCTCTCTTTTTATTTGGATCATTCATATATCCACGTACTCAATGTATGTAGCTCCATTTCTATGACTGGAAGACAGTGATTGTTAAAATATCGATTCGAAAGTCATTAAAATTATTTTGTTGATGTAAATGTGATATCTGTTGTTTTCTATCATAGCTCGAATTATGATTATTACGTCATATCTTGGAAACATCATAGATTGTTTACAGCTATGGGACATACCAAATGTACCATAGCGATGAAGTGACATTTAGGTCGTCGCTGAAGCGCTATGGTACATTTGTTATGTCCCATAACTGTAAACAATCTATGATGTTTTTGGCTAATATTCGCAAGCGCACACAGAGACGTCATTCATCTGAAGTATCTATTGATATGTATGCACGCACACAAAGACTGTGATTGCCCACAGCCTGACTAAAAATATATGTCAAATAAACAAATGTCGCCAGTCGACACGACATCACTGCGACATATGCTTGCTGATTATCTGTAGTGAACACAAAGTTACATTTTCTTTGTGTCAAGCTTGCGCGCAATAAGTTCGTCTATTGTATCATACTCTAATTATGAAATATATATGGAATAATCTTTTACCTTTCAATCAAGTTCTATAACATACGTGATACTGAACCATAAAGTAGACCTACAGTAGATAAGAATCTACAGATTTCTACTGTAGATGTTCTTAATGTTTGAGTAGTATTTGAATAGATTTTGAAGAATTTTTAAGTTTTAGTGTACTTTGACGTGTTGCTCCTTAGATGATGGTCTCAAATCCTGTTTCAGCAAATTCCTCTGTATTAAAGAATGTATCTTATTATAGATTCAACTCATCAGAATTCACGAAGAAACTCTCTTCATATTTTGAACATTTGAAGGACAGAAAAATGGAGTAGTCATCTGCATATGTAGACAGGAAGCTGATGTAAGGTGTCCAATTTAGGCGGCGAAAGAACGTAAATGACGTGTCATTAGCTTCGTCTACACATATTCGCTACTTCTTCTGCTCTCACGGACATGGGCATTGACGCCAGAACACGCCAATCATGTGCGTCTAGTCAGCATCTATCTAATAAGCCTTTTTGAAAATGAAAGCGCGACGGGCGATATGATACTTGGAATTGTCAGTTTTCTAGCTGAAATTATGACTGAAGGCATGTCATTGACGGTAAGAAGGGCGTTGACTGTCAGTGGAGAGAGAGGGAATTCCTTTGAAAAATCATTAACCGAAGAACGAAGTAATCCGCAAATTCAAATTTTTATTACATGGTAGGGTGGCTAATAGTAGAGACACGGCTTCTCTTTCCGCTGTTATGAACTCAACTGATTTTTGCAGTTCTGCGAATGAAGAGTGAAGAAAATATAGAGATATGACAATAGTAAAAATTAGATTGAAACTCTGGCTTCCAGTTTCTTCAAATTCATGTATATTCCAATTATAACCACTTAACACTCTCACGTCAAAGATTCGTCCGAATCCCACCAATCATTGCTCAGGTCATCAGTGGAATGAAACACAGGTCAAGAGGAGCGTCAAAACTGCAGTCAATGTTTGATATTAGAAAATACAAACCACAACTTCCTTCTCCTGCCTCTTGCTTTGATACTCCGCATCTTCGGGTGTATCTTTCAACTAGCCTGAGGCAGCCCTGGCTCTAAGGGAAGGTCTGATGACTCCACGGAATAGATTTGGAAGCTGTGTGTGGAGAATAGAGCCATTGACAGGTGGCAAAGACCGCACAACGGGACTCCTTCTGCGAACACGCAGGTCCGAGAGCGGTTGCTTGATGACTGTGTCTGGGGTAGCGATAATTTGGTCTGGTTACTTGGTGTCATGGTTGGTTCTTGTTGTGTTCCTGGCCCCTACGAGATAAAGGTGGAGGAGACATCCTTGCAACTGGCAATGTGTCCCTGAGACGTCAGATTCAGACGCTAGTGAGTACGTCCTTGATAATGTGGAGGATTGCTGACAGGGTTGTTTTTCGTAGGAAGTCAGTGTCACTTAGGTGCAAATTAATCGGGGTCAACCCTTAGGATACGAAAGTCGGTTTTATCCTTTAGGATTCTGAGGGTGATTATAAAAATCACAATCAGATGTTCATTGAGACCGAGCTCATTTGCTTTCAACTGTGAAAAATCGACAATTTGTTGCAGTAGTTCATTCGGGAAGAATAATTCAAAAGTTTCAAGAATGGAATCTTTCACAGCATGTCGTGCAGGTACACCATCTTCTTCACGCAAAACGTCTGCACTGCTGCGACGCCCAGTTTGAACAGGAGCATTTGTTGTCCATACTTTGTTATTCTTGTCACGTAAATCACAGCCAGAAATCTTGCACACCACCAGTATCACCAAGTTCATCAACAGTATCTGAATAATCGCTCTGCATTTGTCCACGTATTTCTTCTATATTCTGGACCTGGTTTTCATCTCCTGACTGTATGATATCTATGTCACTGTCTTCACTGTCCGTCTCTTCAAATAATCGAGCCACTCATTGAACCGATAGAAATCGACGTCGCGTTTGTCTGCCTGCCATTACGATGAAATGATTAGTTCATTCGGAAAATGTCACATTATGGAACAAGACTGAGTGAGCTTCAGATCGCGCAAAGGTGCTGTGAATGTAAGTTTAGAGACTTCTGGAAAAGTCAAATAAATTGAAGTCAAGAAGACCAGCCGTTTGATTATAATTATCGATGTTCTGTCAAAGTGATTTTTAAAATCACCCTTGGTATCCTAAGGGTTAAGGAGCTTAATGTGGACCTTCCCATAAGAGCAGCTAGGTCCCTTGTCGGATAAATGGGGTGTTAAACATGTCAGGGTCCCTAAGGGTGGTGCAAGGTTGCTGCTAGTGTGGTGCTGGGTGGATTGGGCTAGATTGGTGCTACTCGGGTTCCCCCTCCGCACCTTCGAGTGATCTTTTACCTGATCAAGTAACCCTGACGTCCATAAGATGCTTCAGTGATATCACACTGCTTCACAGAATTGTTGATTTGTTGGAAGAATATTGCTCACCTCCCCTGGTCCATTACAAAATCGGTAAAGTTTTGTCGTTTTAAACTCTAGCAAACTACTCTGTATTTGAGAACCAATCTTCATAGCACTTGACAATCCGTAATTTAAATGACTTTTCCTGATTTTAATCACTTTCTTGTCTTCTACAGTGACTTCTACATATCCCATGCACATCATTCAAAGTTAGTCAATCTAACCTCGTCAATTTTGCCTCATCAGAGATGGTCAATTAGCTATTCTTCAGCACGATTAAAAGATGTCCTAGAAACCTGTAACTCAGGAATATTTCGGTAAAGAAAGCAGTAAAAATGCAAATGGCCTCGGGATTATGACTGAATTCTACAATAGATATAACAAAAATATCTACATGATGCACGTAGGGCGCGTATCGAGGACACTTGAGTATTGTAGGGGTCTGAAAACGTCCTAAATTACATGTATTTCGCTGAAACGTCTATGTTAATGTTGCATAATTTAATACATCGATAAAAGTCCATGATAAGTAAGTTATTGCTCGACGGACGATAAATGACCTCACCGTGAAATAAATATCATCAAGGAATTCATCGCTACATGACTGCTGAAATCTCTGATCGTGCACTCGCTGTATGCAGGCATATTTAGAGACGTGTAGAAGTGGAACAATTGATATTAACAATGATTTAGTATTTCTAGTAGATATTTACAATAGTTATTCTTAATCTTAATCACGAAATATATTTTTATAAACGACTCTATGATAACGCCAAGATATTGTTCACTTTCCATAATGGAACGATCGGCAAGTCAGTACTTTGTTATTTTAATCCATAGAAATCAAGCTATTTACAAATGGTATTTATCTGTCGTTATTGTCAAAAAAAATGTCTACTGTAAAACTCAGTTTTATTCACGTAGCGTCATTTCATTAGGGAACACGCTCATTTGGTGTTCTATCGATCCCTTCAATGTATGACAGCGTGCTAAAACCGAGCAATCCGTCTCCTTCGGTCTAATAATTAATAATGCCAAAATTTCGTATGCCGTGCATCAATGAAATACGAGAAGTAGTGCATATTTGATAAATATTATTGCACGACGTTCATTGGAAGCATCACCATGTCTACATTTATCAAATGATTCATCGCTACATGGCTGCTAAAATGTCTTTTCGTACCGTGGTTGTATATCATGTATTCGTTGTATGCAAACGTTTATTTCAGGACATAGAAATAGAACAAAGACATTTTGATAAACAGCGATTAGATAGCATTCACTTTGAGATTTCTGTAATCGGCTAGCCAGCTCCTTGTTATTTCTAGACACAGAAATCGAATTATTATCAATGGCATTTATCTACTGCTGCTGTCCAGAAAAGTTTTACAGTACGTTGACCAGTGGTTATGCAAAATAGGACGGGAGCTATTGACACTTTCTTCCTAAATTCGCGCACAAAGAGCTTAATAGCATGGATTTGTAGATCTTGAAACAATGAATACAAAAATCAAATTCTTTGGTGTCACAGTCAGTCACTTTCGGTTATACGTAAGACGAAAGGATTCCCATTGGAATCCAATGATAAAATTCAAGAAATATCTATGGATTGTGAAACACATGGCAATTTTCGCACATTTTCTTTTGCAGAAAACAAGCTATTTATCGGAATGCCATGAAATATGAAACATGATTGATTTCAGAGCATCAACTTCGATATAAAAGTTGAAGTGAGTCACATGATTCAGTATTTGATGTTTGAGAGCCTCTATCAAATGAGTAAAATCGCCAAAATTAAGTCAAAGCATGAAATTTACTCATTTTGTAGGGGCTCTCAAACATCAAATACTAAACCATGTGACTCACTTCATCTTTTATATTGAAGTTTATTATCTGAACTCAATCATGTTTCATATTTCATGGCATTCCGATAAATAGTTCTCTTTCTGCAAAAGAAAATGTACGAAAATTGCCATGTGTTTTACAATCCATAGACATTTCTTGAATTTTATCATTGGATTCCAATGGGAATCCTTTAGCCTTACGTATAACCGAAAGCGACTGACTGTAACACTTAATAATTTGATTTGTATTCAGTGTTTCAAGATCTACAAATCCATGCTATTAAGCTCTTTGTGTGCGAATTTAGAAGTGTCAATAGCTCCCTGACTAAAAGCACATGATTCCTTCGCTCGCGTCTTCAACACCGTGAACAAGCACTCTTCAATTGTTTCCAATCTCCATCGCAATATATTCAAGTGAAGTGCGAAGAGTACAGCGTGGCGTCATAATGCACAGTGACTGTAGCATTAACCAATACTCATTAGCGAATGCGCCAGCTGCCATTTTTCTATGAATGTCTGTCTATGAAAAAGCTGTCGCTTCGTTCACCACAAGTTGAACGTTCCCGCATTTTGTCTTGATTTAGACAATGATAAAATAAAGTGCGTATCTGTGATTGGCAACATGAAAAAGCTGCATGTGTATGAGAGTGATATAACTTCCAATCACAGAATTCCGGACTAGAACGAAATAATTTAACATCATAGATATTCACTGCAAAAATGCAAACACGTACAAAGCAGGGATGCGGAGTCCTATTATTTTGATGGACTCCGACTGCGGGTGGCAAGCATACGAAGCCTAGTTTTTTGAAAAATTAACTGATAGCCAACATCATAGATCATTATAGGCTTACCTGAACCTATTTTTAGTAATCTTTGCTGCATTAATTATCAATCATTTTCAATGAAGGTCTATCAAATGTTGCTTTCAATTGTATGCATGCGACTCGGCTCCTCCTATCTTGTTGATGTGTGCTTCACACGGTTTTTCTCCAGTCTCTACCAGGCAGGAAAATTTTCCATCCTTCTTCAAAAAATATGAGTACACTTTCGATGTTAATATGAGCTTTGGAGGAGACATCACACACGATTAACGTGAGCGTGAAGAGGTAATGTTCTCTAGCAAACTAGTATTTCATTTTTGTCTCTGATGCGACCTTTGGTGCGCAGGTGTGATTGAGGCTAGGAAGGCTTGTCTTCTCTACTGAATCACCGGCCTGTAACTAGATAGACACGAAATATAATACAAACAAATTACTTATTCTCGTGCCTATAGCTGTCAGTGTCTTGATGTCAACTTTCTCCGTCAAACGAAAATACAGAGACAGAAGTACATGCAAAGCTTGCAATAGTTGAGGGAATGAACCGTGATAGTGGAAAAAGGATTGTCATTTCACTCGGCGATTTAGTAGAGAAGACAAGCCTTCCTAGCCTCGATCACACCTACGCGCCAAAGGTCACATCAGAGACAAAAATGAAATACTAGACTGTTTGAGAACATTACCTCTTACCTTCACGTCAATCGTGTGTGATGGGTCCTCCAAAGCGCATATTGAAATCGAAAGTGTACTCATATTTTTTGGAGAAGGACGTGGGTTTACCTGCCTGGTCGAGACTGGAGAAAAACCGTGTGAAGTCCACATCAACAAGATGCGAGGAGCCGAGTCGCATGCATCCAACTTAAGCGACATTTGATAAACTTTCATCGAAAATGATTGATGATTGATACAGCAATGACCACTAAAGACATTCAGGTAGGCCTATAATGATCTATGATGAAGGTACTAGTTTTTTTAAGAAACTAGTCTTCATATGCTTGCCACCCGCAGTCGGAGTTGGAGTCCTATAAAAATGATAGGACTCCCCATCCCTGATATAAACAATTCCATGATCATTCATCAATAGCAACAAATAGAGTGACAACTTCTCTTACAAAGAGGTCATCAGCTTTGACCAAGGTAGAGATGATTGGAGCAACAGTGTAGTTTGGGAGGATGGCAACACCGTGGATTGGTGGATGGGCAGAGTCTTGAGACGACCAGGAAATGGGATAGCTGAGATGCTGCTGATACACCAGCATGTTATTCTGAGGAACACGACCTTTCTGGACGGCTGGAAAATACAAAATATTATTCATAGAGTAGAGATATATAGGTAGAGTGTCGACTCAAAAAAGTATCTGTATACAGTGAAACTTTTTATATGAAAAGATTCAGTTTTTTGCGGAGATTATGCGTAGATTACGTTCCCGTGGTCCAAAAACTTATTTGAGTAGTTTTAAAAAGTCAAAATTTTCACATTTTTATACTACCGACATGGAAGCTTCTTTAGAAGTAGTATGAAACAACTTGGATATCAAAATGAATGAATATTTGCTAATAAGCATCCTAACTAAGCGGACATTAAGCTGAATATCAAGGGAATTTCATGATCTGCATTATAATGGAAGTATTGACAGTGAGAAGCCGTAAGCTTTTGATATGTTTATTAGCAGCAAACATGTTTCAGTAGGCAAGCTACCATCATCAGTGACAACGGTCAATAAACAAGGATGCAATATATACAGTGCGAATGATACAAAAAAAAAGCATACAGGAAAAAGCGGCTGTGATTGGCTGCGTTATTCTCTAGTACTGTGAAAGAAGGAATGACTAAGTACAACACAATGATTTCAGCTTTTTAAAGTGTGGATGGCGAAAAAGAGAAAAAAAATCTAAATTTGGGTGGGGAACAAAATGAAGAAATATCCCCCTTCAAAAAACTGAAAAACGGAACTGTCCAAAAAATTCCAAACCGATCAGAGGAAGAGGGCGCGCTGACATGACTGTCTTCATGTTGGTTCGCCCCTGCGAAACGAAACGAGATGAAGCTCAAGATAGAAGGAAGCAAAAATTTTCAAGCGTATCAAGAACAAAAGAAAAAAAAAACACAAAAAAAGAAAGCCGTGAAGTCAAGTTATCAAAGTCACACATCGAAAGATAAAAAATTGAAGAAGAAAGCAAAGTTCCCACGAAAAAAAACAATTGAAGAAGACTCAAAAAAAGCAAGAAAAAAAAAATGAAAAAAACATCAAAAAACGGACAAAAGGCAATTGCGTGGTCCTCTCCTTGGGAGAAATACTTAAGAAAATGGAGAAAGAGAAATAAAAGATACCAATTTTCCAAAAAAAATTTCAAAAAAATAGAAGAATGTTTCAAATACACAACAAACCAAAGTCAACAACAAAGAACAAAAAAAAACTCAAAATACCGCCAACTCACCGATTTCTCAATACAAGCTTGCTGCGAAGTACCGGTTGCCAAACAAGCAGCAGAAAAAAGTCTCTTCCAAAAAAAACAAGAACGCAAACTAAACTCCAATGATCATCCTCCCAATCAAGGACTCTTCTGCACTGGCTTCTTTTTTGGGCAAAAACATTTTTTTCTAAAGTCTTTTTCAACTAAGGAATTTTTTTTAAAACAAAGAAAAATTAGCTCATTTCGATTTTTATCTCAAGGAATATTCCGTATGAAAATTTTTACTTAGTTAATCTTTCTAAGCTGTTATTCTTTTTTTTTTTATTCCAGTCAATATTAACTATCGTCCATATAATATCCATATTTAATTTTAGATAGAGTTCCTATTAAAGATAATATTATACGTGAGTGCTTGCACAAGAATCTGCTGCAAAGGAAAGCCGTTCGCTGTGGGTTCCCCATTAAACTCCCTTCAAAAAAGAAGGGCCTTATGGGAATGTTCCCTTGCACCTCCTATGGCTGAGATTTCCCATTCTTAAATTAAAAAAATTATCTTTATGCAAATGCTCGACTTTATCATTTTTTACGACCGAAGATATTTTTTTTAGTTCTTTCAGTCAACGAAATCGAAGCCCTCACTTTTTTTAAACAGCTCTCAATGCTGATATCATCTCTTCATTTTTTTAGCCCTGAAGAACCCATAATGAATTTTTTCATATGAAAAGATATGACTATAAAAAAAAAAAAAAAAACAAATTTGAATACAATTAACAACTAAAGAAGAAAATACTCTATAGCAACTCTCATAGCAAAACTCTTCAGTGAACCCTGACTCTAATAAAACCACGTGAAATATCTTAAATTGTACAATAGATTATAAAAACTAAGCATCTAAAAAATATTATAATACAAATAACAAATTTGGAAAGTTTTTATTATTATTTCAAAACGGATATCCTCCGATATAAATAAAGATTAACCCAATATCTAGTGAAGAAACTAAGATAAAAAATAAAATCTAACTGATAGAAACAAATCCTTTCAAAATATTTTGAAGCCCCCTACCAAAATATAAAACATTAAGAATTAATATTAAATATTCTTTACACACATATATGAACCAGAAAATAGATATTTGCAGCCAAGCAGATAAACATACAAAACAAAAACATGAGTCTTTTTAAGTAGAAATCCTAGCATGGCGTTATCTCCGTAGTGTATAAAATATCTTGTGAGCACACCACGTCAATACTACGTCCGGTCCTAAACGAGCACCATATAAACGTCTGATAACATGGCGACTGGAAAGGTCCGAAATATTCTAAATTAAATATCCCTTATAAAGATAATTTGAAAATATGATTATATATTAAATTTCTTGTTCGCTGCTTCACATGTACCATTATCCAATCATATCTTCAAAATCATTCCTTCATCAACAGTACCTATCTTGTAACGATTTTTATGTTTTTGGTTACTTGTTCCTGTATTGATTGTTCTTGTCATTGCCGTTCTGTATATATTGCATCCTGATTTTTAAAGACCGGAACATATAATGGAAGTCTTCAAGAAAAAGTCGCGATATTATTCGTGCTTTCTGATCTGATATTTCAAGTTTTTAATTTTCACCGGAATGATTTTATGATTCACCATGTTTCATTTCTTGAATCTGAATAATTGATGCGGACCCATTTACATCTTTCAAAGTTAATTGAAATCATTGTCTTTGATTATGTGATTTTGCATGTGATATGATCACGCTAAAGAAAATACACTTGAGGTTGTGTATGAAAGTACAATAGCAAACTGTCGAATTGCTAATTTAACAAACATTACCTCTCCAAGGCTGTCAAAGAACGGAGGATCTGTAAAGCGCAAAATACTATCATTCCTTCTGCATTACAATCACGATCAGTCATTTCCGTGGCAAATTCTTCAAAACCTCAAAAATTTACATATCTCACATTTGGTAACAAAATCCAACATGTATCCTCCTCAAGTTCATTTAATGAAATCGAGAGTGTATACACATTGGGGATTTAATAAATGCGGAGTTACCACTCTACCTAATATACTTACTCTATGCATCAAGTAGTTAATGATTATTTTTGTGCTTGTTTGCTCTCTGATATTTATCTTTATTCCAAGCAGACATTGAGTCATCGTCTTTGACGTGGCCAGAGTGCCTCAATCGACGATTTTTAACTTTTCACTTATCTTTCATTACATTGATACGCAATCGAGTGTATTCAAATCAGTTTGCAGTCATGTCTATCATGCCGAAGGCTAAGTCAGTAGACATTGTTGGTTAGGTTATGAACTTCCTTGAGTCATTGGCATAGTCTTCTCTCTAAGAATGATTCTACCAGTGGAGTGAATAACTAGCGAACACTGTAGAGAACAAGCTGAGACAATTTGAACAAATTTAGTGGCGGAAAAAGTTGTTCACATCATGGAAATGTTCTTAGGAGATACTAGTCAAACTTGCTACTCTGAATTCAGTTTTAGCATTTCGTTAAACATTTGAAGAACATAATGAACTTGAATCACACAATCACACCCGGAATAATTGTCAATATCTATTCACGTGCAGCAAGTATATAGAAGTACACAATGTTAGAGAGTTGATCGACAATGTAGACAAATGAGGAAACATTTGTTTCTATTCAAGTCATCAAGCTTTCATCAGAGGTATTGATTCAGCTAAAGAAGAAGATAGATGACTGTTTTCTACAATTAAATTAACTTGGTCACTGAATTTGAGGGAAACGGTTTTTGTTAAGTGATGAGGTCTATAAAGTGAAAATGAAAGCCTGATGAACCTAGATGTCTCACCTTCGCGCCGCATTCCCAGTTTAATACACTTCTGAAATCGACAATACTGACACTGGTTCCGATGTTGAATATCTACATTGCAGTTCCGACTGCCGCGACAGGTATAACTCAAGTTCCGGCGGACAGATCGCTTGAAGAAGCTTTTGCAGCCTTCGCAAGTATACTGTCCATAATGTTTTCCGGAGCTCTTGTCTCCGCACACGACACATTCGACGCTGGCTGGCGGGGAAGCGGCGCTGGTATCGGCCACGCTCTCCTCCGACAGCACCGAATCGTGCTGAAGGGAAGACGGAACATCGTCGGAGCGGCCTTGAAAGGAGATATTGGAAGAGGAGACGGAATTGTGATGTTGATCTTCATTTGTTCGCGCTTCTAAGGACGATGATTCGCAGATCTGGGATTTCATGCTGTGCTCTACAACTTGAGACCCTGAAAATCAGAGATAAAGAAATTTGCATCAAGATTCGTTGCATTAGGAAGTGATTTCGCATGTTTTTTCTGCTATGAAAACCTCAGAAAGTTCACTTTTTGAAAATGATTATTTTATTGCTGTAGAATCGTAACAGCAGTTTAATCATGTCACTCACTCCTTTTCACCCACATCTGAAACAGGCCGACTGCAGCCATAATTGTTCCAATCTGTGACTCCTTGAACATCTATAGGTATCACAAGCTCATTAGCAGCTACTGTGAAGACTTGGTCATCAGTCTGTTTTTGTAGTTAAGTCACAAATATTGATAAGTTTTCATCTTTGGTTCTGAGTTGCTAAAGTAGGCCAAAAACATACGAGTGATAATATGTTGAAGCAACATACTCGCATTGCCAGTCTAATGGGAACAACAAATGGGTGAATTCACGCATAATGCACCCACAGAATTCGACAGGTCGTCTCTTCCTCTATTTGACTAGAAAGGAAGCATTGGAACATGTAGCGTAAATGAAATGGCACAATCTCCTGACTGAATACCATAGCAATCGAACAATGAGCAGCCAGTTCAACATTAAACACGCCAAATTGTGCAAAGTTTCAGTGACTGTTATCAACCGGATCACACAGCAAAGAGACACAGTCGATGTCAAGCTCTGCAGAGAAGTTTGTGAACGTTTTTTCGTGCGCCTGCTAACTTTTTTAAAAATGATCGGAGGGCCCAAAATTATCAAGAAAACTTTTGTGCAATGATCTGAATTCTTCGAATCTTAAGGAGTCGTGGCGATCGGAGCACTTTGAAGGAATTCAGAGCCATCCGCAAGCGACGCACGACTATTTTTCCTATCTCTGTAAGGTATCGAAAATTTCTTTTTGCCCACTTATTAAGTTCCTGCATGTGCCATCTGTTTGAATCAGTTTGCACTTCTAGCAAAATGATACGATTAAGCATTCTAATTCTGTGAATGCACCATTATAAACATGCCTAATATCGCTTTTCACATGATAGTAAGTGTTTTTCAAAAAGAATTCTACACTCTCCGGGACTTGATCTTTCTGAGGCATTCAACTGAAGTGAAATGACACATGGAGAATCATTGTGAAAATGACAACTTTACAGGCACTGTAAACTGTGCACCGTTCAAAAAACTTTACAGAAAAGATACACAAGAGATGTCTGCTAATTGATGACGCAACAATTTTATGATTGATGACTTTGCAGTTAAAATCAGTTAACACAAGACAGCAAAAGACTGAAACTAATTCTAAATGATAACTTCATGGGATATTTACTGTGCACAGATCACATTGTGGGAATGATCAGTCGATATATCATCAGTGAAAACAGCAAAATAGTAAAGTATATCTCCGAGGGTCTACTGGAACCCACATGTCTCTGGGACTGGGGATATAGCTGCTAGTATCAATGCATTAGAAAGCGCAGCACCAAGTGTGTTTTGCTATGGCACATAAATGATTCACGCTATAGAATGTAATAATTAACCGATTCACTTTGGAACACAGATCTCTAGAGACACAACGAAAGGTCTATGTGTCTTCATCAGAACAAACAATCAAATTACATCCTGTATTTGTGTCAGGAGTATGACTTCTGCTTAATATTGTGTCTGATTAGTTAACTTGAATTTCAATACATGAACCGTGATACTTGCAACACTACACTATCTCCATGTCCGTGATCGATCGTTGGAGTCCTACCAGTCGCGGTAGCAAAAACAGTGCTTCTCTATCCTCTATGGTCTCTCGTAGCTTGCACCGCTCCTTTCTCGGTGGAGCCCAGCCATTCGTGATGTCGTCAAAGTATTGCCTCCTCGATCGTCCGCGTCGCCTCTTTCTAAGATGAAATCCACAGATCTCCTCTGCAACCGTGCCGAAATAGGAGATTTTCCTGCGCCTTGCCACTCCCAGCAATTCAAGATGTGCTCCTATCTCTCTGAGGACACTTTCGTTCATGCGCCTGTCACTCCAGCCGATACGTAGCAGTCTCCTATGTAGCTTGTAAGCTACATTCTATTCACCTGATTTCTCAATGCAATAACACCCACATGTTTTAGGATGACAACGAAATCTGGTAGAGAGACCCCCAGATAGCAGAGATTTTTCTATGTTATTTAGAAAATTATTTAGGTTGAGTATATCTAATTATATCGCTAATGTGACAGCCGTTTATATTTCATTGTTTTTGGTATCTAGTACCGCAAAGATGTGACCTTTTTGCAGTTTTGGAGAAATTACAGGGAACTGACTGTCATGATGGCAATAAAGAGGAGGGAATGATATTTTGTAAATCCCTGAAATTATGACAAGTTTGGAGAAGTCACATTTTCTTCCATTTCCGTTGTTGGAAGGGTCTATAATTTTGATAAATTTTTGCATGAGGACTTAAATCACGGTGTTGTTCAAGAAATTTACGGTGTAGTCATTTGATTTTCCTTTTAGTTTAATGTATTAAGATTTTTATCAGAACTTTTATGTCCACCATTTTGAATATCTGTCAATTCTCGAAAGGGCCACTGCATCATTTTCAAACAATAGTTTTCGAAATTTTTATTCAAATTATATCAGAAACCGTCGGGATTGAAACCGCCTCTACTGGCACACTGTGACAGGTGACGAATGGCTCTGTGCATGTCTATGAAGTAGGATTAGTCCCATTTACTTGGGTAATTTTAAGCTCAGAAAACTCCGAAATCTGGGACGCACCCCATCCCCCCACATTTTTAACACTTCAAAATTTAATCGTTCCCAAACTTACGGAGCAATACAATTGACAATGCTCATCTCAATGGTGGCAACATATTTCATCAAGTCGGTCGATGTATGAATGCTTCTATCTTTGTCGAGGAATTGATGCTTTGAGTATCATATGGACTTTGATGACAGATGATTTCAAACGATGTGTACACATGCAACACATGTAAATTGCATGCTGTCAGCTGCTGTCTGAGGTATGCATCGTGGAGAGCAGTTGCAGTAACTGCATTCAAATGCAATGATAATAATGTGATCCTTGTTAATCTGTCCACTTTATGACTTGTGAGACGATAACTTTCTCATTTATGATTCATTTCATGCTCGTGAATTTGGGCTAAGACTGCGAGCAATAGTCTGTTGTTTTTGGTTTTATCGCGTGAGACAATAATTAGTACAATGTTGCATAAATTCAATCATTATAACCATGGCTCGACGCCAGAGTCACACTGTTTACTATATAGGTCTTCCCTACAGTTATTCATGAAATTCAGACTTCTTCATCTGCATTGAGAGCTAATAACCGCAATGTAGAGTATACTGAAAACCAGCACCTCCTAAATCACACACTAAAGCAAGACATTATTCGTAACTAATGAAAGAATCCAAAAGCAAAGCGTTTTAGGAGGCTAGCGTACTAGGGTTATTGTTGTTGTCAACATTCGATTTCAACGTAACCTCCCAAAATTCTAATGTGTGGTGCTTTAGGATGCAGGTTTCTTCGAATTTAGGAGGTAACAGGTTACAGTGAGTCATGAATTCAGTAAGCCTACATCCGGTCTGGTGTGATAGAATTCAAATTATTCAACGTGTAATGTTTCTGTCGCATGAAATTCATCAATGTCAACAAAATACCACATCTGAAACTTTACGTAGTCATCAAACAAAGTGACACCACCTATACATCGTTCCCATAGACTTGGACTTTTTGAGAAAGGATAAATGTCATTTCCTTTTGCTAACAGCAGTGAGAAGCACTCTAAAAGATGACAAGTATCACTCATCCATGTAAGCATCACTGTTTTACGTAAATCAACTTTACGGATGTTTTGACTGCGATTTCAGTAAGCAAGACATGAATTTATCAAGGGGCTAGATAGTACCCGCCCGCCCCCAATGGGTCTCTCAGGGCATGGAAAAGCTCAGGTCTTTGAGAGACTAAGTTGCTCTTTGTACAACATAAAACAGATTCACATGTTTCACCTAGATAAACTACTTCCAACCAAGCTAACATCTCTGCTGCAACTTTATGCACTTGAACACAGTACACATGATGTCCAAATTCAGGAATATTAACTGTCAAATCATCTGATAAGTGACATGTAAACAGTAAAATTTTGTGCGCAGAACAATTTCTGCATGTAAGTCAATGACAACATATCAATCTTCTACTTACCCAATGACTCAAATGAAAGCGTCAACTTTCAACTCGGTACAGAATACAATAATCATGTCGAAATGTTTTATCAACTACTTCACTTTGGACTATATTTCGCCTGTGCAGAGATTGTATGCGATAAACAAGTAGAAAAGATATATTTATCGGGTATGTAAGTTGCGTGGAGAGAGCGTCGACTAAAATCTGAAACATACAAGCAATTAAAGGCGTGAGGATGTTCTTTTCTGTTACTAACAAATAACAGCATACATGTAGATCTATTGAGGACAATTCGATGCAAAACAATGTCCTACCTACTTCATCGCGAACTGACGGAGACAGATCTTCCAACCACGATAACAAACGACTACACGTACACAGATGCTATTCACACTGGAAAATGCGTTACGAAAACTAATTCATGACGAAGATCCTTTGTAATCGCTTAATCCTTCGAGTTAGCGCTTAGTATTGCTTTAACTGAAGCAAAAGTCAATGTATACAGGTTGTATGTGTATTCAATCAATCCTTGTGCATATTCCTACACTGTAAAATGTACGATACCAAAGTTACATACGAAACCGATGTACAAAACGAAAACACCAAAATGTGCAAAAGCACTATTACGTGCTCATACACTTCGAAAGCGATTGGCTTTTCCATTGGATTATCTTTATCATCCAATAGGAAAGTCAATCGCTTTCGTAGTGTATGAACACGAACAATAGTGCTTTCATACATTTTGTTAATCTCCTTTTGTACATTGGTCTCGTATTCAAAATCAGCCAGTTTTCGTACTCTGCAGTTTACAGTGTAGAGTGCATAAAAATATATTTAATGGAACTTACTGCATGTCATGGCCCAGTAGAGATGCGCTTCAGTGGTAGGAAACTATAACATGTTTTTCAGACGAATAAAATCATGCACATGCATGCGAATTTCATGCAACAATGTATATTGCACACACTAAAAATGTACTCAAGCAAAGAGAGAGCGTATGCGTTATTTTGATGGACTGGACATGACAAGCAGACTGTCTGTAGATTTTTATTGAAGACAACACCACTAGCAGTGTTTTTTTAAGGTGTTCCACGGGTCACATTCTGCACCCTGGAATTTTTGACTTGCACCGTGGATTTTAAACGTTCCTCCATTACATGTAGTGATCCATAGCTACCACTATCAATGCCCAGAATTCATCAGCATGCAGAATCGCGAGTAAAATTCACTGCTTAGTGCTTAATGTTATGCTGCATTCATGACTTCTGCTTTTGCTTATAAATCCCGAGTGCGTCAGGCGTACATTAATGAAAGTCGATCTTGAGACGACTTGAGTGAGACCTTGGGAATAATCAGATAACTCGTAGCAAAAAACTTAAAAAACCCTGCCACTAGAAAATGAATATAAAAGCCTAGACGTTTATCCATTGTCCTCTGAATGGTTGGATGAAGATAGAGTATGTGCGTGACAGAGACTAGACTGTTATGTGCGTGACAGAGACTAGGCTGTTATGTGCGTGACAGAGACTAGACTGTTATGTGCGTGACAGAGACTAGGCTGTTATGTGCGTGACAGAGACTAGACTGTTATGTGCGTGACAGAGACTAGGCTGTTATGTGCGTGATAAGTGATGTTACAAAAGTACACGGTAATCATAGAGTAGGGATATATAGGTAGAGTGTCAACTCAAAAAAAGTATGTGTATACATTGAAAAATTTTATATGAAAGGATTTAGTTTTTTGTGGAGATTACGTTTCCGTTGTCCAAAAACTTATTTGAGTAGTTTTAAAAGTCAAAATTTTGTCAATTTATATACTGCCGAGATGACTTTCCTATATAAGTAGTATGAAACAAGTTGGATATCAAGAGGAATGAATATTTGCTAATAAGCATCGTAACAAGATTGAAATCAAGCTGATTATCAAGGGGATTTCATGATCCGTATTATAATGGAAGTCTTCATGAAAACGTCGCTATATTATTCGTCCTTTCTGATCTGAAATTTCAAGTTTTTAATTCAATTTTCACCAGCATGATTTTGTGATTCACTAAATTCATGCTTCATTTCTTGAATCTGAATAGTGACATGGACCAATTTGCATCTTTTTAGTCAATTGAAATCATTGTCTTTGATTATTATTTTGCTCTACCAATGGCAGGTTGCCTACGATATGATCACGCTTAAGAAGATTCTCTTGAGGTTCAGTATGGAAGCAATCAGGTCATCGAATTGCTAATATAACAAGCATTGCCTCTCAAAGGATGTCATGGTACGGAGGATTTGTAAAATGACATCATTTCCATCTGCATCATGATCAGTCAATTCCGCTGCAATTTCTTCAAGACTGAAAATATTTGCACATGTCACATGTAGTGACAATAACACCGTATCCCCCTCGAGTTCATTTGATAAAATCGAAAGTGTATACACATTGGGGAATTGATAAATGCGGAGTTACCACTCTACCTAATATATTTTCTCTATGACGGTTATGTTACACACCTGCACTGCCAAGGCTGAGTCGAGGATCTCCGCGATAGAAATACATCTGCTGACTGTTGATTGGATTTCCAATACCGGGAAGGAAATGGCTTTGAGATGATATCGCCGTATTCTGCATCAGATCGCGACTATCGGCTAAGCTGAAGCTGTGACTCAATCGTGATTGGCGAGATTTCTCTCCCATATCCATTACCGGCTCCGGGAGACTGTTGCGACCCTGAAATGAGAACATCCGTGAGGATAGAACATTTTGGAGATGATGACGAGCTCCATTTCCCGCACACTGCAAGCTGTAATGCAGGAATCAAAATTCGGCAGTTATATCATGAAAATGGGACCGACATTATGTTTTTCATAAATACTTACATGTAATGTAATTGAATTATTAAATTAACACCTTCAAATAAAATGTCAACCTACCGGATATGAAAGTAAATTGCAAAATCAATAATCCTACTAATCTCAGTGTTTGTTTTCGAAAACTAGCCAGGCAAAGACTTGGGAAACAACGAACTCGATAAATATCTGTTTTTTGAATGGCTGCGTTCTTTGCAATTTAAACAAAAACTTCCAAGCAGGAAGTGAAAAGCTTCAAAAAAGTATCCATGTCAAAGAACAAAAGCAGTGCAATAATTGATGTCTTCGAGACCAAGACCTATGGACTGCATCATTGCCTAAGTGCAAAGCACTATTGAAGTGTGACTACTCAATGATCATTCTCTCTCCTCCATTTCACACCTTTGATTTTCACGTTTCCTGTTCTAAAGACACAGAAATAGATTGTTCAAGCATGTCACTTTACTAGAAGTGCAATTTGGCTCAAAACGATGGAACATGCTGGAACTTACTGCATGTACATCCACAAAAAGAAATTCTCAATGCCTGTCTGAGACAGGAAAATAGTCGTTCATCGCTTGCGGATTGCTTTTGAATTCCTTTAAAATACTCCAATCGCCACGATTCCTTCAGATTCGAAAAATTCAGATCATTGCAAAAAAGTTTTCTCGGTAAAGTTAGCCTGTCCGATCATTATTTAAAAATGCATAGCAAAAAAGCAGGTTCACAAATTTATCTGTCGAACTTGACATAGTCTGCGTCTCTTTTCTGTGTGATGCCTGCGCATTGAGAAGAGTCTGTTACATTTGCCCAGTTAAACTACATAGCAATCTGCTGATATAATACCATAGCCCATAGCTATTGAACAATGTACAGCCAGCTCAACATTAAATACGCAAAATTGTGCGAAATTTCAGTGTTTTTTATCAATCACTAGATATTATTACTAACACGTGTGGACGACAACTTTGTATAATATAGTGTTTCTGAAAAAAATCAGAGACCAAAATTCAGATTTTTTGAATGAGTTTTCTCATTCAAATACGACAGAAATCTTCTTTCTCAGTAGCCCTATATTTTGAAGCATTAATATGACGGGCTTACTGAGATATCACAGATTGATTTTCGTGTATAAATACCATACATAGATAGGTCTTGCTTCGCAATAAAATATCGTGAGCAAATGTAACAATATAAATTGAGGGAGAAATTTGAAAATGAAAAATCTTTAAGAAAAAGCACATCACTTTTTCCGTGATAAAACCGTCTTTCCATTCCCAGTTGGGCTTTACCAAACGCCTTCATTACAAATGAATATCAGTAGAGAACAAGTGTGTGATAAATATTTGTAGCTTCGATTCAGCCTCATTTACCACTTCAAGGAATGGACTGCGATTAAGTGACATTCCGTCAACCACATGGGAAGAGGCAATACGACATGCAATTTGAACTAGCCAGTGTAGACTTTCAACTTGAAACATACAAAGTTTGTGCGTCAAGAAAATTAAAGAAACCGAAAATATAGCAGACTCAGCTTCAAAGGAGACCACAGATCATGCCTCAATCGTGGATAAATAAATAAAGCGAAAATGCGGATCACATACACCAGCCGGGTGTCATTGAAAGCTCGTCAGTAAAATACTAGAGAACACAGAGTCATTCTGTGTTTTGAAATGGATGGACACTATTCTCTACATGATCATGAATGGATTTTTAAGTACATGCACCTAAGATGCACAGTTTTGTTTCTACTCAATTGTGTCACGCATTTGTACTCAGAATTTTGCTTTGTCAATAAGCTGTGGAACAGCCTACGCATGCAGGATGAATACCATTCTTCTAAAGGTGAAACTTTCACTATCTTCACGACGGATCAGTCTTCTTTGAATGTTGTTGTTTTTCTGATAGGAATAAACATTCCTTAAAATGTTGTATAAGATGGAACAGCTTTGAATGCAGTGTCGACTGTTATGCACTGTAATCTTGCATCCTAAAGAGCCATACAATAGAATTTTGAAGGATGTGGTGAAACAGAATGTTGACTTACGAGCGTATTAAAGAAAGCAATAATTCATTGACGCACCAGTGCGCTAGCCTCCAAAAATGCTAATTTTATGATAACTTTTTGTTAGTTACGAACACTGACCTGGTTTAAGAGGTGAGGGTTTGCAGTGTGGATATCCATTTGCTCCAGATTCCTGATAAAGTAAATTAAACATGCTCTTGCCTCAGGCTATTTCATGTGGTTAAACCTTATGTGGAACCGGGCATTTTTTATTCCATTGTGATCTTTGAAACTGACACTTAAAATTACATGACACCGAAACGCACTAGTCCGGTCGTCAGAGCGAGCTTCTGTAGTGAACAAGGTTGCAAATATGACTTTCGCACAATGATGTGCACCCAATGCGCGTCTGCCGAGGTCAGCCTGTAAATTTTCTTGGCAGACATGATCAAAGAAACGACGGCAAGCAGATTGAAGATTTCGGCAAAATATTATTTTCTACGTTTTCTTTCATTAAAGGAAGAGTAGCCTATTGTTCTTCACAGTTATTGTGTTTCAAATGGAGCTTCTTCACATGTGGAGAGACATCAAAAAGTCATGAGGTCATTAATAATCATGTCTTCGTCTACCGCTGTTTAAGAGGAAAATCAGATTTAACAAGAATCCACGCCATCGATCAGAAGCATGATAATGAAAGCATTATGGGAAATTACGTGAGGACACTCCAAGTCAAAACTGGCGGGCCCTTGACTTAGTATCGGTGCTTTCATGTAATCAGAGAAAACATAGAAAACATCATGTTTACCGTAAAATGCAGTCTGCATCCCATTACATTTGCATTTGACATTCTTCGATCCTGGTTGACAAGAAGAGGAACCAGGTAGATCTGGACAGACGCACAAATTCGTAAGAGCAACCATAACGTGCACATTGGGGAAATTCCAAAAAACATTTTTTTCAGGCTGTGCTGGCATTAGATGTGGAAATTGATCTAGATGAGGAAAACGAGTGACATAAAGCCTATTTCTTTAAAAAAAAGTGCCTCCAACCAATTAAATAGAACTTTTCGTTTTACATTTAAATACATTTAGGCCTTCTCGTAGCAATATCAACATGGTGCCGTTCAAGACGTGTCACGGAGCTCGGGTGAAGAAAGTAGGTAAGGTTGGTTGCCAGTAGTCCATATACGCAGTGCTACAAACGAATAAATTTCATTCGTCAAGGAGAATGTCTGAATTTGCAGCGAATTCTTTGAAGTCAAAAGCTATTAATGTATCTAAAAACTGGAAAAAGGAAAGAACATTTTCCATTAATGACCTCACGACTTCAAAAAAGGACCTCGAGTAAAAGACATGGAAGCAAGGCTTCAAGCACTAAAGGAGATGGAAGACCTGAGAAAGGTTGTATATTATGACAGACGAACACCAGAAACGGTGGTCAGCATTTAGTTTTCTGTAGCTGTAACAAAAAAGATACACTGCCAAAGGAAAAGGAAAGAAATTCCTTGCAAATTTAGGCAAAGTATTTGACGGAACACTTAAATCTGGGGAATGACTAACAAAGGAAGACAAGAAATTTTACAGTCTACAAGGAAATACGAGAGAACATTTGGCTATACAACTACATGTAGAACAGACGACTCGGCATAGATAGAAGCGGATGCATTCTAGGCGAGATTCGGCAAATGAAGTAATTTGTGATACACTGTACATAATTCTGTGAAACTCTCGTTTTCGGTCTCACTTCTGCGAAAACTCGTTCTGCGGCCGGACTATAATTTCAGATCATTATCATCTTATTATCTTTGAAACTGGCATCTCAAGCTGCATGACAAAGTAATAGTACTCGTAGATGGATCATTTTTTTTACCATAATGCTTTTTTTGTGCATAATACAGTATTTTTTTTTTGATTTGACGTCAAAAATGTTAAATGGATCTGAAAAATATAATGATTGTGCATCGATTAGTACACTGAAAACAATGTTTTTTTTTTGTCATTTGTTGATGTTGCATAATTTTGTAATTTTGCATCGTTCAGGGCAAGCAAGCAAAGCAAAGAAAGACTACAACAACACACACACACAAATCTTCTCGGAGCGGAAGAGCGGAACAATGCAAATGCTACGAAAAGAAATATACAGGGACAGCCGTAGCACAAAACCAAAGCAAAAACAAAGAGAGAGAGAGAGAGAGAGTTCACTGTTGTATCACTGAATGGGAAAAATCATGACATTTCTAGCATTTCATTCAAAGCAAATTATAAATATATACCAAGCATAAGTCAAATGTCAGAAGTCAATCGCAAAAGGTAGGACGAAATAAATAGACGTCAGATCGGAATAAGACTTTCGACGGATGGTTGTTCGACTCTAAGGAACACAAACACGTCACTGGGGGGCACAGCGGACGCAAAACTTTTTTTAGCAGTATCGACTAACTATATGCATCTAAAAAAGTTCACAGCGCAAAAGCTCCCAGCAATACGCTCCTTGCAACCTACAATTCCTTTAATTTTACAATTCCGTTTATTTAATCTCCAGATGCAGTAAATCTTCCTGAAATGCCAATAATTTTCTCGGGACATAGGACAAGCATATTCCTGCAGAGATCTTATATGACCACAAAGTAATTCTGCGTCAGTCACAAAGTTTTTGACTCTTCGCAAAATGTACATTCGCTGAACACACTTAGACCTTATTTCCTTTACATGCCCTTTCTATTGAAGGTCGTCATCAAGAATCACTCCCAAAAAGCGCACACGAGCGCAGAAGTTCACTGATGGAACTAATGATTCCACTCATCGCTGCTCTCTCATGGCACGTTCCCTGCAATAAATCAAACCCTTTGTCTTTCCAGCATTTAGCATCAAATCGCTTTCCGTCGCCCACTTTAAAACATTTGAGACCTCCTTATTAATGGCTCCAATATCTTCATCAAAATGATGCCGTCGTATACCCGATACTATGCATGTATCATCAACATACATCATTGAGCATCACAGAGGTACTAAACACAGGTTGCAGTGTCGATACATGCATGCCAAAGAGGTATGGACCATAGATAGAGCCTTGCGGCACCCCACTTGTGATGAGTCGAAAATCGCTATAATATCCGTTTAACCGCACTCTCTGACGTCGATTTAAAAGATAGCTTTTCAAGAAAAGAATAATGCCATTTGGTAAATTCATTTCTCTAGTCTTACATAGCAGTATATGATGATTCACTTTGTCATAAGCTTTAGAAAAATCAAAACTGAGAAAAACGGCTGCGCTTATGTTGAGGTCGTCAGCGTGTCTTGTCAAAGTGTCATGAGCAGCAACGACTGCATGAATGATGAAATCAATCATGATGAAGTAGCACAATGATGAAATCAGATAACAAAAGTAGCAATAAATTTGTTTATTGGTATAAACAATCGAATGACAAAACAAAGTCTTGCAGGAAAGATATACTAAAAGCACAAGTACAGAGAGCGAACCTACTCATCAAACAAGTGTATAGCTCAATTAAATTAAAACTGATGGCGTTAAAGTACAGCATGTAGACACATAGTCCTGCAGCCAGAACGAGTTTCTGCAGGGAAAGAGGCCGAAAATGAGACTTTCACAGAATGACGTGCACCCTATGCCTACTACGAATCGGCAGTTCTGCCGAGTTTTAGTGAGTTCCTCTTCTTGTCAAACAGGATCAAAGAAAATAACATGTTAATGCAATGGGAAGCAGATTGCAGTTATTGACTAAAATGAAATGTTCTATGTTTTCTCTGATTAAACGAAAAATACTAAGCCCAGAGTTATGATTTTTTGCATGGAATGTCTTCAGGTCATTTCCTTTCATGTTCATGCACCCTAATCTTCAAGGCTAAATACATTCAGATTTGGCGAGCCTCTCAATGTCGGCAAACACAAAAATTTTGAGCAACTTTATCCAAATTCAACCACATTCTCACATACATTGCCTATAAGAAGCATGATAATAGCACATGCACATCATAGGAAATGACCTGAACACATTCCCTGTCAAAAATTGTGAATCTAGACTTAATGCTTTTCAGTTGATAAGCGAAAGCATAGAACATTTCATTTTAGCCAAAAGCTGCAATCTACGTCCCATTGGATTAACGTGTTTTTCTTTGATCTTGTCTGACAAGAAGAGGAACTCACTAGAACTCGTCAGACGCACCGATTCGTAGTAGGCAGAAGATGTACATCATTCTGTGAAAGTCTCACTTTTGGCCGCGTTCCCTGCAGAAACTCGTTGTGGCTGCCGGACTAATACAACAAAATATGATAGGAATATGATAAATAATTTCCTTGTTATAATATTTGATAAAAATAAAAGATTTACTTAATATTTCGACCATCTGAAGTGACCATCGTTAGAAATCCATTTAATTCCTGCATTAGATTGAAATTACAAAAATACTATAAACGATAGCAGGCTGCATAACGCATGCAATCTTAAATGAACAAACACTGCGGTAAAGAAAATCAATAGATATCTTAAGATTCAAACAAGGGAAACAGAAATTGCGACCTCTAGACTAAAGAAAAATCTCCTGCTGCACGAAATGCTGCAAATAAAGCTTAAAAAGCCTTCACTCAAATGACAGAGTGACTCGTTGAGACCGAGACTTCTTGAGTAACAGTTTTTCTCCCTTCTTCTCATTTTTTTTAGTCTGTAGGTCGCAATTTCTATTTCTGAGGAACATAAAAAGAGTCCGACAGCAATTAATGAGCATTTGCATAACTGTAGTAGATGCAACTCAGAAATTGATCAACAATTTAAAATGATGTACAAAGGTAACACAGATTGAGATTAGCATTGTTGAGGCTCTTAAAATCAAAGATACGAGTAGACAGCCAAAAAATAATCACAGTGCTGAGTACAACGGTGTTTCTTACTTATTGAAGATAATCAATTAAAGTCCTTTTTAAATTAATTTGTTTCATTGGTTTTCACATGCCGTATTGATTGATTTTGCCCGTCTTATGTCACGTTACCAGAACTATATTTATCTCATTGCAGCGAACCATCAGTTAGCGCCAACGCTGTGCAAAGTGTCATATAGCCTGCTATCGTTTATAGTATTTTCGTATTTTGAATCAAATGCAGGAATTAGAGTAAATAGATTTCTGACGATGGCCACTTCAGATGGTCGAAATATTAACTTTATCTTCCTATTTTTATCAGAAAGATAGGAATAGAGTGGTAAAAAAGCTAAATCTTCAGCTGAAGCAAAAACAAAAAGTGAAAAGTATATAATCATAAAATGCTGATAAAAAATGATATCAATATGATTTTGAAATTTGAAAATAGTGTTTGCTTATCGAATTTATTATTCGTTTAATTACGTTATTTTATAAATATCCAATTTTTCAGTTATTTTAAATGCTCTTTTTTTGATTTTTAAGCTGCAAAGTTGTGTTATTCTCGTAATTGGCACTTACTTTGTTTTGCTGACTCTCAACAGATAAAATGCAGGTCTTCTTTCAAGTTCTACTTCTGAGATCTTGTCTTCAAGAAAAATGGACTGAAAATCGGCGTATTTGTACTTTTAGACGAAAGAAAAGTCTAACCACAAAAGTAGCTTTATAACACCTCGATGGACTAATGGTGTAAGTTCAAGTTCAAGTTTTATATTTGCTCAATACAAATGGTGTAAGTCTTCTCAAAGTGCTCTGAACATAAAAAGTGAGCCATCACTGTCACAGTTATGATTGAAGTTTAGTTCCACCTTCAATGAACTTGCAGAATTGTCAACCACTCCTTCATAACGTAACTGATGAATAGTGCTGACGCTTGATTACTTAAATGCCTTCGGAGAATCAGATGATTTCTGAAGGTCTTGGGAATCAATAATATCAATGCCTGATGCTGACAATGACATTCATGAACAACTTGCAACAAAGCTGCGCAGTAAAATTGACTCATAAAATTCTAAACAAAATTCAGAAGACGGCAGTGAAATTGTCTGAAAGAATTCTCATAGAATGAACCACACAAGAGATTGCAATGTGCCAATGGCATTGTGGACTTCACTGGTAGGGATGGGAGTGGAAAACCTATCATCTGTATGTTAGTCCCCGATGGGGCCGAGACATCTCTAAAATCAACACGAGTACCGTATCCACTATTTGGGTGCATTTATGCATTTTGAATACTTGAAAGGAGTGGGAAACCTCCGACCCGTTTCACTTTTCTCTCCGATTTGCAGGTTGCTTTTCAGTTGGCACGACAGACATGTATTTCATCTGTGATCCCGGAGTTCTCAATCATCAGAGATCTAACTGCGTCACAAGTTGAATATTCATCAATATTTCGTCATTTGTCTCGCGAATATGCATAGCTTCAGCCAACTTTGTCAACCACGGCTTAGTCCTATAAATAATTCTAAAATTCGCTTTGTTAGGAAAGTGTTCGTGCATGCTAATTTCAGAGGCAGGTCTACCTTTCATGTGTTCATTTATCATGTCACTGATGATGAGTAGTTTTGCTTGAAACATGTTTGACCCTCAAAATGAATAGTTTTCATTCAAAAATAAATCTGGGCAGTCCTGCTTTTACTGATCGAAATTATTACAGCAAGTGATCATGATCCTTTAAAGCTCTTTACTCACTTTTCTACGAGCATCGTTCTCTTTTACTTCTGTTGGCGATGTTTCTGTGGTGAATCTTCCTAGTTTAGATGTGAACATGCATGAAACTACATGCATTTGCAGAATGATGCCCTCAGCTGTTGAAAATGAGATTTTAAAGACCGTAGTAGCTACATGAAATGGCATGGGCCGGGAAAATTAAAAATCACTCCATGATTATAGAATACAGCAGCCCGAGTGCTAATATTTTCAAATTAAATGACGTCGCTGAAGTTAAAATTAACTTTTTGATTCAGCCGGTCTCAACTGGAAAGCAGTAAGACACCAATCTTCTTGAATTTAGTCTTACTAAAGTTGCGCCGTGAACACGTAAATCAGCAGCATGCATTGCATTAAAAATCTTACAGAATATATCGTCAGTCTTCTTTACTCCCATTGATTCACATTGCCTACAAGTACATCTTCCAGAATTTCTGATTTCCTTGCGTCTTAGAAGCATGAATAAGTAGCAGGTTGATACGAAGACAAAATCGCAATTACAATCTGTGCTGTTCTATTCATAATAGACCAGCGTAAATGTTACTCATACAATTGCATTTGAATATCAATACCGTCGGTGTCTATGAACAGCTTCAAAGTGTTTAGAAACTACACAGACGCTATACAAATCTTAAGTACACTTATTTTGCGTGTATCATATCAAAAGACGACAGCGATAAATATCATTCCGACAATAGCCTATTTAAGGTTAGCATTGTCATGCATATGGGTGATGATTGAGATATCTCTGATCAAGGGATTAGGAGGAGAATATGCATGATAATGGCAATGACGTGTGATATTTTAAACATCAAAACATAAGCATTGAATGTAATAGTAACAGAATATGGGAATGATCATTTTCTGTATAAAGTAGAGATCAAGTTTGGCCCCACGTCATCATTGGTGTAGTAAGGAACGGGTTGGATGGTTTTTCTCAGGGGTGGTAAATACCAGTGGTAAAACCATATAAATGGGAAAGAGTGGTCAAAACTATTGAGTGTATTTTTGGAACAACTGTCCGAGGACAGCAAAGTATTTTTTTTCGAATCAGTGATTAACTGCCTCGATGGCTCCTCTAATGTCTAATAGTATTTGCGATGTGACTTCACCTTGGTAGACATCGACCCTACTACATGTACTTGCCGTAATATCGACAGTCAAAATTGCAACAAAGTGTTTATTAACTGTGAAAGTAATTGTGTGATGGTGGACACTTGATCCTGCCACCTGACACAGCCACATGCAAGCGACCGCAGTTCAGTTGGTGGAGCGACAAGTCCAGCCAACGTGGAGTCTTTGGTTCACGTCCCATCAGCCGCAAATCCTTTGTATCGCATTTTGATCCATCGTTTGTTTCATTTTATTCCCAATGTTGAATGCAGTATTTCAGTTACAGTCATCCTACAGGCCTATATCTGATTTCGAATGGAATAAAGTCTCCTCGGAGCCACAGGCCTAGATACAATAGATGTAGATATCTCGGTATTGCTTCTTCATAACTTCTGAGCAGAGATTGAAGTACAAAGTAAGTTAAGCCTCCTGTGCTCTCGAGCATCATGAAAACCAAAGTATCAGGGAAGTATGGAATCAATGAAGATATATTGCCTTTCAAATGACAGCTTGGTCGGCGCGTAGCTGGACAATTAAGGCTGATCATTTGAAAGGTAATACATGCATTGTTACTGAACCTGAAATCAATGACATCAAAAATCCAAGAATTTGATCTGTAAAATACTCAAATCAATTATAATTTTCTACATAGCCCATGCAGCTCAGAAGACTAAAGCATGTCAAGCTTGAGATATCTGCGAATGCAAATTGTGAACCATAGGAATCACATAAATGCCATTTTCACTGAGAATGCGAAGATGGATGGTGAAATGCTCTTGCCTTAATGGTATTACACAGCAAATCATGCATTTAAGGCCGTCTAATTTGCAACTGGAGATATATAAACGACTTTCATAGAAAAATGGCAGGTGAAATATTGGTTGACAACCCTACTTACTCAGTAACAATGGTTGATTTGTGGCGACAGCTATGATATTACTTCTTAGCCAGTACTTACAAGCAGTTTTATTTGATACTGTACGTAATGGAGCTATGGTACAATGTGGAAAACAGAAAGCAACAATGTCCCGCAATGATGATTTCTCTATCTATGCATGTGAAAGACATTTTTGAAATCTCAATCAGCGTATATCTACTTGTGTATTTATAGCATTGCTGCCCGCTTTTTTCCAACATTGTTGCCGATTTTACATTGCTTTTTCGGGCAACAATGTAGGACATTTTCAGGTGGTTACGCACCCTCAAATGTCATACATTGTTGCCCTCAAAAATCCATGTTAATGTTATATTGCAATTGATAAGAGTATTATTGAAGTCATAGAAGTGGATAATAGTACACTAGAATGGAAGTTTGATATCTTGCCTATGTACAATGATGGCACATGGAAAAATCTATGGTTTGTAGATCAGATTCGATCTAAAACATTGTATCATAGTCAAACTATTTGCCAAGTTGGTTGTGGAAGTTGTTGACAGCAAATTGCAGGATTTTCATGAAGAGAATTGCAAGTGAGATGGCAGCATTGTTTCATGTGAAATAGTCTACTATTCCATGGATTAATATACTGTGTCTATTTGTAGCAGTCACTGACAACAATTCTCCAATTTTTCAATATTGGAATGCGAAATAAAAATTGGTTCACAAATTCATAATTGAAAGTGGTCGGTGTGCTGTTTGCAAGAACATCTGAAGAATTCACAGATCGAAAGTCTAATTATTGGATCATTTCTTCTTCAAGCGGCTAAGAAACCTGGCGCTTTTCTGGAATAAAAGAAACATGAAAGTTTATTTACCGACAATCATTTCTCAAATAAATGAAATGTCACTGGAACTTTTCAATTAATCATTGAATGACACATGTGATATTTTGGAAGCTGATATTCGAATGCATGTAGAGATTTTGAAAATTATTCAAATTTAGTGAACAGAGGAACCCTTTAAAGTAAGATGAATGCTCTAAGATTTCTTGGCCTCTGATTTCAAGCTGGAGTTATGCATGTTCTGTAAATCGACAATACAAGTTGCATAAGAGTCTGATTATACTATTGATAGATTATCGGAGCGATATTTCAAAATGATGAACGTACAGAACGTTTAAAAGGATTTCCTTCTTTGTCATCCTGTTGGCGCAGCATTTTGTAAATTCACTATTGCTTTTGAGTACATGGTCTTTTGGACAAGGGCCAAGAATCCAGATCACAAATTGGCTTCATAAATATGAATGCCAAACAAAAAAAATGGAAACTAGTTCGTACAATTTTTTCATTTTGCCCCAACTAAGTTCCCCCGGCGTGTGCCATAATTTTCATGCAATTTCCATTCTAGGACTTTCTATGGTATTGTTAATTTCTATGATTGAAGTATGGAATGGAAGGGAATGTCAAATCTATGAATCAGAGATTTACAGTCGCCACCAAACATACATCAGAGTAATGAGGAGTTTTCACACTTGATATATATATAAACATTTTTTTCGTTGTTTATAAGTTGAAATTATTGAACTAATATTATTTTCAGTCTTTCAACGCAAATTATAATATTTCAAATAATATTTTTTGAATAATTTCAACTTATAAACAACGAAAAAATGATATCAAAGTTTTTCTTTACCGGATCAATAGAAATAACAAAACGATTATATAAAAACCAAGAGACTTAACAAACAACACAAAAGTTATAGCTCGCTTTTCAAATGCTAACACCCTACAAATCGCAGAAGCAATACTAATAAAGGAAAATGCTCCAGTGCTAAATCAACACGACAAGGGATTAACAAGACACTTAAATATCATTTCTTGATTTCTATTCTTTCACAACTTCAATATGTCATCAAATCCTCCTTGAAAAACTATGAACATGTAACCTACATCCAGTATTATATCTTTGAGCTTTCTATATAGCATTTTGGTTGAGACTTTTTTGAATTTCAACCACAGCTCATCATTTTGTTAAAATGTTAGCTTGAAAATGGTCTATGTACAGAAGACCGAAACGTCGCCGTCAATAAAATGTAAATGTTTTGCAATAAAATAATACTCATTCATCATCATCAAAACATTGACAACAGCAGAATTACAACAATATAGAAGAACAGAAAAACTACTGAATAAATGTATCAAATTGGAAAAAGACATTCAATTTAACATCACATGTGAAGAAAACAATTTATTACCAAATTATACGAAGATCATTAAAAAGAACCAACACAAAGAACATCACAAATTAGCAGAAAAATTTCAATCAAGCCTTGTAGGCCTTGAGATAAAAAACTTACAAACAATATTATATAGTAATATAAAACACTTTGGTGAAAACTCTCATTACCTTGCACCAACTCTCAGGTCACTGTAGGTATAATTAACTATCATTAAGCGATGGAAGTTAAATGATGATCCTATACAAATCAACGGTTTTCCGTTGTTAGTTGCTGTCTCGCCTTTATGCGGATGCGTTTCACGTCCCATATTTATCATTTATGTAGTGCATGTTCAATTTTATGAAAGCGCGATAACTTCGCGTCATTGCTTGATAAGGTGTAATTGTTTTCCGAGGCGTGTTAGTGTTTTTCTATCTTGAGTCGTGTTTTGTGTTGTGGATGAGCAATTGTGAAAATTTGTTTTAAATCATATGATGACATGATATTTCAAGCAATGGCAATCCAACTACATAAATGACAAAATATTTTGATTTAATTGCTTTTAAATCTGATTGTATCCTCACTAAGTGATTTTTTGAAGTGAATGGAATAAGAGTTTTTTGCACTTAGTATGTTTTGAGCAAATTTCTGGCATTATCAGTTGTGTTTTTTCATGATCGATACTAACAATTTGAATTTTGCGCTGTCGCGTCGTGTAAAGTGATGTTTCTATTTTTGTTTCTACTGGAAGACAACCACTAACTTGCTATTTACAAATCTCAAAATAACCGGGGCATGGCTGCAACTTCAAATAGGGAGTTGTGTCGATGTTGAGAGATGTAAACTAGGCCTGCTGATGATTCCTGATGTTGGATGAAATAGCAACCATTGAGATATGTTTCCATCTTTCAATTGAGGATACAACTCAATATTTAATTATTATATTTACATGGAAGATTATCATTAATTGTCTAATGGACAGGGTACAACCAATGATCGTTTAATTTCTATCATTGTAATACTCATAGACACCTGCATGGCTAAGGTCGAGTAAAGTTAGCCAGTAAAATCCTCTAAATTGGAAAGATCTCTTGAAATGAATGAAATATACGCGTAGAATTCATACGATGAACTGTCTGACAATACTGCAATGTAGATCAATAATAAATCCTGCTGTTGGTACTTTTTTGTGCTAACTTGTATCAATTTTTATTTGTCTTCTCGTTAAACAACACATATTCCCGAAATAGTTGTGATCAGTAGGGACTATTGTAACATACATGCTATGGTGAACTTTTATGAAATGCTGAGATAATCCAGTCATGTTAAAACTCATTAGGAATGCTCTTCAGTAAGTAAACAGTTTGGCAAGAAAATAGCAGGTTACTTATAACTTAAAATGTGCACGCTAAGCTGCATAAGAACAAGAGTTAAAGGTTCTGCAACAATTAATTTAGAAGACGAAGCAACACCAACTGAGAAGCGATTCTTATGTAGTTCACATTGTGTTCACCTTCTTGCATTGGACCGTTAAATAAGCGGGAAGTGTTCTATAACAGGCATCACCGGGAGAGATTTCACAATATGATAAATACAGGTTTGTATGCAATTATCATAGAAATAGGCACAATGAACCATGAAATGCCATGATTTTGAACGGATAGATCAATTTGATTTTCCTAAGTTGCGCGCATGCGTTATAATAGCCTAAATGTCGCACTATCATAAACATCATCTCAAAATGTCTTCACAAGCATGAAAAATTATGAGTAATAGCTGCGGTTCTATTGCCATGGATCGGATATGGAACTTTGTGGTCGTGACTGCAGCCACTATTCTAAGAAATGCAATAATACAGAATCTCCTTCAGTTTTTTCATAGTGACTGCATGCCACAGCATTTTTTCAATATTTCCAGCATGAGATTGTAGTTCCTTGCAATTTTATCAGTGCATTTAAGAAGTGTTTCTGGCATTGACAATCTATGTATTTGATGCATTGAGATATCATTGCAGTTCCTCGCACTAGTGCAAGAACTCAATATCGTGCAGGAAATATAATATTTCATTGCTTATCGTGCTTCCACCTGTTATTGAACTCACTGTCTATGTTCTAAAGCACTCGACGCTTTGCGTCTCGTGCTTCAAATAACATATACAGTTCGTTCAATCATAGACTTCTAAATTTCTTAATTTTTAGAAGTCTATGGTTCAATTATGGTGGAAACACTGAAAGCTATGCGACAACAAACATTTGTATTTCACCATTAAAATCGAAGATATCTTACCTGCCATCTTTGAATTCGGCCTGATTCACTTTCCGTGCCCAAATGTTCAACTGCTTCCCGCTTAGTGATGTTTGAGTGCGTCAACTCAGTTAATGGACTCGACGAGATGCCGTTTGCATTGATATCTCTCAGTTTATTCACATTGAGTAACCGCTGTTCATCTTCAGCCATGCGATGCACTTTGTTTTGAGGAATTCCCGCTTGAACCGATGCTATACAAGGTCAACAAGCTGATCGACTTCTTAAATTAACAGCTGCGAGGTCGGGGTTATGCCAAACTGTTAGAAGGTCAGGACACTTGGGGGCAAGGTGGCAAGAGGTGAGCTCAAGTCAATCGTTACAGACAATGACCTTGCTACTATTACACATTACACGCAATGAAGATGTCTGTAGTTTGATGTCCTTTGGGGTTACGAACTTTAAATGCTAGTCTGACCTGCGATTGCGTTAAGAGCATAAGGTTGAGACCTTTGGCGAAATGTTTTAAAAAGGTTAGACCCCTGCACTGCCGTTATCAGGCTAGAATAAGACTGGTCCAAAACAGACAATGGTTAGAGGTGTAACGTCAAGCGACCAATAAGAAACGGCAATGCGTGCGGCTTTGTCGACTAAAGCACTTGTCACTTACGTCAATGGAGAAGAGATAGTCGGCCCTCCTATGCCCTTCCCCTAAACCTTTGTCTACTTCTGCATTTCATTTCGCTTTAGTCTCCTCTATATTCCTCCGCATCGGGAAGAGATCTCAGTATTTTCTTTCACGTTTGCTTTGCAACGCAATTCCAACACTCAATAAGTTTCGTGACCCAAAATGACGCCTTATCACGTATAGCTCATACCATTGTGCTTCAGTGCGCGTTTAACATTGTATTCAAGTGTTTCATTGTCAACAGCAAAACTGAAGTATTGATGAGCCAAAACATCGGCGTAAATCTTCATGATGGTGACCTGACTGATAAACATACACTCCACCATAGTGTTCTTTAACATTATGTCTGAAAATGCAGGCAGCGTTGATTGCTGCAGATATGCATGGTGGCGAGTTTCGGCTAAATGTGTGTTCCATCTAAAATTACTATTGTCGGCTACTGTTGACAAAATTATGCAAGAGGGCAGCTCAGTCAATTTGAACTTGAAGTTAATCCTACGTACAGCCTCAGCTTGACTTATCTGTCAAATCAGGTTAAAACGGAATCTGGGATCTACAATGTTTATGCATTCTACCTGAAATGCCGTGAATTTTACTTAAATTCAACTCTTGTCTCAGTTTATGAGAAATCCATGAAAACCTTGCGAAAATGCTCTTTCAATGCAATGATGTTGATGTATAAATGACATGTTTCGACCTTTTCAGATGTCACAAGAGATTTTGCATGGAGTACGTTCTTCAAGTTTTTTGGTTCTTTTCTTTAACCTCCGTCACACTGGGGTGGTTTTCCTAAACGTGCCCCACCTCCTGCTGATCTCCCAAACTATTGCACCAACTTTACCAAACCGCACATCAATCGAATAGGCATTGAAAGGGGATTTAGAAAAAACAGCATCATTGGTGTTTCTAGGGTCATCCCTGGGCTGAGGTGAACGTCAAAAGTCAAAAAAACGCCAATCTTTAACAAATTTCCATTAGATCACTATTTGAAATGGAAAATGAAAACAAAAACTGATAAATCATACACTAATCGAAAGATGCGGTTAATAAAACGATGATCATCAGCCGCTCTGAGACTACATCATTATATTAGATGAGGTCAAAGGTGAAATACTGAAAAATTTTAGTTCTGCTCAAATATCACTAAAATCGCACATTTTAGTATTTAGTTTCTGCAGTTGAAGAAACAACACAATTCGGTGACTTTCATCGAAACACTGGAGCTAAAAGCAATATAATTCTGAAAAGTTTCAATTATTGCTGATGAGATGCAGAACTCGGAAGTACAAAGATAGTAAAAAATCATTTTTGAAATTGGAATTTCAAACTTCAAATCAAATTCAAAGCTTTGCATTTGTGAATATCTCAATATTTATGGGAAGAATCCTTTATGTAATCTCAACTTATTTCATTAAGAATCGATACCGCCATAAACATTACAAGTGAATATATACGGAAATAAGCCAAAATATTCCAAACATTGAAATTCCAAAATAGCTCTCACGACAATAGTATTTTGCCAAATTTACTATCCTTCTGTCAAAAGTTGCATGATACGTAGAAAATAACCTACTAGAGATCTGGTGGCCATAGCCTGCTTGGTTTAAAATATATTCAAAAAATTCGCCTAAGAGAGGGCGAAATACGTTCCCCAGTGAGGCGAGGGTTAACATGGACGTTTCTTATTTCCTTGGATTGGCCAAGCGCGCGCATTGCAGGAGTAATTCTTATCCAAGAACCCTAAGAACTTCGACGGTCAGATTGCAGGCAGTTCTGACTAATGAAAAGTACTTATCTTTGATTCAATTTTTCCTGGTGATAAATTCGACAAATGGAAATACTCGTACCGCTCGACTTTCACGATCGAAATATACTGACTGTGTACAATTAATGTGGTGTGAGCGAGTGTCCTAGTTCGTCAAACTTCAGGATTGAATTTGCATTGGGAACGGCAGACATATATCGGAAGGACCCCATTATATTGTGACAAATTTCCTATCCTTTTGTCAAAAGTTACATAATACGTAGAAAGCAAGCTATTAGAAATCTGGTGGCCACTGCTTGTTTGGTTTAAAAGATATTCAAAAAGTTGTACCAGTAGGGCGAGGTTTAATTTCCCACGTTAATTAATTATTGCTGATCAGTTACAGAGCTAAAAAGTACACAAATAGCAAAATATCATATTTGAATTTCAAATTTCAAACATGCATGAATAATATGATATCTGGCTTTACACGTTGTAGAAAGTCCACTCCGCAGGTGACGAATACAGCGTCTATGAAAGAGGACCTTCCATTTGGTTTCTGATATATCATATTTTATTGTGAATTTAGAACGGACATTGACTTTTATAAACATTATTAGAAAAATAAAGACTACAGGTCAATGTGGAGTGATAGACGAAAATTTGGGAAACCGAATTAACATATTTATTGACGCAAGGACATTATTTTTCTAATAAACCAGTTAGAATACATCATCTTTTAATGAACTCTGTTTTGGGCTTTAGTTAAAACATAGTTATCAATTCTTGTGTCATCACATCCTTGCGAAAGACAGTGGATTACATGGAATTGACATCGACCGGCATTTAACCCCATAAGTACCATGGAAAATGCATCGTTAATTACTGTTGCGGTCGCTAGTGATTCAAGGTATTGTTTAGATTCAACTATCCCGACTCTTTTTATTAGTGGTGAATTATAGACATTGCAATGTCTGCGTACATTGATGACGAGGAGGAAGATAAAAGAGGAGAAATCAGAAAGAGATCGAGAAATTACAGCGACAAATTACATCAAGTTCGAGACACTATATTTGGCGCTCGAATTCGAAGTACTGTAACATCTATTGAGTGACGATGTAATATTGGCAGATTATTGATCGCTTTCTATCGATTAATGAATAGCACAATGTAGTTAAAGCATCATTGATTCAATGGCTCCACATCATTTTTTCAGAAGAACTGCAATTCATATGGAAGATTACAAAGAATTGAATTCTTGAAACACGTTGTTAGGCATATTTTTGTGATTCAGAGCAGCCCCGCGATTGTTCTGATTTTTTGCTTAAAAATCAAGAACTTATTTATGCCAAGCCAACCAGAAAACTTAAAAAGTCCCGGACACTTCACAAAGAAGAGAACGTGCCCATAAGTGTTCAGCCAAGCGTCAAATCCTGTAGCAATCATAAACTATTTGCTTTCAATATACATTTTATAAATTTGCCATTGCTTGATCGAAATCAAAAATCAAATCTCTCCCTTTTTATGTCACGAGGTATTATTGAAAACAAGATAAAATGACCACACGCGTTTCGTCTTAAAGACTGTCTCAAGGGTACACTGACACGGCTACATGATGCGGGTTATATACTTCGGACTTGGATTTGATTTCTCCTCACACTAGTTTATAACGTGTATTCATTAAATTAGGCATTTTCGACGCAATGCAGCGAGATTCAGCCGTCTTAGTAGATATCGCCGATTTCTGTTTATCCAAAATACTGCAGTTGAAATAATCAATGTCCATCTGAAAATGCCTAATTTAATGAATAGACGTGAATAATTAATAATTTAATGAATAGCTAGTGTGAGGAGAAATCAAATCCAAGTCCGAAGTATATAAACCCGCATCATGTAGCCGTGTCAGTGTACCCTTGAGACAGTTTCCAATAAAACCTCGTGACATAAAAAGGGACAGATTTGATTTTTGATTTTGATCAAGTAATGGTAATTTCAAAAAACCTCACGCTCAGTCACCTAATGAAGTATTTCAATATATACATGCGAAGCTTTTGATTGTCTGCTATTACCATGTTCACTGTTTCTTTGTATTTTCGTTCAATTTCTATTTTCTACGACTCTTTACTTTCTCGTTGCTTCCCGTGTGTCTTTTCCATCGATTGCCTGTCTAATCATGAGTTCCAATTTACAAGTATTACAAGGTAGTTGCTGTTCCTTAATCTGTAGAATAAACATTGCTACGTAGAGGTACAAGCTACGTCGTTAAAATGTTAGTGGTATCGATTTCATTAAATGAACGCATTTTGATATTTAGCGCGGTAAATGAGTTTAATGAGGGTTAATTGAGTACTTTTTGCTTTCTTGGAATAAATACCAAATAACTGACATTCATGATGGCTATAGAGAAGAAAAAATAAATATTTAGACATTTTTTAGAGGAAATGTTTGAAAAATACTATTGAGATGGCCGCTTCTTCGTGTGACATCACTTTTCCCATTGCCTAAAATAAGAATTTTCAGTAGGAGGCATTTCACTAAAATGACAGACTTACGGGTGGACTATTAATCAAGCACACAAATTCATTGACCTAATATTTTAAAGGCTAATAATAATACTGACACATAATCGTCAAACATAATGTGAACGCTATTTGTTTGAGTCAGGGATTGCAGCGGTTAAAATTTTCGCTTAACCGGTTAACCGGTTAACCGGTTAAAAAATACAAATTAACCGTTTAATTACAAATCATTCGGAAAGCTTAAATATGCTTCACGCTAGAGCGTGAGAGGTATTTATTTAATAATAGAGCGAATTATCATCAAGCATCAATTTACATGTATGTAGGCGTATTTATCCATTAGAAAAATGTCATCAACATAACATTTTGAAAGAAATTGGACCCTTTCACACATTTATAAAGAAAAAACAACGCAAAATGATGAACCGGAGGCCTTTCGTCCTTTCTATTAATGGGAATTACAAGGACTGGATCTTATTGTGTGCAGAGACATGAGATGGTTAGCTGAACAGAACAGTCTTCACTTAGCTGACATTTGACATGACACAGATAGCTGACACATAATAACAACAATAGTGGAAGAGACAAAAGAGAATCATTGCATGCTAGAATTTGAAGACAATAACTAAATGAAACAGGACACAGTTACTAGGGTAAGACAAGGCTATGTACAAAGTCTTTTTGAATACACAAATCAGGCTTAAAATAATATATACAAATAGCCTATAAAATGCACGGGAGTGATACGTTCTCCGTTCTGTACAAAATACTGAATGAAGACGGGGCAAGCCTCGGATCACTGTCACAAACTTGTAAATTTCTTGTGATTGCACTGGATGGGATTCTTGTAGAGCGAGGAGGACATTTTGTAGGCTTTACCAACCATTTTGGGACATGTTCCTTTATTCTTTTGAGATTGGTCTGCATGTCCTTCCAATGTACATGCATCCGCATGAACACTTGAATTTGTAGATCAGATGTGAAGGAGATGGCAGGCGATCTTTCGTAGAGGCACTTGGGACTCGACATGTCTTGAATAGCACCACTGGTTTGACACAAGAAATAATATTTTGCATCATCATAGTTGGAATTCCAGTTAGTATCGTAGTTGGATAGTCGTTAGGACAAACCTGAACGACGTGTACATGTAAAGGCACGGAAATTCGTCTTGTATTTTTCTTCCATTATTATAAATCGGATTCGAAGAACATATATTGTTTGATTTAAGCAATATTTTAATGTTGATGAAACAAAAACAAGGTATTGACTAATTGTCGGGAAGTGTTAGATTTTTCACTCAGTCAGAGTTGTAGTGTAAAAACAATTTTGCGTTTGCCGTATCCTTCGGTAGAACGAATTCTTTTTTTATCGCATATGTTTCCATACGCCGAGAGCAACCGCTTACTACTCGCCGATGCAGCCTCAACTGTGAGGTACCATATGGCAAGTTCATGCAGTTTTGGAAAAGAACATCCATTTGTCCACCACCAATCCAGCGAGTCAACCTCGAGATTCGAAGCAATTAGCTCGTAATTGTGTGCTTCTTGAGCGCGCCTTTGAATGTGAAGATCATGGATATAGCCTACTACCAGGGATGCGGAGTCCTATCATTTTGATAGAACTCCAACTTCGGGGGTTGATAGGACTCCGACTCCGGCTTTTGATAGGACTCCGACTCCGGGGGTTGATAGGACTCCGACTCCGGCTTTTGATAGGACTCCGACTCCGGTGGTTCATAGTACTCCGACTCCGGCTTTTGATAGGACTCCGACTCCGGGTGGCCAATATATAAAGCCTAGTTTTTTGAATAATTAACTGGTAACCTATATCATAGATCATTATAGGCTTGCTTGAACCTATATTCAGGGATCATTGCTGTATCAATTATCAATCATTTTCGATGAAAGTTTATCAAATGTCGCTTTAAGTTGGATGCATGCGAATTGGCTCCTCCCATCTTGTTGATGTGTGCTTCACACGGGTTTTCTCCAGTCTCTACCTGATACGAAAATCCTCCATCCTTCTCCAAAAAATATGAGTACGCTTTCGATTTTAATGTGCGCTTTAGAGGAGAAATCACACACGATTAACGTGAGGGTAAGAGGTAGCGTTCTCAAACAAACTAGTATTTCATTTTTGTCTCTGATGTGACCTTTGGTGCGTAGGTGTGATCGAGGCTAGGAAGGCTTGTCTTCTCTACTAAATCACCGAGTGAAAAGACAATCCTTTTTTCACTATCACGGTTCATTCCCTCAACTATTATAAGCTTTGTGTGCACTGCTGTCTCTGTGCCTTTGTTTGAAGGTGAAAGTTGACATCAAGACAATGACAGCTATGCATGAGGATAAATAATTTACTTGTATTATATTATTTCGGGTCTAGTTACAGGCCGGAGTCCGGAGTCCTATTATTTGATAGGACTCCGACTGCAGCAAAAATGATAGGACTCCGGGACTCCGACTCCGACTCTGCATCCCTGCCTACCACATACCTAGTTTATAATGGATTAATGTTAGGATGCTTGGTTGAATTTTCATAAAAGATAAGCACTTCTATTTAACCGCGGTTAAGCGGTTATCGTAAATTAACCGGTTAAGGATAGTTTAACCTGTTAACCGCTGCAATTCCTGGTTTGAGTATATCATACATCCCAATAATTTACATTAGGATAGCTACACTTATGCATGTAAGTCGATTTGACTTAACCCTCGCCACACTGGTGTTTTGACAAACGCCAACAGTCAAAATATGATTTTTTAACTGTTGTTTTTGAATTCACCATAATTTTAAATTTTCAATTCAAAACGTCGGATTCTAAATAGAATATACAAGGGAATTATCAGTTTCTGTTCAAATTGACACCAGAACATTTTCTTTTATAAATTCGAATACAGTAGTCTCCGCCGCTTATATATACAATTAATACAGTAAGCCCAGCCGCTTATAAAGCCCATCTCAATCTTGTCCGGATTTAACCCATTGGATTCCTACATGAAAGCCTCCGGTTTATAAGCCCACCACTCCCCTTAATAAGCCCAGAACTCTGTGGCGAGCGACAGAACTTATTCATTGATTTCTTTTATTGAACTTGTAATCTTTCCTTAATTTCAGCTGAAGTTCTTATGAATTTATGAAATTGTGAAATTCCTAATGTAACTGCAGTGGTAGTGAAGCATAGAGCGACCTCAGCGTGTGCGCATACGTCGACAATCATCCATTAGGGAAGTAATTGAACACTTAGCGTTGACAGCGTTTTCATGGATGACGATGCCACTCAAGTACGGGAATTTCTTCGAAGGCAACCAAAGAAACAAATGAAATTGGATTCATTCTTATTGTAATTTTTATAACTGAGAGTGCTGTTGATTCCATAATTATCAGATAACGTAATTATGTACATAATTCAGCACGCTTCATCTTTTTTATTTTACAAGAATAACTAAAACAAGCGACAATATACATGTGTCTATATTACAATATATAATATACGAAAAAAATACATGTGTTTCACAATACGTGTACTCAATTAGTATAGGGTATTCCATGCATGAATGACGGAACATGAATGAACCGAATTACTGGGTCTTTAAATATAGTAGATAGTCCTTATATATGTAAATTACATGATTCTGGAGGGAACTTCGGTTAATGAGCCCAGATTGACCCGGTCCTGGGGTGGGCTTATTAAGCGGAGACTACTGTAGTTCTAATATTTCATTCGGACACCTGAAAACATTAAAAGCAAAAATAGTGCAAAATTCGACATATTTATCATGTATTCAAAGTTTTGAAATAATTATGACCAAAGTATCAATCCGGATGTTATACAAAATCGGTGGATAGCTGTGGAATACGAGAAAAATAGGATATCTAAAATTTGGAGTTCATATCTTCTTTCGTTCAGGAGCTATAGATAAAGTTTTCGGTAGGGGTGGGGAGGCCTTCGCTCCCCCCCCCAATGCGGCGAAGAGAGAGAGAGAGAGATGATTAAATAGAATAGAAAGATATATTTTCAGTTGAATAAAAATCATACAAATCAAGCACAATCAATTACTTGACGGAAAAATTGGCGTGACAGTCTGTCAAACAAAAGACTAAAACCTCTTAAATAGGCAATGTACAACACCAGTCGGCTATACACGCTGTGTATGCAGACTATAGGAAATGAAACCGCTGCAGCAAATCCGAGATAGATAAGATAGCTATGATCGATTCAGCAGACAGGCAACTGGAAACTGATGACCATTCACATTAATTCTTCATGGCAAGAAAAAACGCAAAAAAACCATGTGACCAGATGATGCAGTGAACTCAGGAACCAGATATTAGTAATGAGGATGACAGGACAAACACTGTGATATCAACATTATAGCAAAAGACCACAAAATGGCTGCACTGCTGGAGCAAATAATGCACAGACGCGAGAGAACCAACAGAACACAACCGTCCGCTACCGAGTTGCGAGCGGTAATGATGTATATATTGAATCACAAATTGGAAATCAAAAATCACGGATTAAATGTAACTTCGCAATATAGAGAATGATAAATTCTAGAGTTCTAAGACATTTACGACAAAATAAAAGATAAGCAGGTCAAATTAGTCATAAAAGGTAGAAGCCAGGATAATACTTATAGCAGGAAAAAAAGAATTGCCTTTGTTATTGCAGTATCACCACGTTGAATTTGATCAAAAACTTTGATCGCAGCCATAGTCCTTCTTGATGACAGATCAGATTAATCATTGCAACCTTTGATTTTGAGGCAGCGTCTCTGGATCGATTGGAGTCGGTTGGAATCGCCTTTGGAAATACCGATAAATGCAGGAGAAGCATACTCTAACAGCGAGCGGAGAAGAGCTTCATACACTTGAGTAAATTGTTCCACTGAGGTGAAGGCTTTAATGCGTCTTAAGACATATATACGCTGAGCGCATTTTTTCTCGACAAAATTGATAGGCAATTTCCAATTCACGGAAGAATTCAAAATGACTCCCAAAAATGGGACATCCTGGGAAAAGGCAACATCTGGAATTAGCGTTTCAACGCTACACATTTCTCTAAAATTACCACGGTAGTAGACCAGCCCCTCCGTCTTCTCTGTGTTCAAAGTCAGATTTGAAGATGCTGCCCACATCTCAACATTGGTGATTTCATTTATCACATTTTGGATGTCCCTCTGGGGATTAGATTTTCCAACTCCCAAGGATATGCAGACACACAAGGTTAAATCAGAAAAAGTAGTAAGTCGACTAAACGGATGAAATACCGGGTAAGTGCTTGAACAGCAAAAGTCTGTCAATTTGGCATCTACATGAATACACATTGACATTGAAGCTTACAAGAGGTGCACACGGACATTCTTTGTATTTTTTCTGTAAGTTCTAAATCGTTGTTAAATTCCATAACTTCGCAAGATAATCAGTGGACATAAACTGTGAACGGCCTGATTTTATAGACCTTGGAATTTTCAGGACAAAATTTAACTGTGCGCATGTATATTCAATCCATTTCATGCATGCTGGCAAACAAATTGCACGCGGACCTGCTATCGTAATTTTAAGTGAATGCTTGCTTGAATTTTACAAATTTTCCTGCACAGCGTCGAAGAATTGGTTCAATGATTTTCATCTTGAGTTGTGTAGTGTGATAGAGCTGAGCCCAATAAGTAGGTTAATGAAGTGATGGAATGAAATGATAATAATAACACTGGCTGGACCAAAGAATAAAATCCGGCAGATCTTCCAAGTCATTGCTTATCTAAAGAGAATGACAACTATTAAGTCACTGCAAGACACCAACACCTGCGATTCCCCGACCGCACTCGCCTGACCCAGGAATCGAACCGAAGTCCGCGGTGGAGACGAGCTCGCACCTTCTTCACTAGGTCACGCTGACGGTTCAAGAGGAATGCGAGTGAAGGCAGAAGTCATTTCCAAGTGATATCGACAGCTTATTGTCATATTATTATTGACAGAACGCTACCAGCATTCATATTGTAGCATAGAAATTGACAACAATAAAACCTCTAGAATGGAAATTAAGCTTCCTGCAATGCACAATAACGGCACATAAATCGCACGCATTTTCACTTAGATGCACCTGCCAACGTCTGTATCATTGGGTTAGAATCAGTCACATGAGTAAATCGAAGCCTTTCATTGGTGATCCATGCCCCAACTTAGTTCCCTCGGATGTGCCGCGACCTTGAGTCAATTTCCATTCTAGTCAACTTCAGATAAACAGTTTATTTCTATGTATTGTAGCGAGACAGCATATCCGCATGTCATACGACTACGTCACAGTGTAGATTGACAACAAAGGTCTGTCGCACTACATAGAATATCTAAAGAGAATGCCAGCTATTAAGTCAATAAATTACACCAACGCCCTTGATTCCCCGACCGGACTCGCCTGACCCAGGAATCGAACCGAAGTCCGCGGTGGAATCGTTGTCATTCTCTTTAGATATTCAATGTACTGCGACAGACAATGTCACCTTTGTTATCAAGTCATTGATGCATAAAAATATGAACTTGAGCGTATGCCAGTGGTGGGTGACGCGTGGCCCGCCGGGACATGTTGGGTGGCCCGCCTCCGCTTCTCATATCTAAAGTGGTCCGCGGACATTATTTGAATCAGTGATATGAAGATGACTCACTCCGACTTCGACCTTTGAGAGGTCCATCCAAGGGTGAGGAATCCTCTTTTAAATTTGCAATAATTAGTAACTAAATGGACAATCTGATGGCACAAAAAATTCATATTCGAATGACCCAACTATGCTCCTTCCGTAATTAATATCTTCTCGCATAGACACAAAATGAACATCACCTGTACGAGTCACATGATATTCGATGCCTTGTTGAGCATGCTTCAATGAACCTGATATAATAGGCTATATGAACCTATATGTTGCAGGAATAATCTATATTAAGTAGATCTAGGCTTTGCGTATGAAGGAATCCAACCGCATGATTTTGACAGGCCAACATGATTTTCAAATATTCTTGCTGAATTTCATAAAAGAAAAACTTTCATGATTGTTATAGGCCTATCCGGTCCTCAGTACTCTAAGGAATTGTAGAACGTGAATTGTCGATGTCATTCGATAATATGATGCAAATTAGCTGCATGGAAGACTGCTGTGGACATTTATATGTGGAGTTTTTTCATATAATACGACCACGATATATACAGGTATATACGGTGCAGCACCCGGAGTAAATCACGGAATAAAATAATTTTAAGCCTACTACTGTCTTTAAAAATTGGTGGCCCGCGAGCCTTTTCCTCTGGATTTCAGGTTTAGGAGAATGCTTAAATCTCGCGTGTATCATATGAGCAAACCAGAAAGCATCGAAGAATTAAAAGACAAAATTTGAACGGAGATTTCCAGCTCACAGCTACCGAGTTCTCTGCTGCAGTGTCGCATCTTGTTCGACTGCTTCAACTTGTCACCGAAAATAATTGAAGTCATTTTGAACATTTATTGTGATGCACTTGTTCATGTATGTATTTTTTGAATAAATGTGATTTCGACAACAAAGGTCTGTCGTAGTTCATTGAATATCGAAAGAGAATGACAGCTATTAAGTCAATACAAGACACCAACGCCCTTGATTCCCCGACCGCAAACGCCTGACCTAGGAATCGAACCGGAGTTCGCGGTGGAGACGAGCTCGCACCTTCTTCACTAGATGTGATTTTGTCACTTTCTTCTATTATTCTAAAAATCTTCAAGCGTGCTAGTGCCCCTGATTCTCTATCCTATGCAAAATGCTGAATAATAGGAACATTACAGCTCATTTATAATTTGCGTTACTTTTGGCCAGCCCTGTATATATAATTATATGTATATTAATAATTAATAATTGTATATATAAATCAAAGCAAAATGGAAGTGAATATCAGAAACGAAAAACTACCGATCTCACACCCACATGTTTCTGCCAGTAGTCTGGCTTCTCAAGGTGGTAAGTGATTCAAATTTATTGCTATAAAAATTATGTAACAGAAATTTGATTTCATAACTGAAATATTTTGATTTTTAGGAGAAATCATAGTCTTTTATATGGCATTGAGGGGTGGTTCATAGATCTTAATGAACATGGCCTCTTTGTGTTCACGATCTATACTTGTGGACCCCAAAGGCATTTAATAGAATGGTGTGATAGAAAATTTGATTTCCATGTTAGCTGCACAGTTTCGTATATGCTTGCTGACAGGTAGGTAAGAGTATTTAGTTTCCTGAATCTATTGTCGATGAACCGCAACTCTATGGCGAAGGGTATCACCTGACTGGCTGATATAATAATCATTACAGCCTAAGCAATTTAATTTATAGATGAGGTTAGAAGAACTGCAAGTTTGGTTAGACCTAATACGAAACTCTTCAGTTCTGAAAGAATTCGTTTCTCCTACCTCGATGTGATTGCAGCATTTGCAACGATTTTGGTTACATTTTGTTATTCCTTTTATTTGAATTCGCTTATTTCAAGGTAGTATGGATAGCAAAGACTTTAGTTGTCTCATACAAGATTTGAATTGGCAATTGGCAAAACATTTAAAATATTTTGAAGTATTAGCCACTGGATGAATTATGTTATGAAATATGTTTGGATTATTGGGGTTGTATGTATGAATGAAAGGAATTATTTCATCATTGTTGAAACCATCTTCTTTCATCAGTCTTGGAACCATTATTCATTGTACACGTATTTTCTTTTGCTCGCTTAATCGAATTTCTTATTAGTTCCATAGGATAGTTTGAGTTGATTAATAGTTCCTCTAATTCTTGGAATCGTATAAGTTTATTATTTCCATCTGACACTATTCGTTCTATTCTACGCGCTAACGCAAAAGGGATATTCTATGGCTATGGTGTTGCCACTGTGGCTTATGACACGATTTACAAACCAGGAATCATTGTAAGGAACGGCTTTATTCATTCGGTCGATGCTTCCTGACCTGCAGGTGTTCAACGAGATTGGCCCTAAGACTTTGAGAATCGCATAGTTATTCCCAGTTTCGGTCCGCAAAAGTTGAACAGCTTCATATATGATCTAATCCGACAATCGCAACGTAATGAATTCGTTTTGGATGCTCGATTTTCGGTGTGTGTTAGAAAACTTGCTGTGAAATGTTTCGCAAATGACGATGTAGGCCTATGCAGCGACCATAAAGACCAGCCTACAAATTAAGCTTTTTGCAAACTTATTACATGTTATTGCTGATGTAGGTCAACTGGTAGCACTGACATTATGTGCCATCCAAACTGATTGAATAAAAGTACAAAACTGGATAACGCTGCACGATAAGTGGTACATCATAACTAATTCATCAAACGTTTGGTCTTAAACGTTCATCTCTTAAAGTTTTTTTTTCAATTTACAATTCTAAAGTAATAGTAATTCCGGCTGTATATTAAATTTTGCATCCTTTAAAGACACCAATAGTCTTTTCAGAAATTTAGGCTCCAGCTGATGCCTACAAACGAACAATGGTATGGCAGCATTCATACTAATGATAGACAGGCATAAGTAATCATACTACTTATATATTTATAAAGGTAGTACTCATTTCTTTAATGCTATTGAATGAACTCTTCCACCGAGCTATACACACAATTTTTCAGGATACTGGGTGGCAATTTTCTAGATGATTGGACTAGAGCTACATTCTTTTCGTCAAATTGGGCACTCCACCTAACTCCTATACTGCAACTTCGAACGTTAGGCCAATTAGGTCACAGCATTTGTCTCAGAATTTTCTCAAAAATGTGCTGAAAATTCCTAGTATGACCTAATTTTGAAAAGCGCGGGAACCATGTTACAACGAAATATCTAAGAGACAACACAATATGTTCCTACTCATCAAGTCACCGTATTCATGTGTGCATAGATGGACAAATAAATGATTAGAGATTTTAGCCAAATCAAAGAATAAAAAGATATTGCGAGTGTTCAAATAATGCCGTGAGTGTTCGGATTCTGATAGCTTCCATTTAACAGTGTGACCGCAAGGCGTTGCGACGTTAAGATTTTCAAAATGCTCTATCATTTTCGATTATTATTCAATATTTCGATTGCCTGCGCTTGTGCAGGGCGGTCGGATCAGCGAGCGTCTAAATGTTTATCGCAGCGTTGACTGCAGGCTTGTGTCTCTATCGTAACACCGAATATCTCCAGCTGAATGACCAAATATGTTCATTCTCGAGAAGCCATTGCCAACGAATTCAAGGACAGCTTTAACAAGCAGCCGAAGAGGTAGATTGTGGTTTCACAGAATATTGAAACCGCCTTCATCTCGATGAAAATCACTGTCTGAAGGAGCTCCCAACACCCCTAAGGACGAGATCAAATCGATACCTGTACGCTGTAAATCGCTGGATACGAAAACTACATACAAACATATACCAAAATCACATACAATTTGAAACTAACATCTGATACGAGATTCTCGTATGTTTACAGAGATCTGGTATGTTTTTCATACCACATCTCACTTGCTTTCGTATGTGATTGGTATGTAGCGATACGAACTATTCTATCTTTGATTGGCTGTTTTACACTGAAATACGAGTTATTGGTATGTTTTATATACGAGACCCGATGCAAATTCATCTTCATTCGTATACCTCTTGTATGCCTCTGTTATGTAGAGCTTTAAGTCACATAGCAAAAAGAAATATATATTACACACCACTGTGAAATAACTTTTTTCAGTAATACCAGTCGCGAATATATTTTGCTTGATAGAGTGATATCTAACTATATTAGATTTATTGTGAATTTTATGCTCCACGAGATTGTCGTCGTTGCTACTTGTCTAGCAACATTAACAGGACGTTTAGTTAGCTCTACCTTATGAGCCACGTTGATAAACTTCAGTTCATTCAAACGATATCTTTCGTGCAATCATGTTGACTTATATATCTCAAACATAACTATTCTTGCGTTCATGAATTATAATGTGTTTTTATTTCAGATTGATAATATGCTTAATTTCAAAATTACATAATGCATAATTGTTGATGGTTGAATACCTATTGATTATTCATGAAATGCCTTAGACTTACGTGTATTAAAATCGAATTCAGTATTGAAAGTATGACTCTTGAATGTCATTATCTCACTACTTACAGAAGAGTAGTAGCATAAGTGTGATCTTTATTGACAAAAGGCCTTAAATCAACATACTTTGGACATGATTTATGCTTTCTTTTAACATTGTGCTGGTATGGCTTTAGTATGTAAAGCATAACACGTTTGAAATATCATACGAAAAGCATACAAATATATACCAAGAGAATACAGAAATATGCCAAAAAAATATTTTGGTATGCATCCTTCGTATGTGATTGGTATTCAGCGATCTACAGTGTACGCATTACGACGTTCTCATGCGTCTTATGCGGCCTAATGCAGTATTTGAATCCTATAAATTTCTTGCTTGGAAGGACCTCAGTATCACTGATTTTCAGCATGCACTATCTTGGTCAGCCATTTGTGATCCTACTGTTTGGGAAGTCTTGGATGTCGATGAGCTGGCGTCTTTGTACAATTCTACAATAGACAGAATCCTGGAAGAACTTGTTCTCCTGAGGACCTTGAGACTACCTAAGTGACCATCAGTCCCATTGTTTGATGAGGAGTGTCGTCAGGCAAAGCGCTCTGTCAGACAGCTGGAACGCTTTTGTCAGTCTATTCAGCTTTCTAACTCTTGTTTTCTTCCTATGGCTATGGCATCACTGAGGGAGGAGCTATCAAGTTATCACAAGTTGCTCAGACTCAAGCGATTAACGTATTGGCGTCGCAAAATTTCTTCGAATGACTTTGCAAGGGTCATGAATGACTTTTCTTTGAAGAGCAAGGACTGCAAGCATTCCTGTTACATAGACTTTGCGTCTCAGGTGTCTGCATGCATCAGAAGCTAAACAATGTGATAGGACTTAGATTTTATGCTCAGGGCAGACCGAACTAAGCGGACAATCGTAGACGACGCGTAAACTATAAACGATCGCCTGCCTGTATTCACAGGCATTCCCCATGTTTTGACAGCATCAGTTCACGTACTTGCTGACTCTTACTGCAGCGCGTATGTAACGCGCTAGAAGTATAAACTGCTCTCAACGGCGGATGCTTGAGGTGCTCCGTAGTTACGCGTAGCAATGTCACCTAGTGTAACAGCTTTTACATTAAAACATCACTTTCCGCAGTTACTAAGTTTCTGTGTAGGCTTCGTTCTGAATAAGCATGTCTCAATTTTACTCCGTTTTCTAAACAGATGACAAACACAATAATGGATAGCATCCACAATCTTCTGAATTGAACAAAATACCTTCTTTTGTCTATTCCGCTGCAATCCCATTTTCTGTCCTGACATCAAAAAATCTTCATCACAGAACGGCTACTTTTTAGAGTCAAGAGCAAAGAAGGAAGACATTCCAATGTTTCATTTGCCAACAGCTTTAGTCATTGAAGTCCAATGAGAACATATTCAGTGTCATTAATACTAAACATTTCCACACACATTATTTTGATGCAGGAAAGCGAGGATGAGCTCTCTAACACCACTCATCTTCTTTGTTACTTTGGGTATCGCAAAATGCCAACAGATGACTGACAGCTATTTCTCAATTATTGATCCGCAATATTTCAAGCTTGGAAAATCAACTCCGTGCGCAGGCATCGCTCTCGGTACTCAATTCGCTTATTCACAGTTGGATTGCGCGGCTTCTTGTTTATCTGCAAAGTGTCTGTCATTCATATTTGATGAAAACAATGCTCGCTATATCGCAGAGCTTGCACCGCTGCTGAACACTCTGAGGAGTTATTCATTCCAATGATCAATAATCCTGCTGATTTGAAATGGGAGTTCCGGCATCACTTGTATCGCCTGATTGCATCACCACATGGAACATATGATCAAAACAGAGAAATGTGCGGCAAGTTTGGGATGTACCTTTGGAGCCCTGATGACAAGTTGGAGAATGACTTTGTGGTCAAGTCCGTGATCCCGTCACTGCCAAGCAAGTACATCCTGAATATGACACATGCTCACCGCTATACTGCAAGATTCTGGATTGGAGTTATCGATCGGCCGAATAATCATTGTCTACTTCAAGATACTAAAACAGGATGCCCGTTTACGGATTACAATATTGGCGAACCAAACCTGGATTCTGAAGAATGCATCGAATTGATGGCACTATTCAAGAGGGCTCCGAAATGGAATGATGTCCCATGCGACCACTTCACTCGTGCTGTTTATTATCCTTTCTGTGAGGGCAAATATCCCTAGAAATCCAACAACAGAATCGATTCATTCCCCACGTACAAAGATACAGCACCAGATTCAACAAAGTGTCATGAACAAAATGTTATCTGTAAATTTAGTCAAATTTATGTTTTGTTCACATTTGAAACCACAATCATGACGATGCAACTTACAGAAATATTGTAGATGTATCTAATGGATAGTTGTACTATTTGTAAATGATACAGTGGTGTTCAGTTCTTGACCTACAGAGACTTGACTTTTTTTCACACCCTCTTCAATTGGACCAGTTTACAACTTCTTTGGTTAATCAAAACATTAGGGAAGTTTATTTGATGTGAAACATTGATGTTTTGTGGTGGATTCATCTCTATCCGAGAAAAAAAGGATTGTTTACTTTTGAAATTGTCTTAAAAATACATTCATTTAAAAAACGTCAATTTTTAATAAATTTCCAATGGATCGCAATTTAAAATGGAAAATTGCAAAAAACTAGTAAAGCATATACTAACTGAAAGATGGTGGTTAATAAAATAATTACTATTAATCGTTATGAAATTACATAATTCTAATAGATGAGGTCAAAGGTCAAATAGTTCAAACTTTTAGTTCAATAATTCAATTCATTTCCTGAAATACGCTTTGTTCTGTCACACAGATGTAAATAAATTGTTTTCCCGTGTTACATCTGCTAGAAGCAACATAAATCTGAATCTTCTCAATACATGCAATTGCTGATTAGATGCAAAAAGTATAAAGATCATATTTTACTGCATGCATAATGAGCAGATGATTTCAAATTCAAATGCTTACATTTATGAGCAAAACAAGAATACAATTATGTAGTCTCAACTTAATCAACAAGAATTGACACTGCAATATGCATGTGTACATTAGAAGTGAATGGTCATTAGAAGTGAAACAAGAGTAAACTATAATGGGGAAATCGATGAATATAGAAAGTCACAATTGATTCGAAATTAAAGGTCATAGAAATTGATAACAATAAAACCTCTAGGATGGAGGTAAAGATTCATGCAATACACAATAGTGGCACATAAATCGCTCGTGTTTTCATTTACTGTAGATACACCTGTCAACGGCTGTATCATTTGTTTAGAATTAGTCAGATGTGCAATTCTAAGCTTTTCATTGGTGTTTCATGACCCAACTCAGTTCCCTTTGATGTACCGCGACCTTGAGTCAATTTCCATTCTACCCAACTTCAGATTAACTATCTATTTCTATGCTTGTACACTGTAAATCGCTCAATGCCAATCACAAACGAAGGATGCATACCAAAATTTTTTTTGGTATATTTCCGTATTCTCTTGGTATATATTTGTATGCTTTTCGTATGCTATTTCAAATGTGGTATGCTTTACATACTAAAGCCATACCAGCACAATATTGAAAGAAAGCATAAATCATGTCCAAAGTATCTTGATTTAAGGCCTTTTGTCAATAAAGATCACACTTATGCTACTACTGTTTTGTAAGTAGTGAGATAATGACATTCAAGAGTCATACTTTCAATACTGAATTCGATTTTAATACATGTAAGTCTAAGGCATTTCATGAATAATCAATAGGTATTCAACCAACAACAATCATGCATTATGTAATTTTGAAATTAAGCATATTATCAATCTGAAATAAAAACACATTATCATTCATGGACGCAAGAATAGTTATGTTTGAGATATATAAGCGAACATGATTGCACGAAAGATATCGTTTGAATGAACTGATGTTTATCAACTTGTCTCATAAAGTAGAGCTATCTAATCGTCCTGTTAATGTTGCTAGACAAGTAGCAACGACGACATACTCGAGGAGCTTAAAATTCACAATAATTCTAATATAGTTAAATATCACTCTATCAAACAGAAAATATTCTCGACTGGTATCACTGAAAAAAGTTATTTGCAGTAGTGTGTAATATATATTTCTTTTTGCTATGTGACTTAAAGCTCTACATAACAGAGGCATACCAGAGGTATATGAATGAAGATGAATTTGCATCGGGTCTCGTATATAAAACATACCAATAACTCGTATTTCAGTGTAAAACAGCCAATCACAGATAGAAGAGTTCGTATCCCTACATACCAATCACATACGAAAGCAAGTGAGATGTGGTATGAAAAACATACCAGATCTCTGTAAACATACGAGAATCTCGTATCAGATGTTAGTTTCAAATTGTAGGTGATTTTCGTATCCAGCGATTTACAGAGTAGGTGTGCAACTTCAGATTAATAATCTATTTCTATGCTTGTAGGTGTGCAGGTACACTGCACAGATTCTCCCGACAAATTATCTGCAAGACTGAGCCGGGTGTATCAGCTATAGGATGTGCAGCAATCAATTCAGCTCGATTCTGATGTATTTAACAATAGTGAACTGCATTGTTAACAACTTGTTTCATGATATATACAGATATACACTATCGTCTACCAAATTCACCGGCCTCCAGTCCAGTGGTATGGGATTTGAGCGTCCCTTAGATATTGCGTATTGCCGATTACACGTCAGATACGTGTACTCTGACGTTTGAAGAAATTGAAGATTTTCAATTGTCATGGAATGACGTTTTGGGTTTCCTATAGTGAACTTTACCTTTTGTCACAATATAGTTATTCTATGAGCACTTGAGATGATTTCAGGACAACTGATCAGGGTCGTTTTTGAAATAATATACAGCATCTGGATTTTATACGGCTACACATACTTTTGTTTGTAGGTCAACAAAATTTTCAAAATGTCAAAATTTTGTTCTTTCCCTCATTTGGAAAATTCTGCTCTCTATAGACAACAAGTGATACATCGTAGCCATTCTTTACAACTACAAGCTGTTGAATATACGTCAGACACTCTGACTTTTGAAACAGTTGAAGATTTCTAATTGTCATGGAACGACTCTACAGACCTCTAAGTTTAAACGATTTTCGAAATTTTCTAGAAGAGGACGTAGGTCGTATTATAGAGGACAACTCGGTCCTGATAATCCTAAAAGACTTACTTGCACAGCTTAATTTCTGCTTTCTGTTAACTGTGGCTTGCATGGTGGTCAAGAACGGCGAAATTTGACCGTTGGTGAACAAAATGTAATTTAGATGAAAACTGATCATGATGCCGTAATCCTTGAATATGATGAGCTCTATTCTAAAACTAATAACAACGCCTGCTGACAAACTGGATTGCTGCCTTATACATTTAAATAAAAAATATTTCTACACGTCCAAGTATCTGCACAACATCAGCGTTGGCTTTGCAGCCTGCATCCAACAAATGGTATAAGAACTCTTCCTTGGGTCATAATGGTTAATGGTTTATTGGCCTTCGGCATATTGCTGATGGTTTATGGTTTGTAGCCTACGAATGACGGCTTTACGGCTAGTGGCCTATTACTTTGAGCTTATGGCTTGTGGCTTATTTTATGGCTCATGGAGGATCATGAAGCGACTTGCGAGCGATGACTTATAACTCATGAATTATGGTTTTTTATGTGCACCTCCGGCATATGAACGGTTTTTCGCTATCTTTTTTATAGTGATCGAAAAGACGAAAAATCAAAATTTACAGAGGTGTTAGCAATAATATGAAGCGGACTGTACATGTCGCCGTATGTACCATCGTTTTTGAGTTTTTGAGCCAGTTTAGTTTGCACTGGTATTAAACTAACATGCTTGATCTATCTAATTCTATGCTTTGTCACTAATTCTAGCGATTCAATTCTTGTCTCAAACTACTGATTTGCTGGCTTTCTTCAACAAGTAGCATCTTTCGAGCCAGTTTAGTTTGCACTGGTATTAAACTAACATGCTTGATCTATCTAATTCTATGGTTTGTCACCAATTCTAGCGATTCAATTCTTGTCTCAAACTACTGATTTGCTGGCTTTCTTCAAGAAGTAGCATCTATCGAGTTATTTTTGTTTGAAGGAAGGGTAATTCCAAAGTAGTTGTTTTGCCGATTAGCATTTTTGCTTCTTGAGAAATTGTGGAAGAACATTTAAATTCGAGCCCTCTGTGGTTCACAGTGAGGACCTTCCCTTTCACTTTCATGCACATGTGTTCTGGACCTTCCAACTTAAATTGCAGATATGATTCTTGACACATGTTGCTGATGATAACCAGAGCGAGTTTCTGCATGTCGAAAATGTGACTTTCACAGAATGATGTACACCCTTTGTCTGCTACGAATCTGCACGTCTGCTGAGATCTAGTTAGTTCCTCTTCTTGTCAGACAAGATCAAAGAAAAACATATCGAATTGGACGCAGGTTGCAGCTTTTGGCAAAAATGAAATTTTCTATGCTTTATCTTATTTTGTCAAAAATACTAAGTCTATAGCCATAATTTTTGACGTGGAATGTCTTTAGGTCCATTTTGGTGCGCATGTGATATCATTATTATATTTCTTATCGGCCATGCATCCGAGAATGTGGCTCGATGTGGATACAATGGACCAGCATGCTTGTGTTTGTCGACAATAGGAGGCTCGCAAAAACCGGATTGCTTGTAGCTTCACAGATAAATGGTTATAAACATGATAAAAAATTACCTGAAGACTTTCCACGTCAAAAATCATGGCTCTAGACTTAGTACTTATCAGTTTTTAAGAGAAAACATAGAAAATTTTCATTTTTGCCAAAAGCTGCAATCTCTGTCTCATTCAATTAAAAAGTGTTTTTTATCCTGTCTGGCAAGAAGAGGAACCAGATACAACTCGGAAGCGCGCAGATTCCTAGTAGCCATGGGATGTTCGTCATTCTATGAAAGTCTGTTTTTCGATCTCGTTCCCTGCAAAAGCTCGTTGTAGCTGATAGCAAAAACCTCGAAGAGGATCCTTATATGTAATTTGACACTTACATTATGACTTCAGTATTAGGACTTCAATATTATGTTTTATATCCCTTAATCGATAGCTGAAGTAGTGGTCGATGCATTGTATTTCAAATAAAGAACAAATGAAGAAATGTGGGATTACATGAAGAATTATAGACAGATTAAGAAACTGGCGATAACAAATTCAAGTGAAGAAATGGTATTTTCCATGGTATAGTGTCTAGTATATAGTCTTTGGTATAGTGTGTATAATTTCATTGCTTTCGGTGTATTAGAGAGTCATTGTAGTTCTATTGTTTGCCTCCATTATCCACTTTCCACTTATCCACTACTACCATTATCCACCATGTGTAGTGTCAGATATAGTGTAGCATTAGTTCACTTGTAATCAGTGTAGCAGCATCATTGTATTTTTATGTTTTGCCTCCACTTTTCCAATTTTCATCTATCAATCTCCTGTTGTTTTATAATGTCCATTTTTAATTTCCTTAACCTACGGTGACCACTGTCCAATTCTATTTCCACTACCAGCATCTGTGGTCGGTACAGTATATTAGACGTCTGTTTTGAACATGCATGCGGCAGTGTTTGGAATCTATGGTATTAGTATATTGACAGTAAGAAAGGGTAGTGTTACAAATCTTACGATTTCCACTTTTACCAGATATTGGGCCAAAGCTGATCAATTTTAATTCGTTGCCATGAGAAAGCTCCATTGAGTTCTTTTAAGAACTAATTAATACAATGGTTACAGTAGCATTGCATCTGTACACTTGCGGATTGGAGAACGCTATCAGTCCTCATCAGGACTACTTCAATTAATAATTTGAATTAGTAAGCAATATATTCTATTATAAATGGCTGCTGGGATGATTTTCATCATCGTATGAGAATTCGTGAAAGCGATCTGCTAATCATAAGATCATGTGCTTCAATACGTCATTTTAGATAGATGATTTACGACCTGTGTTGAATTTCTACTTCAGTGAACATGACAATAACTACGTAATTTGTGAGTTCATTTTCGCTCTATTTGTATGTTGAAACATTCAGAATTAGCTCATGACCCAAAAATATAAAATATTCATCATATGATCAAAATTGCGTTGAGTGAAACATATTTTACCTTCTTAAATTATAAAGATGCAAAAACTACAAAGTTACGGTGCACTGTTAGTCAAAATAGTCCGCATTATGGGTATGCAAGGGTTCGTATAACAAGGGTCTGAAATTTATCAGAACGTTTTCTGAACTGCATCTTCTTTGTAAATGATTTGTCCAGGTATAACAAAAAATAGCTAATTATGTAGAGTGATGAAAAGAAAGATTGGTAGAACGATACACTTCTTTACAAAATCTGGACAAGGTCCGCATTTAAATGGAACAAATGAAGATCCGAAGTAACAAATGCAGTCCGGATTCTTGATGGGTGCGCATTTGAGGTACAAAAGAAAAAATGGGTCCGATGGACTTATACATTAGGTAGTGTTGTGAGCATAATTCACATGAGACAATATACCTGCTTTAAAAATTGAAATGACAGACATCTTGGGCCTAATTTATTATGGATAAAATACATAATCATCAAGTGATTGTAAGAGCTGGAAAAACCTGCAGAAAAAATATACACTTATAATTTTCATTGGTAAATTTAGTTGCAAACCTATTGACAAATCAACCGAGGAATTGTAAGACAAATTGTTCTCTTGGTAAAGTGATAGAAAGTAAAGAATGGGGTTGGTAGGGTATGAGTAGGTATCTGAAGTTACATGTAACTAGAAAATAGTAGTACCATTTAACAGTCCCTTAAATCTGTAAATCACTTCACACTACAAGGTACTATACGGACCCCTTTGCACCTTCAATATGGAACCAATAGTAATGAGGACCCTTGCTAAATGCGGACTACATGGTCTGCATAATGGTCTGCCAATGTAACGTAAATGGCTCTATACAACGATAACGCATGGTTTAGTACAGATATCTCTGGTCTTCCAATGATCTCAGTGAAAAAATATCATATGGAAATTTTCATGAATTCCTAGATGACTAAATATCACAAATACATAGTTTAAAGAGCTGGGGTTCAACGGGAAAGGTCTGTTAGTGTGTCGCTATAAGCACATAACAGAATTGCTTCATAATTTTGCGAAATAGAAGCTTGGATTGGAGGCCTGTTTGCTTCTTATAATAGGGTCCATCGACGAATTCCATCTTAATTGAGCGCATACTGTAATCTGCCACTGTCCATTGATGTTGATACACCGCTTGGTGGTATGTTATGCTCCATAACCTGCAACACACAAGATTCCACGACTTCGGTCTTGCGCATTGATTAAATGGCGCAGAATATTTTTCAATCATTGAGCAACCCCGAAGGATACCTTTGATTCTTGATGCTGCTATAAGTTCACTCATTCTTTAGAGGAAGTCATAAAATGCATAATTTGTAGCTGACAAGCTTTGAATGCCATCAGAATTAGAAGGACCATTGAACCCTACGCATTTTATCGAGCTTGAGTCATGCTATCTTGAATATGATACGTCATGCTATATTTCAAGAATGTCGAGATTCAAGATTTTCTTGCTTTCCATGTTCGTCATTGGGATCTGAGTAGTAAGTTAGAAAGCAACAATTTGGCACCATTGACGTACATATAGTGGTAATAAACAGAATTGACGGAAATTCACGCCGTCTTCATGCGCTAAATGACTCGGATGGAAATTAAGGGATTTGGATATTTCCATGGACTTCTGCATGGATTTCCATGAAATTTAGAAATCCATGGTTATTGCCTATATATTCCGTGTATTATGTACATAACAAACGGAAACCACCAGATATCACACTCCGAATTACAGGTAAAACTATGCGTTATGATAGATATCATACGATATTTTCAAGCATTATCCTATAACAAACTCCGGCCTGCGGCCGTCGTTTGTTATGTTGATAATGCTTTCAAATATCGTTTGATATCCTATACATAATAAAGTTGATAAGCTTTCTTACTTTCGAGAAATCCAATGTGTATGACTGCTAATTGCCTCCAATGCAGATAAAGCTTTTCTCCTTAACTTGTAACGTCGCACAATGTTTCGTCTTTAATAGGATTATCAACTCAACTGAGACTAACAAAACAAGCGCAATTTGGTTGTTCAGTATAGTGATATAGCAACATTATGACACACTGATTTTTCGCTTTAAAACAACCACGAAAATCATCAGCGTATTGTCCTGTATAGATTTATTTAATGACTTCAAGCACAAATTAAAACAATAGTCCATGTTGCTATACCGCAATTTCTTAACCAAACGAATCGTATCCGAAGCAAGAAGACGTGAATTCAACTCTCCATACATTTGTTGATAGGAGTCGAATTATTCATTTCGCTGAATATGACAGTGTCATCATAGTCCGGCAGCCAGAACGAGTTTCTGCAGAGAACGAGACCGAAAATGAGACTTTCACAGAATGATGTACACCCTATGCCTGCTAAAAATCGGCACGTCTGCCGAGTAGTGAGTTCCTCATCTTGTCAGACAAGATCAAAGAAAAACGCATGTAACTCCAATGGGACGCAGATTGAAGTTTTTGGCTAAAATGAAAATTTCTCTGCTTTCTCTGATTAAACGAAAAGTACTAAACTCAGAGTCATAGTTTTCGGCATGGAATGTCTTCAGGTCATTTCCTATGACGTGCATGTGCTATTATCATGCATCTAACCGGCAATGTATGTGAGAATGTGGTTGAAAGTGGATAAAGTTGCTCAAAATGATTGTGTTTGCCGACATTAAGAGGCTCACCAAATGTAAATGTGTCTAGCTTTACAGACAATGGTGTATGAACATGAAAGTAAATGATCTGAAGCCATTCCATGCCAAAAATTATGACCCTAGGCTTACTACTTTCGTTTAATCAGAGAAAAAATAGAACATTACATTTTAGCCAAAAACTTCAATCTGCGTCCCATTGCATTTACATGTGTTTTTCTTTGATCCTGTCTGACAAGATGAGGAACTCACAGATGTGCAGATTCGCAGTAGGCAGAAGATGTACATCATTCTGTGAAAGTCTCATTTTCGGCCTCGTTCCCTGCAGAAACTCGTTCTGGATGCCGGACTATCAGGGCCATTGTATTGTCTACAGCAGTGGTTCTCAAACTTTTCAAAATAATTAGTTGACGGTCTCAGAATTATTTCTCAATGTTTCGCGGTCCCCGCTAGCATTAAGGATAATGAAACAAAAATATTACTTTGTGATCAATTATTTATTCCAAATCGATAAATCTCAGCATTCATCAATTTCCACAGTCATTTCAATGAGATGGGTGCGCCTGCTTCGTCTTCAGCAGTTCTTCCACGTTGGGCAGTGTTTTGAATAGTGCAACTCTCATGTCATGAGTCACATCCAGTTTGTTTCAAGATTTTGTTTCCATCTCAAGTAGTAGTAGTTTCTCACACTCATATGTGGTTGAAATCACACTTTTATCTTTCCTACATCGGGATAGGACTGAGCCATTTCAATCCAAAAGTCAGTGCGACACATTTGACGAAAAACAAGCTTTGCACCCTCATCATGCACCAAGCCAATAAACTGTCCTTGAATGAAGTTTTCCTCTAAAGACAGATCACTAAGGGAGAGTGCAAGCCGAAGATATGCTTAGAACTCGAACAATGTACAGACTAGGGTTAAAACGATAGTGAAAGTTTTATTATCGATATTTCAAAATTCTTTATCGATACTATTGATATTAATATCGAGAAATAATATTCATATTGATAATGATCTCGATGATGATATGCAACATAACGCTATCTATTCACTATCTGTAAATCGATTAAAGATCAAAAAATTGAGTATCGATATGAATATTGGCATCAAGATATTAATTATGATAGCTATATCCGTATATTTATCATTTAGCCTATGCAAGATCAACATGTACAAGTACACCTATATACGATGACGTTCGAATACATTTTTCGATCAGACATCAGCTAAGTTCTAATGTCGAAAATGATAAATTTGATTAGTCTAACTGAAAGTATGATCGGTAAGTATGAAGAAACTGAAGGCAAATGATAAGTCTTGTAATGATAAAACATCATGTGAAGTTATAGATTTTGTTAGCTATCACGAATGCAATATATCATGAATGATATAAGTCAACTCTGATATAAGTCATTTGACACCAATTTCAAGATTTATCAAGATAGATAGCATTGTTAGAAATAATACCGATGTCATCATCGGTGATGATATTGACATTCACATCGTTATTGTTATCGATATTATTATCGATATTTTTATCTGTATTTTTTTGAAATACCGATATTATTGGTATCGGAAAAATACCGATAATATCGATATTATCGTATCGGTATCGATATCGTTTTAACCCTAAAACAGACCGTTTCATAAGTAATTGGACAAAACAGTTAGCCTATGTTCAAAGTAATTTTCGTGTTGAAGTCCTGATTCAATTTTAATAAACGATATACCATATAAAACCTTATGTTCCATAGATTATTTTGGCATACATTTTACTTTTATAGTTGGTCAGTTGTGGTCAGTAGGCCTTCTGAAAGAAAATTGAGCGTTTTCTTTGATGCAGGTTTTTATCATGAAGACGACAGAATTTTTTACTGAAAACTGACAGACAGTGTGAGCTATCACTCAGCTTCATCATGATGTAAAGATTTTAAGATTCGTTGAATGCACAAAAAGATACAGTAGAAATAAGTTTTACCGAAAAAATGCTGCTAAAAAAGTCTGACATGATTTTTTTTCATTGATGAAGATGCCGAATTTCAATAAACTTTATGCCACGTGAAAGGGTGTGTTTAGTACTTTGATTTGGCAGAGCGATTAGGTTTTGTCTGGTCAGTTGTGGTCAGCAAATATTAAAGGATGAATGTTTGGTCAATCCATTCACCGATGCCTACAGACTAAACTACGCCAAACAGAAAATTAGGATTATCCCTATTTAATCAGGCTCGTGTTAAGCTTTCAGATGATATAATTTTTTTCGAATTTCGACAACATTCGGTACAGTTTTACTAAATTAACACGTTTGCTTGATTTTTCGCTCACTCGCGTCAAAAATGTTTTTAACGGTCAACTGCACACAACTTAACACTAGCGATTTCGAGTTTGGGTTTTAAAGAATGCTGGTGCTATCAGCTCCAAGAACATGTACGTTTTATCACGATCTGCCCATCCGTTCACTGGCAAACTTCACATTTGCATTGTTCCCACACCCAGCCATCGGGTGAGTCATCATTTCCCTCGGTGGAGGTCAGGATCTCGAATCTGCGCGCACACAAAGGCTTGGCGTCAGACTGAGACTCGCCACCTGTTCACAAACAATAACAATCTCTTCACGTCGTAGTTGCTGCGCCCGATAATTGAATCGACAAGACTTTTAGCAACTCATTCAATGATGACAGGAAACGGGAGCAGTTACATGATCAGGTATGATATGATCATGAATAATTTTCTAATCACTAATTACTTCATTTAATTAGGCACACCACACTGTTTCCTAAATCAAGCAAGTGTCTCGGCTGACCAAGAGAACAAGTTCAGTAATCAATTACAGCTTAAGCAGCTTACGGTTAAATTTGATGAGAATAGGCAAGAGATAAAAGAGCTTTTCGAGTTGTGCAACGATTTAGGAAACTGACTGTACTTGCATGTATATTATAATATTACAATCACAAATTTTTGGCCGAAGCCTTCATCAGGTGAAATACATATGTGAAATTCAGACGCAGTTGGAAGTGTCAGTGGTATTGGAGTGACAATCAAAAACGTCACATGATTTAGTAAAGCAGACGCTTCATGGGTAGGTACATTAAAACCTCAGCAAGAAGATATGGAACATTTACTGAACCAAACGTAACACAGCTAAAATCAGAACATGTAACAACAGACAATGGAGAGAACAACATATTTACAAATAGAATAATTACAGTATAAGACAAAAACAGGAAAGTACAACGAAACAGCACGTGCTAAAATTAGATTATGACATTGGACCTGAGTGATCGACAAAAAAATTTCTTTACACATCCAGTTCTCTACCTATACATCCATTCATTAATATTCGCTGGTTTCTTCTGATGTGTAAGGCTTCTACAGAACGTCGAACATTTGGTGCTTTACGTTTTTATCCAAAAAATTCCATTTCAATGGCAAATCTGTAGACTCAGGGTTAGCATCATGACTGGCCAGATGACGGAAAATCGCAGAATTCTTATCATATATTCTGAAGAGTGCAGGCAGGTTGTTGATGAAGCGATGAAACGATAGAATTTTTCAAATTCATGTAGATCGAGAAAGTACCGAGAAATTTCATCGCTTAGAATTGAATCGTGGTGTTTCATCACGTCAAGAATATCGTCATCGTTTAATTTCATTCATTTAAGGAACAGTCAGCGCTCTCCCTTTCCTATGCTCCTGTAAACATAGAATATTGTTAGAAAAATTGATTTCATTGGGTTTTCCTCTCGGTTTTGTAAAATTGTTAAGCTCCTATTTAGAGGACAGATTCGTGTGTCAGGTTTCACGATAATTTTAGTCCTTTTCTTCCTGTGACGAGGGGTGCCCCACAAGGCTCACTCATTGGTCCGTACCTCTTTGCAGTGTATTGTCGTGATCTCAAACCTTTTTCAGATTCTACCCATGTTGCCCAATTTGCAGATGACATTTGTGAAGTGTGCCTAATATTTGCTGGGTCAGAAGTTGACTCTGTTACAGCAGTATCTTCTGATTTTTTTAACGTGTTGAAATGGACAACAGAAAATGGTTTTACTTTAAATGTTATGAAGACCAAGGCGATCAACATTGTCAAAAAAGGAAACAGTTTTGATTGTAAATTACCATTTGATGTTGTTGAAGAAATCAAGATATTAGGAGTTTTCTAGAGGAATGATTTAAAGTGGCTAAGGCATTTCAAAGATGGTGAAGTAAGATGTTCAAGACGTTTATATGTATTAAGAGTCTTGCGAAATACATTGCAACATTGTGAACTGTGGACAGTCTTCACTGCAGTTATTGAATGCCTTTTGTTGTATGCGTCTCCTCTATTCGGAATATTAAGTGCAGAATGTTATACAATAGTCAAGAAGCTTTTTCGGCGCGCGAGGAAGATCATTTGTTATGCCAACTGCAATTGTGAAAATACCTTCGACAATTTTTTGATGCGTCGAAAGAAACTTTTTGTGCAGTTTTATCAGAAGTGCCATTGTATAGATCACCCTCTGTAAGATGTAACCCCTCAAATGATGAATGGACGGGTAATTGTACCAATGTGTCAGACAAAACGTAGACAAAACTGTTTTGTGGTTCTAGCTACAAGATTAGTTAATCATTTTGTTGACTTAATTTGATTTGCTGATGTATATATATTATTTGACTTTGTGAATTTGTAATTTTTGATTTTCAATTGAAATATAAATTTCTCTCTCTTCTCTCTCTATATATATATTTCAATGGTATATCCAACTGTCCATTTCGCTGTCCCCGTGAAACCGCGACTGGTCTACAGTGATTAGATAGCCACGGGAAAGAAACGCGGTAGCGATATTCACTTACGAAATTACAGACTAAAATAAAGTTTCAAATATGCCCTAATTGATGGAATTATTCATTAAAATCAAGTATTTGATGTTCTTATTTTCATTAGATGATAACAATTAATTTTGGTTATACTACATTGCCATTCTCAAGTAAAAAGAAAAATATATTAAATGTACAACTTTCAAAATAACTTTCACGAAGATTGTTTCAAGATAACTTTGACAACATATTACGGCAAAACGGCTACACAGAAGAGATTTACATACTTAATACTGAACATGACGGAAGAAAGAAGAAGAATAAGAAATAAAACAAGGAACCTTTTATCTTAAAGTTGAGAATCACAGAAAACAATAATAATAAACGTTTAGCGAGCAAGTGGCACAGTGGCTTAAGTGTCTGCCTGTGGTCTGGGCAAGCACCTTGGTGTCCTAGGGTGTTCAAACAGAAGGGCTACTGGACAAACACAACGAAAGAAGTGGACGCGTGCCGACAATAAGAACGTAATTGAGTGCTACTGCATGAGTCAGTCTGATCAGCGAGGTTATAAACAACGAATGCACAATATATGGCGGCAAAAATACCCACACATAAACGTTTATATTCTCATGATGAAAATCACATCACAATAATTGAAGGTTGCATCACGAGTGTTGATCGAGGGCGAAGAAGTAGATTTTTTAATCGTATCACTTTGCTAGAAGTGCAAACTGATTCAAACAGATGGCACATGCAGGAACTTAATAAGTGGAGAAAAAGAAATTTTTAATACCTTGCAGAGATAGGAAAAATAGTCGTGCGTCGCTTGCGGATTGCTCTGAATTCCTATAAAATGCTTAGATCTCCATGACTCCTTCAGATTCGAAGAGTTCAGATCATTTCGCAAAAGTTTTCTCGATAATGTTGGGTCCTCCGATCATTTTAAAAAAAGTTGGCAGGCGCATGAAAAAAAGTTCACAAACTTGTAGAACTTGACATCGTCTGTGTCTCTGCTGTGTGATCCGGTTGATAATAGTCACTGAAACTTCGCACAATCTGGCGTATTTAATGTTCAACTAACAGAATTAGACACGTCGTCTCTTCTTCCGTTTGACTAGAAGGAAAGCATTGGAATATGTCACGTACATGAAATGGCACAATCTCCTGACTGAATACCATAGCAATCGAACAATGAGCAGCCAGTTCAACATTAAACACGCCAAACTGTGCGAAGTTTCAGTGACTGTTATCAACCGGATCACACAGCAAAGAGACACAGTCGATGTCAAGTTCTACAGAGAAGTTTGTGAACGTTTTTTCATGCGCCTGCTAACTTTTTTTAAAATGATCGGAGGGCCTGTTGCGTTGTCGATAGCTATGTTATTGTTTGCCAATGTTGTTGTTACTGCTTGCTACTGTTGCTATTGTTTGCTGTTGCACTTTTCCATTAAGCCTTGCGTTACGAACATCTGGCCATGTAATCTGCTGACTGCTCGTGATGACAATTCAAGTGATTATTATGAACTTGTGCATGTGTGACTCTTTCAGACACTTTCAGTACGTGACCGGAGCCGGTCGTCTACATGCTGTACACTATACATGCTACATGCTATCTCAGTAAAAACATTGCTTAACACTAACATTGCTGAGTTCTTACTACGCAACATAATGGCGACGAGGATGGGATTCGAACCCACGCGGGGAAACACCAATGGATTAGCACTAGCTTGGATTAGCACATTGCTTAACACTAACATTGCTGAGTTCTTACTACGCAACAGGGCCCAACATTATCGAGAAAACTTTTGCGAAAGGATCTGAATTCTTCGAATCTGAAGGAATCGTGGCGATCTAAGCATTATATAGGAATTCAGAGCAATCCGCAAGCGACGCACGACTATTTTTCCTATCTCTGTAAGGTATAAAAAATTTCTTTTTGCCCACTTATTAAGTTCCTTCATGTGCCATCTGTTTGAATCAGTTTGCACTTCCAGCAAAGTGATACGATTAAACAATCCAATTCTGTGGTTCAACTGGCTGCTCATTGTTCGATTGCTATGGCATTATGTCAGCAGACTGTGCCATTTCACTAACGTTACACGTTCCAATGATTCCTTTCTAGTCAAACAGAAGAAGAATCGATGATTCTGTGGAATTTCTGTTGGAATTCTGTGAAGAAGAATTCTGTGGATGCAAGCGATATATCACCACACTTAGCAGATTTCTATGTCATTGCTTGCACTATACCAGGAATCTATAATTTATTATTCCGCAGTAAATTGCGTAGAAATCGTCTTTCCGGCATAGATATCTACAAATCAGCAATTTAGGCTGACCAACTGGTTCTCGATGTGTTTTCTATTGTGGTCGTTCTGCGAGAGTCGTCAGATGAACGCTATCACAGCGCTATTTAGCAAAAAGTGCCTCAAAGCTTCCGAGTCACAAACTTAGATGCCTGAATGCACTATTCACGAACGTGAAGCGACGGACGCAATCTATCAATGAAATCTTGTAGCTATCTAAAAGCGTTTGTGCTAACAGATTTCTCTCCAGCAAAGTATATGATTGATTGTAAATCTTCGGAGTGCACTATTTGAATAGAAATAAGATTTCATTGATGTTTGAAAATGAAAGTGACTGCCGCATCATTGAAGCAAAATCAACGCTGTCGGAATGCTCTTCTCCTGAGGTTCTGAAATCCCATACTTGCCACCTCCAAATGCTTCAACGATTTCAATGATCTCAATGTAAATTAATTCTGTCTGAGCTCTCTCTGTCTTTCAGACAAATGCAATCTTTTTTAATAAGTCAATTATAATGCCAATGCTTCGTCCACCACACGCAATGGAAATGTACTTGCCCAAGACAAATTCAGTGTTGGACAAAACGTTTGGATTTTAATTGATTTTTAGAAAATAGCACATTAATCTAAAAAAGCGGCTAGAGATTAGTTTATTCAGTCTTTTCATTTTTTTCTTGATCTACCTGTCCTCAAGTTGCTTGAGAAGTTCTGTGCAACTGCTTTGAATGATAGTTGATGGAATTTTTTTATTTCAGCATGCAAGCACTATTGTCATTCAAAATGTCTTCTGTCCTTGAGATCATACTTTCTTTATCTACAACTATTTTCCGATTTGACTTATCAGACGGAATGACAAGTAAAGTGTTTTGTCTAAGGAAAATCCTTGAATCAGATTTTATTCTATTAGTTTTTTTGTATAAATTCCCATTCTTTGAAAATTTCACTTCTTAGAGCACTAAATTTTCAGCTTCAGTCTCAAAAAGCTCTAAATTAGTTTCTACTTGATCATCCATTTTAGGAGGCAAATGGACTGTATTTTGTCGAATGGCATTTTTAACTTCCGAACTATGGGAGCTCATTTTGCTCCACCTTTTGCGATCAATTACATGAATGAGCTCTTGGTAACTTGAACAAAAATTTAGGTACTGTACCCTTAATTTACAAGCAGTATACCGATGATATAATCTTGGGACCATTTCCAAAAACTGATAAGTGTTTTCAAGATTTGTTGCATCTCTTTAATTCAGCAAACAATAACATCAATTTCACAATTGAAATTCCTGAAAACGATTGCTTGAATTTTTTGGATATGAGTATTTCCGCAAGTCAAAGGTTGCGGTATAAATGGTTCAGTAAATCCTGTCATTCTGGAATTACGATGCGTAAAGATAGTTGTTTTCCAAATCACATAAAAAATAATTTTGTCTTCAATAGTGTTAGATATGTTCATGATCGTTTTCGGATGCTTCCTTAGAGTCAGTCAATGTAATGGAAAAGCGTCTGTATGAAAATGGGTTGAAGCTTAACTCAATTAGACCTTGATCAAAATCTTAATCAAACCTTAATAAAAATAATGAAAATCAATTGGTGATAGCTACTTAAGAAAAATGAATAGACTGGTCGGTAAGTGTGAACTTCCTGTTCGTGTTACCTATGAACCCGGTCAAACTCTAGTTAATAGCATAAATACTAATGAAAGCAAAATCAAATGTAATTGTAAACTGTGCAAGGATAGTGGACCCAAATATATGTGTACACTGTAAATCGCTCGATACGAAAATTACATGCAAACATATACCAAAATCACATACAATTTGAAACTAACATCTGATACGATATTCTTGTATTTTACAGAGATCTGGTATAGTTTTCATACCACATCTCACTTACTTTCGTATGTGATTGGTATGTAGCGACACGAACTATTCTATCTGTGATTGTCTGTTTTACACTGAAATACGAGTTGTTGGTATGTTTTATATACGAGACCCGATGCAAATTCATCCTTATTCGTATGTCTCTAGTATGCATTTGGTATGTGCAGCTTTAAGTCACATAGCAAAAAAATAGATGTATTACACACTATTGTCAAATGACTTTTTTCGGTAATACCATTCGTGAATATTTTTTGTTTGATAGAGTTATATTTAACTAGGTTAGATTTATTATTGTAAATTTTATGCTCCACGAATATGTCGTCGTTGCTACTTGTCTAGCAACATTAATAAGACGTTTAGTTTGCTCTACTTTATGAAACAAGTTGATAGACATCATTTCATACAAACGATATCTTCCGTGCGATCATGTTGACTTATACTCGTAGTTTGATTGACCATGCCGATAGAATGATGAACATCGATAATTTCCAGCTTTCTGTCCTAAATAAACAAAAGAATTCGATGCAAACTAAAATGGCCGAAACACGCTTCATATACGAGCCACAAATAAACCGCAAGCATGAACTGATCTAACGAGTGGTCACTGCCCAAATCATTTTTATACATGTATTTAATCCAACTGCCTGTTTATTCACTTACCACTTGATACTGTCCACCGCACCGAAACACGTCGGGATCTTATAAAATAAAAAAATCGGCTAAAATGAGGGAGAGCTATATTCTTGCTCACATCGCGGAAAATTGGATACCACAAACTCGTTTACAAAAACACATTTTGAAATCACTTTTTTAACGTGTTGTCTGCTGCATTCTATCCAAAAGGTTTCACGAATCTTAGCTAAAGTGAATGAAACACCTGCGTGACAAACGATGGAATGATCATGAAAGATATGTATCGCAGTAAATCTGGTATCTTTAGGAAGCAAAATCAATGATTGTGATATATTTGATACACTCGACAAACATGTGCGAAAATGCAGTAATTCACTGTGAACGTGAACATCGAGCTGGTATCAGTGAGCACACCATGATAAATTCTATCCTACATGTGTACATGTATAAGACCTGTAAACTGTCACCTCCTAAAATCGAAGAAACCTGCATCCTAAAGCGCGACACTACAATTTTAGGAGGCTGCGTGAAATAGAATGTTGACATATTAAAGAGAACAATAACCCTAGTGCGCTAGCCTCCTAAAACGGTTTAGGAGTTGCTTTAGTGTGATTTAGGAGGTGCTGGTTTAGAGTAGGTATCCTACTTTGTACCGACTGGATTAGATAATTAATTATTTAATTAATTAAATAATTAACAGCACCTGAATTAATTATCAAACAACCGCAAGATGCGCGCAGTAATAGTCAATACTCTCCTGAAAGAACTATATCTCTCAAAATCAATCGTTGGTATCGGGTCATGAGGCTGAATGTTCTTTACTGTCAATGAAGTCAGTTTTAACTCAGACGATTCTTGATCCGTAAAATACATAGGTTGCTCAAGGAGGATTCCAGTTTGGATGAACTCAGGATCCACGTTTCTAGAGTATCAGGACGCACAGACGCTAGAGTTGGAGTGTCAGCAGTATTTAATTGTTCTTGAACAAAATGCCAATCCTTAACTTTCGATTGAACAAGCTTGTACGAATTTTTATAGTTTTTGATCCATGACAAGGCGCATAAAGAGTCCGAAAAGAAATAGCAAGCATAATTTCAAGGGAATCTTTCATACATGTATGCAACCCTGCTGACAGCAGACAAGATAAAAGTTCCAATCGCGGAATCTTATACTTTGCTTTGATTGGAACTACTTTTGCTTTTCCACAACAAAGTCTTGATGCTGATCAATTTGCTTCGACAGAAGACAAAACACGCATGAAATCGCCTTTGATGATGCGTCACAAATCCATACAACATGTAATTGTCGGAATTTCCTGAATGAAGTTTTCGATCAACAGATAATTGTGAATACTGAGCATACAACAAAAAAAGATCACAAATTTTTGAGTACAATACATCAAAGGAAATCTTGAGGACCCAGGGCAACCTTGTTGGTAGGCACAAAGAAAAACATCCGTTGCTGTATTAAGCCAATGCATTTCACTTTCCATCGGTAAGCATGTTCACGGAATGAATGTTACAATGAGAGATCGACCTGGTTAAAAATCAATAAGGCTTAACATCACTACCAACAATATTTACAGAAAGACATCACTACTTATACAAATAAGAGGTAATACGTAAAATCAAACCAAATCAAGAGAAGTCAAAGAGTGTCATTCCATGTATCTCCAACGCATCTATTGATCTTATTCACACTTCCATGCTTCTTTGACCACAAGGCCTCCTTGATAAGGCGCTTGTTGAAGTGCTGTTCTCGGTCTATGACCTGACATTGGTCCCAACCGATGGAATGGTTAGAATCCATTACGTGCCTGGCAACCTCAGAGTTGGTGGACCACGTCCTAACACTTCTCTTATGCTCCTTCAATCTTTCGTCCAATGTTCTTGAGCTCTCCCCAATATAATTCCAAGAGCAGCTATACAATTCATCAAGCAATGTAGCATTCCAAAGCAAAGATCTTTCCAAGCTTCTTGAAAAATGATTCTGAAACCAATCAAGATGGGTGTTAATATACGCAGGGGTCAAAGCAATGCACAAGGAATTTCAAAAGTTCACGTTTCGTACAAGGAATTTGAGAGAGATGAATATTATCTTGTTTGAATGATAGTGAGTCTGTTCAAATTTCATGGGACACCCAGACCGCATGTATTACTACTTGTTCCTGATTCCTCTAATTCTTTGCTAATTTCTTCGGAATTAGTTCTCATTTCGTGACGAACAAATCCAGCTTAGTTCAAAGACTGCAACTTTTGCATAAGCTCCTGGTATTCTGAACTTCTTTCGAAACCAGCTATAAAGTCGTCAACATGCAGGCTTTGGATTTCAATAAGGACAGTCAGCGAACCATGTAGGAGCTTACAGTTCGGCAGCCAGAACGAGTTTCTGCAGGGAACGAGGCCGAAAATGAGACTTTCACAGAATGATGTACATCTTCTGCCAACTGAGAATCTGCGAATTCCTCTTCTTGTCAGACAGGATCAAAGAAAGACACATGTAAATCCAATGGGACGCAGATTGAAGTTTTTGGCTAAAATGAAATTTTCTATGTTTTCTCTGATTAAACGAAAAGTGTTAAGCCCAGGGTCACAAATTTTGGCATGGAATGGCTTCAGGTCCTTTACTTTCATGTTCATGCACCGTTGTCTATAAAACTAGACACATTTACATTTGACGAGCCTCTTAATGGTGGCAAACACAAACATTTTGAGCAACTTTATCCACATTCGACCACATTCTCACACACATTGTCGATCATAAGCATAATAATAGCACATGCACATAATAGGAAATGACCTGAAGACATTCCATGCCGAAAACTATGAATGTGAGTTTAGTACTTTTCGTTTAATCAGAGAAAACATAGAAATTTTCATTTTAGCCAAAAACTTCAATCTGCGTCCGGTTGGATTGACATGTGTTTTTCTTTGATCCTGTCTGACAAGAAGAGGAACTCTCTGCAACTCGACAGACGTACAGATTCGTAGCAGGCATATGGTGTACATCATTCTGTGAAAGTCTCTTTCGGTCTCGTTTCCTGCATGCAGAAACTCGCTCTGGCTGCCGGATTTAGCAATTCATGAATGACATAGCGCAGAAGTTAGCGGCAAAGCGAAATCATGACAGACAGAAAGACTTTCAATTATGACATTGTGATATCTTGGACAAATGCAATGCATTCAAGAGTGACAATATAACATTAACATGGATTTTTGAGGACAACTCTAAAGCTTACGCGCCCTCGTCCTACATTGTTGCCCGAAAAAAGCTATGTTAATACTATTGTGCGTAATTGAAATGGGCTGGTCAGCAATGTAGGCAAAAGCGGACAACAATGCTATGAATACACGTGTAGATATACGATGATTGAGATTTCAAAAATGTCTTTCATATGCATAGATAGAGATGTCATCATTACGGGATACATTGTTGCCTTCCTTTTTTCCACATTGTACCATAGGATTTCATGAAGGACCTGGTAATTTACAGTAACCGCATTTTACCCTTATGTAGCAAGCACTCTAGTGGCCGTACCGTTCTATCGACTCTATCGACTTCGTAAGTTCCCTTTTGAATTCTGTTTTTCTTTACTTGAAGTCACAATGTCACTAATAAAATCCAATGTCATTATTGAAATCACTGTTTCATTAATCAAAGCTTAGATGCCATTCTTGAAGTCCAAAACCTGTAGAAAAACTTGTGCAAATCAAGTCCCTGTTTCATGAAATGATACTTCAAAGCAACGTTTAGAATCTGGACTACAGACAAGACCGAATAGCAACCTGCAAGATGGCAAGTGTGCCAATTCTGATTTCGGATCTTTAGGATCACTGAACCGCAAAAAGCGCAAAAGATCGCGATGATCTTGATGAATCTCTGTCATAAGAAAAGCTTGTTCAATGTCTGCAGTAAGACCATATTGAAAACATCTAAACCGCAAGAGATGAGACCATACACTAGGTGACATGCCACGCTCAATTGCGCGTATTTCACGCGTAAACTACGCGTAATTATACATGACCCTAAACATCCGTGACTATGCGGGATATTGCTGCAACATCTGTTATATAAGTTAGTATAGTTGGCAGTCCTGTTATATAGACTTTGCGTCTCATGTGTCTGCATGTATCAGAGGCTAAACAATGTGATAGGACCTCAATTTCATGCTCAGGTAAGACAGAACATGCTTAGCGGTTCATCCGTGGTTCAAGCGGCAACGCAGACAACTGTAGACGACGCGCAAACTATAAACGCTCGCCCGCGCGTATTCATAAACATTCCCCATGTTTCAACAGCATCAGATCAAGTGATTTCTGACTCTTAGTGCAGCACATACGAGTATTTACGCGCGTAGAAGAATAAATAGAATGTCTTTAACCACGGATGTTTGGGGTGTTCCGTAATTGCGCGTGAATTACGCGTGGCATGTCACCTAGTGTAGATACGGCTTGAACTTCGGACCTATAATGAGGTTGTTATTCAATGAGTAATCCTTTCTGCTTCTACTAGAAGAACCATCAAAACTATTCTCACTTTAGTGGAATTGTGATGTGGCCTTACAACACGGTATGTAATGAACCCTACAATTCGGTTCATCAATTTTTTCAAAATCAACTCGCTCAATAATTAGTCCGGCAGCCAGAACGAGTTTCTGCAGGGAACGAGGCCGAAAATGAGACTTTCACAGAATGATGTACACCCTATGCCTACTACGAATCGACACGTCTGCCGAGTTCTAGTGAGTTCCTCTTCTTGTCAGACAAGGTCAGAGAAAAACACATGTGAATCCAATGGGACGCAGATCGCAGTTTTCGGCTAAAATGAAATTTTCTATGTTTTCTCTGATTAAACAAAAAGTACTAAGCCTAGAGTCATAAATTTTGGCATGGAATGTCTCCATGTTATTTGCTATGCTGTGCATGTACTTTTATCATGCATCTAATCGGCAATGTATGTGAGAATGTGGTTGAATGTGGATGAAGTAGCTCACAATGTTTGTGTTTGCCGACATTAAGAGGCTCGCCAAATCTGAATGTGTTTAGCTTTATAGACCGGGGTGCATGAACACGAAAGGAAATGACCTGAAGACATTCCATGTCAAAAGTTATGACTCTAGGCTTAGTACTTTTCGTTTAATCAGAGAAAACATAAAAAATTTCATTTTAGCCAAAAACTTCAATCTGCGTCCCATTGGATTTACATGTGTTTTTCTTTGATACTGTATGACAAGAAGAGGAACTCACTAGAACTCGGCAGACGCACCAATTCGAGGTAGGCATAGGGTGTACATCATTCTGTGAAAATCTCATTCTCGGCCTCGTTCCCTGCAGAAACTCGTTCTGGCTGCCGGACTAAATTCCAGCAATATTCATTCATTTGATTGCTTTATTCTTCGAGTATTCTAAATTGTAATTTAATTTCTTGCGAAGAGATTGTAATCACTTACTACTCAATTCAAACTGATCATGAATGGTCATCTCTTTTTTAAAGGAAGCTTTACAACATATCGATTGTTCAACAAGTCAATATTGTTTAAAAACAATTCCTCAGTGTCTTCATTTAATTTTCCATCTTAAAAACGAAAAGTCGTGGTTGAAAATCGAGTCAACAGTGTTTTGCAGTAAAAATTCACTTTATCTGCAACGGTCAAGTATGAGGATGTAACTTGAGTTTGCTTATTCAAAGTCAATTTATCGACGTCAGATCCGGAAACAATCCATTCAAATATGGATTTTGACGCAACAAAACCGTGTGGAGATTTCTTTACTTCTCCCGTCATGAAAGACCAATAATGATCCATACCGATCAAAATATCTATCCCATGAGTCTTAGCTCAATTAGTAGACGAGGAAATATCAATTTCTTTCTGTTTTAGTTTAAATAATTTGTCATCAGGAAAACCGTTTTCTTTGAAAATCTCAACAATTTTATTCAGCAGTAGACTGATAAAGATCCCAATGTGAACAAATCTTGAACGCACAAGACAGCAAGGATCTAATTGCTGCCATTTTGCACTTTTCGGGAGCATAAGCGAAATATGGAGTATATACTCCTTTGTTGGAAGATTTCATGTGGAAATCGATCTGAAATTCTTCAGACTGGAGAGTGACCTCAGCATCTAGAAAAGTGATGCAGTTGTTCCCACTATCTTCAACAGTGAATTGAATGTTATCATCCGCATTCTTAAAAAAATCAAAGAGACGTTGGCTTTGCTTCTGTCTCTGACTATGACGAAGCAATCGTCCACATAAAGGTCTACAAAAAGGTAATTTGCCTTCGTACTTATGAAATTTACTTTCTGTCATGTCTAGCGCAAAGTCAGTCATAGTAAAGACAAGGTTTGAGCCCATGGCCAGACCGTCCACCTGATGACAAAGTTAATTACTGGACAAAATGTTCTTGCAGGCAAGATTTAATAAGTTTTTTAAACCAATCTCGGATAAAGGAAAATGGTCAGTAAAATCGATCATTGAGATTGTAGTCAAGTCGTTTTCATCGGTATGTTTGTGAAAAGATTCTTTACGTCGAAACTATAAAGTTGAAAATCCTCATCCTGTAAAGAAAGTTTTTTCAAAGATTCCACAAACTGAAAGGTGTCTTTTAGTGGTGATAACATGCGTCCATATGTTTTCAACAGCTCACCCAGCCAAAGGGCAGGATTATAGGTGTACGAGCTCCTCATACTCATTATGGGACGGTATCGTGTATCAACAGCACATTTATGGATTTTGGAGAGCCCATAAGGGCGATGAGGCTGAGATCCACTGAACCGTATATTTTTGAAGATCTCATCGGAAATAATCTTTTTTGATTTTGGATCTTGTAACTTGCGGTTATACCTACCCTCTTCAAGAATGAACGGCTCTTTTTTTGAGCTCTCGTCAAGCTTGTATATTTTAGATCTGCCTGAATCATTCAAAATAGTATGAATCCTCTCCACGTAGGTACTTCTATCATTAATTAATATTCTATTGCCTTTATCGGATTTTGATAAAACCAAATATCTCTATTTGGCCAAATTCTTGATAGTTTTCAACCTTGATTTCCCGACCTTGGAAACCCTGCGTTTGTTGAAGTAGCTTTTGAAGGCATTTCTGAATTTGATCATTAAATCCTCATTGACGGCAGCGCCTACTAAATCTTGTTTGGAAACTAAATATTCGGCTTCGGTTTTTTGCTCATTTAAATGGATTCTGTGTGAGGAAAGCACATTGAAAAGCCAAATGCAAGCACTTCCAAGGAAAAACAGGTTTTTGAGGACTTGCAAAAGAGACCTATGAAATATTGTCACAATAAGATCTTAATTACTGGTTTTGTCTATCTTTTTGAGTATGTAGCGCTTTTTCATCGCCCTTACGTTTTTCGTTTTTTACTCCCGAAAACTGCAATTTCTGTCAGCTTTGATTATAAATGGATTGAAATTGTTTCTTTGACATTAAAACATCTATTCGTAACTGAAATCTACCAACCTTGCAGTTACTACTTGAAGAAGATGCTGTAACTGATGATATTTCTATTGGTTCTTTATCAAGCCAAATGGAAAGCCAATAAAGTGTCAATCGTACAGTAACATCATCAGTAATAACACTTTTTTATTGGCCTTGTTTATTTTGATCATTTCAAACTAATAGGCCAATGGCGAAATCAAATTTGGATAGTATTCTTGATAGGCCATAATTAATGAGAAAATGTAATACATAAAACTAGTAGAGATCCATTTTTAAACAGATTTATGGCAATGGCAGTTCTGAATACTTGATATCTTAATACCTACCATATTCTAATTCAGATTTTTAAAATATCATTGCAATTTTCAACGACATTTGTGCCTCCGAAACATCTCTGTTTACTAGCACTAGCAATGTAACAGCGTTATTCTTAGACATATATAGAAGGGTGTGGGAATGAGTGAGATAGAGAGAGAATGTGGTTGCGGATGTCTGATTACGAGGGCAAGTATTTATGACATGTCATATTTTTGCATGTTTTTGTCATTTTGCAATTTTGTGTCTGTTACGTCATATTTAGTCATATCTCTAAATCTTCCAATTTTCATGTATATGAATTGCTATTTACAACATCGATAATGACAGCTGATGAATGATTTAAGTGTACAAATAAATTAAGGCCCTATCAAATCACTAACATTATAATACAAAGCTTCATTTTTTTAATTATATCTCTACAAATCTGTAATCCCTCACGAAAATTCATGATTTTTATGAGATTTTTTCTCATAAATGTCTCTTGAAATTTCATGCAGATTTGGAACGTTTTCGCATGAAATGTCTCATCATATTTCATGACTTTCTCACAAAAATCTCATTAATAAATTAACAGTTGCCTTTTCATGCTTCTGAAAATATTTTTCTGGCATTTAGTTAATGGGGCTGTCTTAGCCTCGATACCCTTCCTCAGAGCATTCCCACGCCATGACCACAATATCAATATTCGCAACAAATGAGCCATGATTTTCAAAATAGGATGTTAAAATGTGATTGTATATATCTCTATTTTCAACATCTTGCATGATAGTGCTAATTGTAAGTCAAATTATATGTGCAGCATTTCAAAAAGGCTGTGACGTATCCTATATTGTTGCTTTTTATCCTTTATGGATTAGACTTGGAAATTCTTATCAATTGAATAAGCTTTCGTATGACTCCTTCATTTCGTGGCTAGAATACATACTTTACTACTTATAAAGTTATCTTCACAAACAACCTCATGAATGCTCATGATTTTCTCATGAATGCATTATGAGACGTTATCCTCATGAACGTTCTCATTATCACTTATTATATTCTCATCAAAGCGTTATGAGAGCATCATGAGTTGGATATTTCCTCATGAGAATATGATTAGAATCATCATAACGTCATGGGCACTCATAAAAATCTCATGAATCTGCATGAAATTTCATGAGTTCTCATAAAAATTGTTTTTGCGAAGGATGTCCCACGCAACAAGCGATGCTGTGCGACATAATAGCTTCAATACTCACTGTCACACAAAAAAACACAATCATACTGCAGCAGTCACTTGTGAATATAAAGCGATCATTCGCAAGCGTCCCAGATTTAATATCCAAGCTGGAAAGTACAAAGTCTCTTAGAAGTGAGAAGTCCCTTTTGTTGGAAATTTTACTTTAGGTCATATAAAAGTATATTTTCGCATGTTTTAAGTTATATTTTAAATTTTATATGTCATAGAAAGTTGCCCTACTGATTACAAATCGCTCGGGTTGAAGTTAATTTCCATTTGAAATAAATGTGAGGGATGTTTTGCTACTTATGACGCGGTAATCAGTAATATACATGTATAGAAAGACACTGATTGTATAACAAAATAAAAAAACTAGACAGTTTTGACCGAAGTAATTGAACAAACGACAAACAGCCGTCTGCTACAGGCGGGAGATTACAATGATTTCTGGAAAAATGCGTAAGGTCAAAACATCTATTGTCAATCATGTAATTTAAGTTACAAAATATCTGACAGATCATCGCAGCACAGCGCTTTCAGTGATGAATCCTACAATGCCGCAAGCTAACCGTGTGAAGATATATGAAGAATGAATGTTACTAGCCTTCATCGTAACACGATTTCAAGCTAGCGTCAACCGGACATCAACAGAATAGTTGTCTCCTAGCTATTCATAGTACAAGCTGTGAATGCACAACGTATTCTCCTTCTGTATATTTGTGTCAAACCATTCACATTAAAAAGATCTGAATTGAATTCCTGATGAAAATAAGCCTATAGTGTTCTGTTTCTAGAATGGAAAAAATGCATTTCACTTAAAGTAGATCATAAGAGGAATAGAATTACTGAAGGATACAATAGCTGTGATTATTGTGTTAACGCTATTTGTCTCAGGCTTTTTATTGTCGTTGAAGTATTGGGGGGATATTTTTGGCCACCCTATCATATATTTTTTGGGTATGCTCCATCCGATGGTGATAGGCTTTTTATTATTTCAAGTTGATCTTGTTACTATAGATAGCACTTTAAAACCCAAACAGTCACTTTCTTCAAATTTCGTTATTGTATCTTAAATCGACAGAATTTCATGAATATTACAGTTCATTAGAACCTATTAGAACATGCTCTGTCTGGTGATGTTGTCGATTTTGAATTTCAAGCGGTTCTTGTTACTAAAAATAGCATTTTGAAATTCAAAGAAATTATCTTTTAAAAAAATATTCGTAATTTCGCAATAGCTCTATGTATCAATAATCACATCACTTAATCTTTCAGAACTGCATCGATGAATGTTAGAGAATTTCGCGCAATTCGCTCAGTTATTGATTTATATCATATATTGAATTTTATATTTATAAGTAGTATGTACAGTGATATTAGTTGTCATAACGAGGTAGAAGGTATCTGAGCATCAAATAGCATAATTAATGGTAAATAATTTGCTGGTGTTCCTCTACATTCCTCCCAATTAATTAGTGTATCAGTATAATGAGCTGAAATCAAATCATTCTTAGATATCAACGAAGCGAAAGTTGTGATTGCAGGTGATCTGAACCAAATTCCCTATTACTAATTTACAGCAACTCTTTGACTTAGATGAGATGGTGAGCGAGCCTACTGGTGGTGACTCGATCCTGGACCAAATTCTCATGAATAAATGCCTTATCACACTTTATCATGGTGCTAAGAAAGACACTGGAATCGGCAATTCTGATCGTAGATCAGTCTTTATTCAATTGTTAAGCGAAAGCGCTTCCAACTAATTCTTTCAAGAAGATCTATTACTTCCGATTCAGCAACATTTTGAGATTCTGTGATGCCAGTAATTCCTACACTGTAAACTCCAGGGCACGAAATTAAGGCATCAATTCTAACCAACACAAAGCACGAGTCAGCACGAAGTTCATTAGTGCCTAGTGGCGTCTACTGGTGCCTCGAGGCACTAGAAAGGCACTAACTAGGCGCTAACTGGCACGAAATTTCGGCTTCGTGCCTACATTAGTGCCCTACAGTTTACAGTGTACCCATGGCATAATTTCTATCGCTCTGAAAAGATTGATGAAAAGAGCGACTGGTTTTCTTCTATTTTCTATGAGGCGTTGTATTTTTCATTAATCCCCTTTAATGATCGATAACCCTTGGATTACACCTGTGATAAAGGACTTAATCAACAAGACATACCTAGCTTTTAAAGCGGGTGATTATGCTTTGTGTAGCCATTTTAAAATCAAACTTAAAGAGGAGATTGAGAAATCGAAAAAGAAATGGGCTCATCAAATAAACAACAAGAGATGTGGATTGTGGAAAATAGCCAGCAATTACTTGAATCGTTCAAAAACCTATTCTTTGAATTCATTGATTGTGTCCTACCCTTCGCATTAAGAGGCTGCTGATGCCATTAGTGGATTCACTAATGGCATCAGAAAAAGCTTAAAGTTTTATCAGAGTCCTTGTTTAATGCACCGAACGAGGTTTGGAATGTTTTGATGACACGATGTGCCGAGTTAAATTCAAGGAAATTGCGTTTGTCATCGATGCCTGCTGTATCGTATAGTTCTCTTTCCAAATTCATCCAATATTTATTCTTTATCATGTCGGAACATTCTCCTATGAATGCTCCTAGGTTCATCGCAAAAGTCGTTCATTGCTTCACTTGATGCACATGAATTTCAAAACCTAAATGTTTTTGTTTTTCATGATTACTGTTCTTCCACCACTAGCGCTATTGCTGTGAGCCTTGTCATTTATTGGTACATAAGGAGGTTGGAAAGACTATCTCTCTATTACTTCTGCCTTGGTGAGCCGGGACTCCGCAATCTTTTATGAATATTAGCCGCTTGGCAAAGCCAGAACAAGCAAGCGCAGATCAGTCTGCTTTGCAGTCCTTCAGTTTCTTGATATTTCTTTTGTCCTACGTGACGAAAAGTTTGACAAAGTTGAATCGACAACTTATAATTCATGTTTGACTATCAATGGGCGGACATCCATCGGAAGGACATCCCTTGTTGCAACAAGTCAAGTGCTATGTAAAAATATAGCAGGATAGGCATGGAGACATGTTTTTGTTGTCTACCTGGCAGGGATTGTAGCGCACGAGGAGGAGGATTCTTTGATTCGAATAACATACACATGTATGACTAATGAATCACTTAAATCAACGGCTTGCTAAGGCGATGGCTTCGCTAAAGGAATTTCTACAGACAATTGAACCGGATGATGTCACACTTTATCTATAACAGCGTGGGATGCTGCACGAAGCTGTAACTGTGGCCATGAAATGACCATTCGACGGATGTCAACTTTTAATATAATGGGAGCCTTCCGATGTATGTCCGCCGTTCCCAATGCAAGAAGATCAATTTTCCATTGAGGCCAATGCAAATTCAATTCTGAAGTTTGACTAACTGACACCACATCAAGTGTGCACAGTCGATCGTGAAGAGTCGAGCGGTACGAGTATATCCATTTATCAAATGTATCACATGGAAAAATTGAGTCAAAGGTAAGTACTTTTCATTAGCCAGAACTGCCTGCAATCTGACCGTCAAACTTCTTAGGGTTATTGGATAAGAATAAGTCCTGCAATGCGCGCGCTTGGCCAATCACACAATCCAAGGAAATAAGAAACATCTATGTTAACCCTCGCCCCACTGGGGGGGGGGCGTTTACCGCACCCTCTCTGGTGAATTTTTTGAATATCTTTTAAACCAAGCAGGCTATGGCAACCAGATCTCTAGTAGCCTACTTTCTACGTATTTTGCAACTTTTGATAGAAGGATAGTAAATTTGGCATAATAATTTTGTCGTGAGAGCTATTTTGAAATTTGAATGTTGAATTTGATATTTTGGCTGATTTCCGTTTATATTCACTTCTAATGTATACGGCGGTATCAATTTCTGATGAAATAGGTTAAGATTACATAAAGGATTCTTCCTAGATATTCACAAACGCAAAATTT
>CAJQUW010007655.1:0-14076 GCA_907163375.1 Prostheceraeus crozeri
CTGCATTGTGATGGACATACTATCATACAGGGTGCGCCATAAAAACGTGACTAAATTTAAATGTAGCATAACTTACTAATTATCCATCAGAAATTAACAAATGAGGTCCCATTTTGAAGCCAATACATATCTTCATTACCATGATCGACATTACAGTGATTGCATATGGGGATGAGAGTGTAATTTACATGCAAAGCAAAAGAGCTCGAAATCCAAAAACTAGTTAGAAAGAACAGCGACTGAATGGAAAAGCTAGCCTACTTCCAATTCTTCACTTAAACGAAATTCATCATGACGAAGTCTTTCTGCTGTAGATCACACAACATCAATTGGGTGATGAGTGGATCAACCTTTAGCAATCACGCCTTGTAGCGGAACGCCAGAAATTTCGTATTTCCCTGTTTTATTTCTTCCTAAGTTTCCACGTTTCATCCAAGTTAAACCCCAAACATTCTCAATGAGAAAAATGTCACCACACTTGCTTTTCACCATTATACCGCATTCACTGTGTTCATGATCGATCATTGAGCTCTTCATCGCACGATCTCTTTATCTATTTAAAAAATTTTAAAGGGTCAAGTGCGGATGCTATAGACATTTTACGCATCGCTTATTTAACTCTTTTTCTCTCAACTGAGTTGTGATGAAATTTAGCAAAGATGTCCGGCTATAGACCCGACTGTAATTCCTTCTCATTCTAAATTAAAATTTCAATTGTTATAGATATTTCATAGATATGCAAGTTACATTGCTTTCTTATAAAAGCCACATGATGCCCTGGGTATTGATCTTCATATGAAGAATATCTTCCACAAAGATATTTGATTCAACACATTGATCCCTTTATGTGCCTAAAAATATTCAGTATTCCATGAGTAATGTGAAAGCTGTTTGGTCATTTGCAACGATGGTGAAAGGATTCCCCATGATGAGTATCATTTAAGTGAAGAATTGGAAGCAGTAAATGAAAATGTTTGGGGTTTAACTTGTAAGAAACGTTGAAACTTTGAAAGAAATAAAACAGGGAAATACGAAATTTCTGGCGTTCAGCTACAAGGCGTGATTGCTAAAGGTTGATCCAGTCATCACCCAATTGATGTTGTGTGATCATCTACAGCAGAAAGACTTCGTCATGATGAATTTCGTTTAAGTGAAGAATTGGAAGTAGGCTAGCTTTTCCATTCAGTCGCTGTTCTTTCTAACTAGTTTTGTGACCATCGTGCGACTTTCGTGCCCATCGCAGCACCAGCCACTTGTAAAAATATTTCCTCTTGAAAAAATGTGCGAGATAACATGTGCGAGACATAAGGTATCATGAACTGAAAATGAGATTATTGAATCTACGTTATCCTAAACAATCTAATTGACGATGCTATTCATAAAAGCTGTATCCCTTGCAACCAAAGCAAACGGGATCAATCGCTAGTACAAAACTGTTATTCCTTTTATAAGAACTTACAATATAGAACTATCCTGACATTTTCAAAGAATTGACAAACCGTTGTCCGTTACCTTACCTTTTCTTAGGAATCGTTCCAAAATGCTGAGCTTAGATCACATTTCGCCAGCCAGATCATTTATGTCAATCCTCTCCAAGCAAAATAGAATGGGACTACTGTCAGGGGTCCAGTGGTGTAATGAAAATCGCTGTAATAACTTGCGACTCCATAATTACCGGAAAAAGTTATTACATTCCTCAATCCCCATTTGGCACCAAAACATTTCGAAATAAATCAGAACCTTAACCTGTACGTCGGTCCAATTGTTATTTTAAATTGCAATGTTCGCGGAAATGCCATGAATATTATTTTGGTCCAAACGGGGACAGTTTAGAAAACGAATTACCGTCCACCGACAACAAATTTACAATGCTCAGTACTCGTTCTCAAAGTGAGCAAAAACAGATATAGCTATGTTGTGGTGAAGACTTGTTAAGGCCACCCTTTCTTTTCTAGCTATCTCTAATGCTTCCAAGATAGAAAGGGAAAATGAAGGAGGGCTATGTTCATCAGAAAGATTTCTACCCTTACCTTGGAATGCCTAGGAGTATTTTATAGATAGTGCATGTATCCTCTTTCACTTTTTTGTTGATGCCTTGAGAATCAGTGAAACTGTGAAATTTTTATTTCACTTATTTGGTGCCGTTTGTGTTTCCTGCTTTTACTCTTCATATATATATATATATATATATATATATATATATATATATATATATATATATATAATGCACGTTATATCAATGGAAATCCATTGCTAAAACAATCACTGTTAGTGTTCTTCATCCATCTACAAATTCAAGCTTGTAGAAAAAATAGGAATCTTGGTATTATATATTTTCGCCCGAGCCTTGATTTCGGGTTTCAATCCGCTTGAAAGTTGGCTGTCGAATCGAAACGACCAGAATTTAGTTTCGTGCTTGTCGTTCTTACTGGATTTTCAAGTAAGCCTCCCTATTCGATCCTCAAATTCATCGAAGTTATGATGTCAGCCTTTATCGAGATGCGGAACATTCTCGCGTGTGTTTCTCTCAATACGAAGTTTTATGGTACACATAGCGTATTGTCTATTTCTCACTTCATAGTTCGCACCAGTCAGACAAGTTGAAATTTCGACGTGGTCACGTTGCTGGCTTTAAAAGTTCTTTCAAAAATGATGTGAGACCTTCAAAATTTTTGAACTAACTTGCTCTAGTTGCTCCGCCGACATCACCGCCCACGCCGGTGGCCCTTCGCCGGCTAGCCCCACGGCCCGTGGACGGGCGGCATCGGCGCGGCCGCCGCCGCGGCGGGCGACCCGGCGCCCCGGGCGCGACGCGCCGGCGCGCTCGTCCGTGGCTCCGGCCCTCCGTGCATCCCGGCCCACGGACCGGCGGCCTAGCTCTTATGATACTGCTTTCCTCTTTGGCACGCGGTGTTTTTTGATGATTGAGGTCCCGCTTAATTGTCAACGGTGTGGTTCTCAAGCTGTTCTTTGCAGGTCCTGTCTGAATCGGTGTATGTAGACAATTCCCTTGCTGGCTCCTCATATCATGCAATTGCTCAGCATTTTGTCACAGAGCCCACATATACACACATGTGGATCCAGTGATTGAGAGTGATATGATGTCGATTGCGTCAACAGTATCCATGGATACCATGATCTCACACGCCCGCAACCTGACTCTCTTATGAATTTAGCTCACGCCCTCCGCCCGCTCCATACTCTGTAACGCTACCTCGTAAGTATAGCTCGTCGTGCCAAGGTGATCGACAGAGAATTTGTACTTCTGTGAGTTGTCAGAAATTCCCTACTTCCCCCGCAACCCAATCACAGTGCACAGGACCGCCAACCCCTCGCCTCCTTCCCCCTCTCCTTTGGTCGCCTACTCAGCATGCTGATGGTGTTTAAACTTTTGGTTCACTCGCGTCAGTTGTGCTGTACGGTGCCGCAGCTCGAAAAATTAAACTGGCATCGTCAGCTAGGATTTTTTAGGAAGATCAAAACGTCGCAAAAAATCAAAAAACTTGAAATAATTATTTAGTTTCTACCGGTTTCAATTGGCGCAACAAGATGGACAGAGAATGACCATATCTTCATCAGGAGATATTATAAAAAGAGGACGCATTTAGTCCCTACATTTTGGAACGGGACCAAACAGTTTTAAAATTCCATTATATGCATGTTAGGACGAGCATAGGATATTCTTAGAGATATTCTATAATCACTAAAAATTAGAATTCACAAAAGTCATAGGGATAGTAGGAGATTTGGTTCATAGATCGATGACCCTTGTAGCACATGCTGCATATTAAGGCCGTGAGGCCAGTCAGTCATTAGTTGGCTAATGAATTTTTGTCCTCCATCTTTTTCGTTTGTGTTCATTTCCTTGTTATTTCTTTCAGTATTGTCACCCTTAAAATATTCTTCCAGGTGTTGGAGTGTTTATACGCAATGATGAGAATCCACCTTTCTTCTTCTCCATGGTCGGGAACGTCAATGTCGAAGTTATGTTCTTGTCCTTTCTCTCAAACTTCTTTGGGGTTTCTTACCTACTTAAAAAAATTAATGCTGAAAAAACTGTTCAGACCATAAATGATGTTTGATGTGTGCATGTTGTTTTAGGCGCTTTTGATGTTATAAGAATGTCCAGTGTTAGGCGATAAACATTAAGTTTCAGTTGAGAGCATGGCGCAGGTTTTGGCTGATGCACTGCGAGTTATTGCGAGGATACGAAAACGTGCCAATTGTTGTTAAAGGACGCATTATCTGTTTTTACATATTAAACGAGAAGGACAAATGAGGTGAATTTAGTTTTCTGGGAGGTTTCCACTCATTATTTATGCAGTAATGGCAAGTTCTACTAGAAAGTGTTCATGTCTTTTCGCCAATAAAACTTGATATCAGCATACGTTTGAAGGATGTACGGAGAATCCAGGTAGTGGTGTCGGTGAAGAATATTTTTCTTTTGCTATTTTTCTCCAATAACAATTTTCTTGGTCTTTAGATAGAGCTTTCCGAATTTGTATTTTGTAGATCGACACTCTTTGGTATAAGCCGTCTTCGCCACCAAAGCTATCTTTCGAATATCATATGAATATGATGTCTCGCCTAGAAGCATCAATGCTGGATACAAGATTCGCCTTATTCTTAGAGCTTGCGTGGGAGAAATAAGCATTGGGGCAAAACGATGCTCGATAGGATGACATGAGAGTTAAAATGCAGGATATTGACGAGTAGTCGGCTGGCTTGGGTGTATAAATCTGTGGATATGGGATTGGGCACCGTTGCTTTGAATTCTGCGTATCAAGGAAAGTTTACTTCGGAAATCACTCTTTTCAAAGGGGATCGAATTTCTAAGTAGAAAGGATGGAAAAATTATTAGCTAATAATCTGCAAGACTGCTGCAAGGTTTCCCATCCATGGCGTCCAGAGTCATAAAAATGTCATCGGAGTATATATCTCCATCCGACACCTCATTTGGTTTAAGGATAGCATTCTGATTATAAGGAGTTTTTTCGAACCAATCCATGAAAATAATTCGCGTTTGTTTGGAGCCATTTTTGTTACCCAATAGCCGTGGCCTTGCCAAACATGATGATGAAAAAGTTCGTTTGTAGAATTGGAAAGTATTCGTTGTATAGAAAAACAATGTGTGCCAATTGGTTGATATAGTTTTTGAACTTGGACTTTAAACAGTTCTGTGTCTTGAAGATCTTCGTTACTAATGCTTTCAGTCCATCTTTGGTGAGGAATCTTAGTATACAAAGAAGACACATCTTGCAACAAACCCAAAATTAATAGTCTTCATTCATGTATTACTAGAAAGGTGCATGTAAGTTTGGTCAAGAAAGTCCGTTTTGTGTCCTTGAGATTAAGATTTGACACTGCGGTGGCTAGAGAGGGTCCCTGTATAATAGAGGTCTACATAGGAGCTCAACTTTTCTCGTTCAACTCCATTTACATGAGGTATACTAGTCGGTTCGCGACACGAGGACAAGGAGTTATGTTCTCTTAGTGAAACTTTTTGGATAGTGAAATATCGAATAGAGAGAGTTCTTGGTGAAATGTGGCCGCGCTTTATTTTTTCAGTTCGTTTCTAAAGAGAAGTTTGTCCATTTTGAACAAGGTCTATCTAATTCGTCGGTTAACTTTTTCAAGCGCGAGTAAGATTGAAGTTTGATTCAACAGTCTTCCTTGCGACTAAGTTGTATCTAGGTAAATTTTCATTGGAGTTGACGAAAGAGCTTCTGATATCGTAATAATCTGATTTATTCCAAAACAACGATCTAGCTCGGCCCTTATCTGCAGGCTTTAGTACAATATTCATTATTCTTTTTTCAAATTCTTTACAAATGTCAAAGTCTTCTGTTGCTGAAATTACTTTGTGCATCTTCTTACTTTTGATCTGTGCTGAGAACATCTTTCTTGTATGGCAGTATGTTACATAAATTTAGAGAAAATAGCAAAGAAGAATACTTTCACCGACACCTACCTGGATTTGCCTCCGTATCTATTCCATTCAACGTATGGCTGATATCAAGTTTATTTGCCGAAAAGGACATGAACACTTTCTTTGTAGGAAGACTGGGCATTACTGACTAAATTATGCGTTTGGAAACTCTCCCAGGAAAACTAAAATTCTCATTGGGTTCTTTCTCGTTGTCATATGTATAGAAAACAGATAATGCGTCATTTAACAATCCATTGGCATCGTTTCATTCCTGCATAACTCGCGGCTGCAAGAACCTTGCGAACATGCTCCGTTCAACTGAAACTGAATGTGTTGATCGGCCTATCGCACTGGAACTTTTCTTATAAACGATCAAAGCTGCTAAAAACAACATGCAACATCTCCATTCATAACATCATTTATGGTCTATAGTTTTTCGCAATTGTATAATTTTTTATATGTAGGAGTAAAACCCAGAAGGTGACAGTTTGAGAGAGTAACGAATGACAGTAATCATCGATTTGACGCTCTCGCTAATGGAGATGAAGGAAAGGGGTGGTTTGCTCATCATTGTATAAAACATCAACTACCTTGATAGAAGAAGATTTACGGGTGACAATACTGAAAGAAATAAAAGGAAATGGATCAACAACGAAAGATGGAGGAACTGAAAATTCATTAGCCTAACTCAATGACTGGAATCTGGCTCTCATGGGCCTTAGAATATGCTTGCATGTGCTACCAGAGTGTCAGCGATCGCTAGAACCTAAATCTTACCTACTTCCCTATGACTTTTTGTGATTTCTATTTTTATGATATGAGAATTACTCTTATAAACGAAGGGTGGTTTAATAATAATCTAGTGTAGTCTATACATGCATTATAATGGAATTTTTTAAAACTGTTTTTGTCTGTTTTAAAAATTGTAGGGGACTAAATGTCCTCTTTTTATATTTCTCCTTGATGAAGATTGGTCAATCTCTGTCATCTTGTTGCCAATTGAAAACCGGTAGAAACTAACAATTAATTATTTCATCACGTTTTTTGATTTTTTTGCTGACGTTTTGATCTTCTAAAAACTTTGATTTAACGCATTTCGTTCAGCGCGATCCCGTCGCCTCTGGGAGCTCGAGTCGTTTCATGAGAAAAATAAATCTCTGCTCAATTTCACTAAAACGTCAGTTGCTAGATGAGTTGAAAATTACAGCGTCATTCTATTTCCATTACGGAATCTTTTATTTTTTTTATTTTCAGTTGCTTGTACAGCCAGCTCTACTGTCAGTTTGTAAATTTCACCTTAAAGTGGGAGAGGCTATTTTGGTCGTGCTAAACGGCTAATGACATAGCTTTGGGGTCACAAGCAAACAACAAAATCGAGCTAAAAAATTATGAAGATTTTTTTTGATCAAAAATTTTCTATAATGTAATAAGATCATAATAAACATGGACAAATATTTTGTTGTTATAAAACAGTTATCATGATTTCTGATTTCACCTCATTATATACATTTGACATTCTCTTAAAACTCCTTGTGCCTAAGTACATTAGATCCTTCTATTTATTTTATAGCTATTTTATACATATGTGCATGTACTGATAACATTGTGACATAGACTTTTGTCGTACATAGACATCGGTGTGAGTTTTGAATTTATTTTATACTGGACCTGTTAATTTCCTTCCTTTTATACCTGAAGATAGTTAACGGATGTTAACAGAAATTAATTGCACTGAATAACGAAAATAAAAGTCATACGTCCTTTCAAACACTGTCTGTCTCTCCAATTTAATCTTCAAAATTTATGAACAATACTTATGGCCAAGACAATTTATTCTAACAATAGATACGATTTTGTGTCGGGAATTCCGTATTCATGGGTTCGCATTTTTTATAATTCGTAAAATTCCTGGGATGTTAGAAAGGCACTTCGTGCATTGTAATTCGTACTTGGAACCACTCACAAGGTGCGTGTCTCTACTAAAGTGTGAATTTGCACAAAAATTTTGCTCAAATGAATACGTAATGTCAGTGGAGATTATGGTGCAGTCTACAATTTCCGTTGCTGAGCCAAAAGTTCATAAGATTGACGGGATGATCTGATGCGCGTAGTCTCTAGGCCATTTATTTTAATATGGTTATAACGAAATATTGACAATACGTTTCAAATAATATGCGCCCATGATAAGCTGTTTTGCAAAAAACATGAAAAGCACCAAATTTTGAAGACGTGGTCCATGTTATTAGTGAATCACTAGACTTCACATTGATAAGATAGTTGGCTGGAAGCTTTTGCGGTACGCTGGTTGCCCAGAAGAAAACAAAGTATTTTACGACCAATTTTCGTTTCTGTCAATATTTGGCACTGGTTGAATGATTGTCAATGATAAATTATTACTTATTTGAGGCTGATTTGAAAACTGCCTTTGTGTCGAGAATCAATGCACTATTCTTCACATTAGAAGTCAAGATTGCGAATCAACATTTGTTCTTGAAAACCGCTTATGTTTAGGCAAGTTCGCATAGATTACTGTATGATTACTGGGCAAATGTTTGAGACGAGTAAAAAAGCGAAGGTCGGTTTAGTGTGGCAATGGAATTGACGAATGTGTCGTATATTACCACAAGACCTTATGTGTCGTTCTCAGATAAATAATCTACAAAGTATGGCGCAGCATGGCATCTCAGTTAAAAGAAAATGGGCTCTTTTAAAAATGCTTGAAAAATGATGAACAGTTTATATGATGATTTGATCAAAGAAGGTGAGTGCTACACTAAAACAAATCTCTTATTTCATAAAGGTTCGTCATTCCTAGAAAAACTATGCATCTTTAAAACAAATGAAGCGATTTCCAAAATGAGCATACACTTAAAAGACACACGTGAAAATTGAATGAATGTTTTACGAATAATGATATTTTGGAAATAGCACTGAATTTTGTGTAAGGGAATATAATCTGAAATTTACGACTATATTCGTGAGATTTGTGAAGAAAAATGAGAGAAAAAGGTGCTTTTATGTATATGCACTGATGAAAATTAGTGGTATTCCTTTCTCAACTAAATATGTAATGTTTGACAGAATAATATAGTATATTGAATCCTATGACTGTCTACTTGAAAGAATCGAGTCATGAAATTAGTACTCTCTGGAGTGTAGTTGTTTTTAGTGGTTCCTATTTTAGGGCTACTTTGAGTTTAGTCTCGAATTCAGAATCGGAAATCATGAAAAGCCGCGCGCCAAGTCGGGCGCATGAATTGAAACAAACCCCCTGTGACTGTTCTGGGTTCCATGGATCAGTGTTGCTTCGCCGCACGGATCAAGTTGTACGATTGAGGAAGGATATCATGAAAGATATAGTGAGTGAGGTCTACTGTTTACGTTCAAAAGAGTTCTGGAATCAACTACAACATGCCCTGCAAGATTGAACTTTAGTCCTTTGGAAAGCTACTGGCAGGATCGCCGTTAGTTGGCGATTCTGGAATTTGCCTGGTTTCGGCTCCGTCAAGTGCCATGCAGTTTGATCAATGGTTTGTGCATGCATCATTTTAGTCAAGACTGCCCATCGTTTATGTCTCTTAATATCATCGCTAACTCTTGAATCGAAGCTTACATGTAGATGGAGGGGAATGGATGTCGGCCACGTCAACAATTGAAAACGTCGACATGCTTACATTTAAATTACAATTTAGATTCAAAAGAAGAGCAGTTGTATTCGCTACATGCCCAGCAAAGTCAACGAAAATGTACTTGCGCGGCTATCAGAGGACGACGAAATCGCGGCGACATTGAGATTCCGAGACTCAAAGCTGCGGAAGATATACTTGAATTAATTCAGCTGGCCGATTGACATACGGGTAAGCCATGTCAGCGACGGGGTCAGTTGATGTCGAAGCATTCTATTGTGAGAAACTAAGAGTCCCCACTCCCAGTCAATTTTGCTGCGTTATAATCGGTTTCTGTTCACTAATACTTTCCTCCCATTGCTAACAATCTTTTCACTGTGAACCTGCTGCTGATATGCATCTGCTCGTTCGCACAAAATGTGACTTGGCATATAGTGTGTGTTATTAGTCAGTGTGCCAAGGATTCTCTTATCGACAACACATCCGGCCATTAATAACGTTCACGAGTCTCCGTCGATCAGCAAGAGTGTACACGTAGTTTGTTCCGCAGTGTCCACATTCTTCAAGCAGCTGTCTTCAAAAGTTTTGTGTTCTTTATTGTTAGCATGAACGAGCGAACTCCAAGCAGTAGTTTATGAAAGTCTCATGCAAGAAGCAGCTGCATTGATAACAATTGCCTCTCAATATAACAATTAAAGTTACTCAGGTATGTCCAATTTATGAGGGTATGTACTGCGATCCTCTGTGCGCTCCAACTTGCCCCCATCTGTGCTGCAAACATGCACGTGAGTTTTCTAAACGCTACTACGTCGTTTGCAGAAAAGGAATTACCGTTTAAAAAGATGCCTCCAACCGGTGAAGATTTTGATTGAAATTAGATTGAATGATGATTTGTCTTATAGTTTCAATTATGCTACATGAATAAGTATCATGTCGTTAATTAAAATGAGTATTTCTGGTTCTACTTGTAAATCAATGACTGAATGGCCGTTATATGTATTAGTAGCTTAGTGTCTTTTCTCAGTTAATTTTCTTGTATATGATCTAGGCCAAAAGCCAGATTGATAAAAAATAACCTTAACCTTGAGGTTACCTATTAAACCCTCTGAGCCACCAATGGGAGGAAGTTTTTCGATCCTCTAGTCGGAATGAATTTTTGATTATCTTTTATTATGTAATTATTTTTATTATTATGATAACACCAAACGATTTCTGAAGTAAGCTTGCTTTCTACGTTGAATTATGGTGCAGTCACTTTTGACAGAGAAGATAATAAATTTGGCACACAATACTTTTGTGTGAGAGGCTGTCATTTTAAAATTCTGAATGTTTTGGAATATTTCGGCTGATTTCGGGAGATACCATTCCACCTTCTAATGTATTTTTGCGGGCATCAATTCTTGAATGAGGAGTAAGCTTGAGATTAAATGAATTTGTATTCTTTCCTGTTGGAAAGTATTAGATATATTCACTAGAATGCAAAACCCTTTGAATTTTGGAAAGATTGTCTGCTTATTGTGATATGCATGTTTGAAATTTAAGAATTCAAACTTTATTTTTTTATCTATTTTTTAATTGTTTAGGTTTCTGCATCTGATTAGCAATTATCGAAAAATTTTCAGAAGATCATATTGCTTTTAGCCTCAGTTAATCTCGATAATGAAGTCACCGAATTTGGTTTGTTTTCTTCCACTTGCTAGAAGCTAAATACGCTAAAAAAATGTGGCGATTTTTAGTGATATTAAGCCTACTATTGTGTTTTTATTTGTCAGCATGAGCAAAGTGCGAACTCCTAGACATGACAAAGGACCAGGCAGGAACTAAAAGCTTGAATAATTTGGCCTTTGACGCTCATCTAATACAATGATGTGAATGTCTCAGAGCGATTAATAATATAATCATCGTTCTGTTATAAGGACCTACCTTTAACCAGAATTCTATAGCAATTAGTGTATGGTTTATTAGTTTTTGCTGTCATTTTCCATAGAGAAATAGCGAGTAATCTAATATAAACTTGTCGAAAATTGGCTGGTGATTTGTTAATCCTTTGACCTTCATCTCAGCCAGGGGTATGGTACTCTTTAGAAAGTAATACTGATGCTGTTTTTCTGAGAGCCCCTTTCAATAATTATATTCAATATGTGTCGGTTCGACAAAATTGGTTTCAACAGTTTGGAGTATCGGCAGTCCCCCCCCCTAGGTTAGGGCAGCGCAGTTATATCCCTATGCCTCAATAAGTGTTAAAATTAATGTGAATGGTATAGGCTTATCGTAGGAATGATAATAGTTCCATTTTGTTCTTTGAATTTATTTTTTTAATATGCGTTATTGTAAACGCCAAACTCTTTTGGCTTCTTTTTTTATAATTCATAATTGTAACATATTTAGAATTGATTGTTTTTAGCAATAATCACTGCGCAGTGTACTACATTGCTTTGGTCAAAAATTCTTAAATGAATAAGCGCGCTGCGCCTACATGTTATTTCATTTTATGAAAATTTGAACTTCTTTTCGGTATAATAATTTGGGACATTATTGCTTCCTGGACTAATGAATATTGAATATCATGTGCTAAGTAAAATATCATCTCGTTTTTAAAATGAGTGCGAGAAACGTTACTTAGAGGATCTTTTAATAGGACACCAAGAGAACGCATGATTTGTTTTTAAATAAAATTTAATTATCCTCTCTTCTCATGTTTCGTTTTATGTTATCATGGTTTAAGTTAAGAAATTTTTGAATATATAATCTAGTAGTTACTCTAAATTTGTCCACATCAATATTATAAAACAGGATCATCGGGCGCGTCTAAATACCACAATACGACTAAATACCACGAATACAACACAAATACGAGGTGTGTCAGAAAAGTTCCAGGACTGCGATCACAAATAATTTATTTAATAAACAATACAAACATTATATATTGCCCTTCAAAGTAGTCCCCGAGATAGTCTGACGCACTACTCCATCCTTCAGCGACCATGGCATTACGCACTGATGGACGATGTTTCTTCGGGATATGGGCGCAGCTTCGTCGTCACGGCTCTCTCTTTGATGGCTCCCTGTCCGAAGATCGATTCCTGTTGAGGACACTCTTTCAGCTTGATGGGTAATAGAAAAATCGCCAAGGGGCGAAGATCTGGCGATGTACGGAGATTGCTTTCAATCACAACGTATGTTCTTCTTTGGAGAACTCCGATGTGGTAGCGTTTTGTGAGCATGGCATTGTCGTGGTGAAGCAACCACGATTTGCTTCTGCCACAAACGAATCTTCTCGCGCACTGCAACTGATTCAGACGTTGCAGGATCTCTCTGTCGACGTGTTGCGTGCATGACGTCTGACCACGTGCATAAGAACTCCAGTGGACGATTCCTCTATTTGTCGAAGAACACATCAACATTGAGTTTCATCTTGACTTTGTCTGCCTTTGCTTCTTCTTGTGTCTCGGTGATCAGAGAGTCGTCCATGAAGCTGTTGCGCTTGGTTTCCGGGTTCGTACTCGAAGATCCAGGACTTCAATTGCCTGGATGGACTTTCAGACAGCAAGCATGGATCTGTTTCGAAGGACGCTCAAGAGGATGTCATCGACACACTGAATGCGCTTCCACTTTGTCTCGTCTAGCACCTTCGGCACCAACTTTGGCACAGACCTTCCGCTTGCCAGGTCTCAGTGTATCCACCCTCCTAGACGCAATCGCGATTGGTACCAAGCGCAACGTTGCTATCATCCGAATACGGGTCAGACGTACGATCGCCTCGCACACCTGCTCGCTACACGAGCTCAATTTCTCTCAGTCCTGCTTGATCGAAGGTCTTCCACTCCGATGGTTCGGTCTTTCCACCTCCTTCGTCCCTCTTGAACACTTCCTGTTGCAGTTCTGAAACACATGGGAGGGGACTATCGTCTCTTCTCCATGTTAAACTGTGTTGACAGCATTTCGAGAGTTCAGATCGGAGATTTTCGAGGCGTCACCAGATACTTCAGGTTTGTCTCTCTTTGCCATTCCTTCGAAATGGAACGCGGACCTTGTTAGCGCGATCTATTATTTAAGAACGAGAACGATTTGCTTAACTGTATTCAAATCGTTGTGAAGAATCGTGTAATGGCTACAGAGAGCTGAAATGAAAGTTACATGCACACAAGACATCATGTCAGATGGTGACTTAATCAGATTTTCGATCAAACAATCATAGCTAGCACAGAAGGCTCAGTCCTAGAACTTTTCTGACACCTCGTATGACACAAATACACCACAAACACGCCACAAATACACCACAAATGCATTTTCCCTGCCACAAGTACATTCTTACTGTTAGAAATAGAAGCTATGATTGTCACAAGTACACTTAAGCTAACATACACGTGTATGTTAGCTTAAGTGTACTTGTGACAATCATAGCTTCTATTTCTAACAGTAAGAATGTACTTGTGGCAGAATTTGTTGCTTCTGTGCCAATCCTGCTGTATCTGTGGCAGGGAAAATGCATTTGTGGTGTATTTGTGGTGTATTTGTGTC
>CAJQUW010007656.1:0-43535 GCA_907163375.1 Prostheceraeus crozeri
CACCATTTCCACTTTAATTACAGAACTCTGCAGTTATATTCAAGAATCCAGCAGATTTATTTCAGCATTTCAAGTTTATATTTCAGATTGAAGCATTTATATTTTGACAACAGCATTTTAATTTCAGAGAATTTTTGTGCGTGTGTTTAAATCATTTGTATTTGAGAATGCAACACTTATATTTCAGACTTTGTCATTTCTAATTCAGAAATAGACTTTATATTTCAGAAATGATCATTTATAGTTCATTTTTAGTTATTTATATTTCAGAATTCCAGAAAAGACGATATATATTTAAGAAAGTGTCATTTATATTTCAGAAATGATCATTTATAATTCACTTTTAGTCATTTATACTTCAGAATTCCAGAAAAGACGATATATATTTAAGAAAGTGTCATTTATATTTCAGATTTGCAGTTTATATTTCAGAACCGGTCATTTCAATTTGAGATATCTGCACCTATAATTCAGACGCTAGAAGTAATTCAGAATACGTCATTTATATTTCAGAAATCCCCATTTCACTTTCAGAATTGGTCACTTGCAATCCAGATGTCAAGTTTTAATTTCAGAAAACGGTAAAAATATATTTCAGAATGCATCAATTTAATTTAAGCACTTCTCAGTTGTCAGAAAATGCTTGCAAAGATCCGAATATGTGTGCAGGAGGCTAAGGTATAAATTGGCCAACACAGATGATTGATAAAATTACTGTTGGTGACAATGCAAGTGTCCGATAATTGTGCAATTTGTTTGAGACCAATGTCAAAAGCAACATTATTACGAATCCTGCCATGCATGCATTTATTCCACCGCGAATGCATTGCTCCTATTACGAACAGCGGTCAATGCGTTAAATTTAAAATCTCTGGATGAAAAAACGCATCTTTTATCTTACAAAATCAAATTAAAGAATATTGAATATCTCACAAGGTGATAGAGCTTCTATTTTATTGAAAATGCCACTTCTGATTTAAAGAAACAAATTCTGAAGAATTCGACATTCTCAAATTTAATTGATGCATTCTGAAATATATTTTACCGTTTCTGAAATTAAAACTTGACATCTGGATTGCAAGTGACCAATTCTGAAAGTGAAATGGGGATTTCTGAAATATAAATGACGTATTCTGAATTACTTCTAGCGTCTGAATTATAGGTGCAGATATCTCAAATTGAAATGACCGGTTCTGAAATATAAACTGCAAATCTGAAATATAAATGACACTTTCTTAAATATATATCGTCTTTTCTGGAATTCTGAAGTATAAATGACTAAAAGTGAATTATAAATGATCATTTCTGAAATATAAACTGCAAATCTGAAATATAAATGACACTTTCTTAAATATATATCGTCTTTTCTGGAATTCTGAAGTATAAATGACTAAAAGTGAATTATAAATGATCATTTCTGAAATATAAACTGCAAATCTGAAATATAAATGACACTTTCTTAAATATATATCGTCTTTTCTGGAATTCTGAAATATAAATGACTAAAAATGAACTATAAATGATCATTTCTGAAATATAAAGTCTATTTCTGAATTAGAAATGACAAAGTCTGAAATATAAGTGTTGCATTCTCAAATACAAATGATTTAAACACACGCACAAAAATTCTCTGAAATTAAAATGCTGTTGTCAAAAATATAAATGCTTCAATCTGAAATATAAACTTGAAATGCTGAAATAAATCTGCTGGATTCTTGAATATAACTGCAGAGTTCTGTAATTAAAGTGGAAATGGTGTAGATTGCATTCAGCATGCGATTCGAAAAATTATGATATAAAATTGCAACGTTTACGTAAGCTAATGTCTATTGTCTGTTGTTGAACAATTGAAAGGGAGATTATTTTTCTGTCTTCTTTCTTGTTAGAACCACAGAATTAGATTGCTTAATCGTATCACTTTGCTGGAAGTGCAAACTGATTCAAACAGATGTCTCTTTGCTGTGTGATCCGGTTGATAGCAGTGACTGAAACTTTGCACAATTTGGCGTGTTTAATGTTGAACTGGTTGCTCATTGTTCGATTGCTATGATATTTAGTCCGGAGATTGTGCCATTTCATTTACGTTACATGTTCCAATGCTTCCCTTCTAGTCAAAACAAAACAAAAGACGAGCTGTCTAATTCTGTGGTTAGAACCATAGAAATAAACTGTTTATCTGAAGTTTTATTGTTGTCAATTTCTATGGTTAGAACACTTGATCTTGCTAGTTCGAACAAATCAAGTCGAACATTTCATTCTGATCATGCCGGCATGCTTGATTGCTGATATCTATGGCTGATAATCTTGGCATTTGCAGTGTGGAAGTTTCGATCTATTTAATAGAGCATCTGATGCAAAATCAATTTAAAGTTGTTCTAAATGCAAAATATGATAAGTATTACAACAAGAATATTCGGTGAAACTCACATGGCCGAAAAGCCAACAGCTAGGACAATGAAAGAAACAAGGCAGGCGATCTTCATGTCTCCAATAACAATCCATGATCAACTTCACGTATAAATATCAACCAAAGATTGCGATAACAATAAAATGATTACTTTATCTTAATTGAGAAAAATACAATTCGTTTTAGTTAACTGACCTTTGAATGAAATTTTCATTATTATTTTCAGTTATTTGTGTGCATGCAGCATATGGTTATTCATGAGCAGACATCGGTGTTTTCTTTTTCTCGGCGAGTCTTTCATCTAATAAATGCAACCGAAAGAACGAAATGTGTTCTTTTATCAAATGTGATTTAAAGCTATAATTGAATGAAAAAGTGTCAGCTGCACAACTTCACATGGCTACTTTGTCTTCGTCATATCGCAAGCATGTGTGAGCCGCATGATATAATGAACTCTGTACTTCTGCCGGATATGGCAGAGAAAAAGAAGATCCCATAGGTCTAGAATAAATCGATTTTACAGTTCAATTCCACAATGCTGATCTGTAAAGAAATTAAGTGTATATATATATATATATACATACCAGTATGTAATCACACCCAGATGTTATAAAGAAAAACTAAGCAAATAAATAGGACAGCCCGATCGGTTTCTGCTTGTTGCAGGCTTCTCAAGGGCATAGAATGATTTATTATGCAATTCGTATATCATCAAACTAAATTAAAATCACGGCATTCAAAATCTATATAAGTATGATATCGAAATACCAAAGAAAGATAATGATATCTCTATCACCTATAAGCTGAAAAAGGAAAAATCATAACAGATGAATGTCCCTATTTAAGGAGGCATCAATCCCTCTGATGAAGAACTTTTTTTCTCTTCCCTATACAATTTTGTGCGGGTAGGTGGTAATTCTAAAATCGGCATGACATAGAACAATGGGTTGGAGTTGCGTGCACAGTTGAATATATGATTACTAGCATAGAGGGAGCGATAGTTCTCATCCCTTATTTGTTGACGGTGCACTCGAACTCTTGCGAGCAAAAAATCTCCTGCTTGGCCGATGTAAGTGGCTCTACATCCTGCACATTGCAGGGCATAAATTGTGTTTCTATAATTACAGTTCATATTGGATTTGATTTGAAATTGTCTTTGTTCTCCATTTTTCTCATAATTGAATATTTTTCCGATTAACAGAGATTTACAGCACTCACATCGTTTATCATGATATTTATGCACACCATTTATCGCCATTCGATTACGTCTTGCTATTAAAGTCAATAAAAATCTCGGTTGTTGATGGCAAGGTCCACCTAACACGGCAACCGCCCACTGCCTAGATATGTCCTGAATAACAGATTTTCATCCGCAGTAGAATTACTAGAGCTGCGGAATGAACGATTGTCTTATAAGCGGTTTGCAACAGTCTGCGCAAAGCGGAGACTGTTTGTTGCGAGTACAGAGGAGAAAGAGAGAAAGAATGGCTTGGAAAATGCGGAAAGAAGTTTGGAAGTTTGGTGGAAGGTGTTATTTGCGAACGAGAGCAAGTTTTAAAAATTATGGATTGACAGGTGGATGCAAGTCCACAAGAATGGATGAGCGAATGAAAGCTGAGAACTCCAGATGAGGCATACGAAGTGTAGAAGGTTAGTGCAATTGATGCTCTAGGAGCAATGTGACGTTTTGATCATGCAAATTCTAAAATCTTTCGTAAAATTCGAAAAGTGAGAATACGTACGCTAATGCCTAAACTAGTTTTTTAATACATTTTAATACATCGTTTGCATGCTGTCGGATTCTAACTTTCATAAAATATAAATCATCATTCGCTGATCAGCTTCACCATGTTAGATACTTGAAGGATGGAGCGGCCATCTGGTTCGCCAGATCTTGCTCCTGGCAAACGTGTGTGACAGGATCTGGCGAAGAGGAAAGTATCACATAGAGGAGCTCTCATGGCTGTCTGAATAACTTACAATCCATGAGGATGGTCGAAGAGATGCATGACCATTCCTCAGAGCGCATTAAAAATATTTAAACTTTAAAGAATATGAACTGTGATGAATTCATCAGGAGGTCTCCCTCGTTACTAACATTTTATAATCCTGCTGAAAAAATCACTGTTTATCATCAGCTTAATTATTTTTCATAGTTTATGCAATCTTAGAAACATTTATCACATTATGGCAAGAGGTTTTGATATGCATATATTTGGCTATATTGAAATGTGACACACATTTTTGGGATTAGTACATATATATATATATATATATATATATATATATATATATATATATATATATATAGCATGAATTGCTTTTAATTTGATAATTTGGTTTCTAGCTTTTATATATATATAAAAAAGCTAGAAACCAAATTATCAAATTAAAAGCAATACATGTTCGAGCGCCTTCTTTAGAATCTTCAGGTGCATTAAAAATTACATTAAATATATTGTATAACAGCATCCGAGATCTTGGCATGCCACTGGAACTCTAACCTCGGCTGTTGGTGTTCAACAGAGCAATCTGTTGTAGCCACTTCTATTTGCTCTCACCTTATATCGTTTAGCTTTATATTTTTTACCTGGACATTTTTACAATATGTGGTATCTAGATGACACATTCTTGTGTGGAACACGACAGGCTGTGGAAGAAAACATTGCCATGCTACAAGGTTTTACGTCCTGGTCTAATCTACATATCAATCCTAAAAGTGTGAGCTTTTTAGTAAGCAGTCTTGAATCTTTTCCATCAGAAATGCTCCTAATTTTTTTGATGTGGCTTGGAGCTCCAATTGGCACCTCAGACTTTTGCCTTGAGTATTTTTCAAAATTGCGATTGTCAGCTACAAAATTACTAACGCAAATCAAGGGTTTTCACCATCAACAGATTGCTTTGATATTACTGCGATTGTGTGCTAAATTTTGCAAATTTAGTCACATTGTTCGTTGCTGCCCACCAGAAGATGTTTCTTCTGCACTAGCGCAATTCGATTCAGATGCTTTGGAATGCCTAGAAGAATCGGTTGAAATTCAGCTGACTAATGTTGCCCGACTTCAGTCTCAGTTGAGCCTGAAACATGGTGGACTTGAATTGAAATCTCTTGAGAATCATGCATCAGCTGCTTATTTGTCATCGGTCGTAAGAAAAAACTCCACTTCAGAGCTTACTAGTGCAACATTTGAGTCATTTTAATCCCGATTTGGTTCAAGTGTATCAATGGCAACTTGCAGTAATCAACGTTTCCTATCAGGTCTAATTAAGGAGGATCAGCTGAAGAATTTAGATCTAATTGTTCATTAAGTGCAGACTGCAGATAGAGATCGGCTTTTGCTGTTTCCTCCTCAAGAAATTCAGCTTGGTTAACAGCCGTGCCACTTGATTCCTGCTTTGAATCAACATCTCGAGCAAAATGAAGTTCAAATGCTCATTAAAATTAAAGCTAGTTTACGTCTGTGTGCTGAGAATCTGTGCCCACTGTGCTCAGGAAAAGTGCTGGACAGATTTGGATAACACGCTCTCACTTGTAAACGTGGTCCAGACGCCATACGACGACATAACAAGTTGAGAGATATCCTCTTTAGTTATTGCCAGCAAGCTCAATGTAATCCGCAACTTAGAAAAGGTCCTGGCAATAATAATTGCCGACCTGCAGACATCCTCCTTCCCTCATGGTCTCTCGGCAAGCCTGTAGCTTTTGATCTTACAGATGTACATCCGCTCAAGCCACGTAGCATTGATGGAGCGAGTACAACAGTAAGTGAATGCCTTGCTGCTGCTGAGGAGAGGACAGCATTCAAAGCAATTTTCATCATGTTATACTCGTACATTCTTGAGGAAAGAATGTATAACATGATGAAAATTGCTTTAAATGCTAACGATTTCAATAAATTCTGCGATCATTGGATAAGATACTTAGACGATTGCTTCCTCATTTGGAATGATTCATTTGGGGATATATTGGATTTTCATGATTTACTGAATGGTTTGAATGTAAAATAAAATTTACAATGGAAATAGATAGAGAAGAACTACATTTTCTGGACGTGATGATATATAAAGTTGATAGCAAAATTGAAACAGGCTTGTACAACAAACCTACAGACAGTCATAATTACGTCCCCTTCAACTCTGCTCATCCCAATCACACTCTCAGAAATATACCTCACACACTACCAGATGTCAAGAGAATACGCTTCAAGGAGTTAGAGTCACAGTTGTTGAATTTAGGATATCCAATTGCTGTAATTAATGATGCTATATTGAAATCTCAGGAAGTTAAGGATATTGTAAGAAGAAAACCTAAATGTAAATCTCAACTTCCTTTTATTGAAACTTATAATCTGAATAACCCCAATCTGTATCATAATGTCATCAATCCCATTTTTTCATCACTGCATGTCACATCCCCGTTCAATGAATATAAAGTACGCCGGGTTTATCGCCAACCTCCATCACTCTTACAGATTTTACGTAAGAAAAAAAAACAAACTTTAGTAGGTGTAAAAAAATGTGGTAACAAAAGATGTGAATGCTGCCTATGTTTGATTGAAGGTAAAATATTTAGATATCACACAGACAAAGAGTTCACAATTAGAGCCAACATGACTTGCTCGTCTAAAGACCTTATATACGTGACAAAGTGCCGTGGATGTGAACAACTTTATGTTGGGCAGACTCGTGACCATTTTCGCTCTAGGATCAGAGTACATCGCCAACAAGTTTGGTGCAAGAGCTACCAAAATCTTCTTGTCAGCGAACATATATCGATATGTGCGGAAGATCATAAGCCTCCCTTTTACGCTATGCCACTTGTCAAATTACTAAGTAATAGTAGTAGGTTTGTAAGAGAGGAAAAAGAAAAGCGATGCATTAAAATCTTAAAACCATCATTGAATGAGATGATTGACAAGTGAGCTATGTTATTATCTATTTTTATTACTGATTTCTATTCCTATATTCTACGAGATTTGATGCACTGATTTTGAAATTTATGTTGTGTAGTATATACTATGAATAAATTCATTTGCCGTGACAAGCCTGACTGACAGGCGAAACCGGTTTGGGTTATATCATTTGTTTTTCTTTGTAATTTCTGAAGGATTTTATTTTCACTTATTTTTGTCTATTTTGAAATCACTTCTCTTTGTTTATATATATATATACATATATATATTTACGCACAAAGTTCCCAGACGTTTCATATTGTCATTGTGAAAAGAAAAACATTCTTTTTTTCCGGACTAGTTTCAAGGCTAGTTTATTGCCTCATCTTCAGCGGTACAACAAAGAATTCAATAAAATCCACAATATTTTTAGCGCAATAGCTATGTAGTTCAACGCTCTCTGTATTTTGTGACGTATTTTATTTGAGATTTCAGTCAATGAAAATGTTTCTGTTGAAGCAAACTTGTAGATATAAATTTTATTGTGGATTTTATTGAATTCTTTGTTGTATCGCTGAAGATGAGGCAATAAACTAGCCTTGAAACTAGTCCGGAAAAAAAGTGTTTTTCTTTTCACATTGACATATATATATATATATACTGTATATATATATATATATATATATATATATATATAATTAGAAAAATGTGAACTCAGTAATCGGTAAAATATAGTAAAATAAGATGAGAACTCAAAGAAAAACTCCAGATTTGCAAGCACAAGCGCTTTCTTATCTTCAGGTGCTTCGCTGAACAAGGAACAATATCAATTAAGCCTTGGAGGCAGGGATATATCAATTTACGATATTCAGATTTTAACACATGTATCAAAGGAAATAGAAGGAATAGAAATCAATGTGTATGTACATGTAAGTGGTTATCAAAGTTTCATAGTTTGGAGACGGTATACATACATGCATGTAGATATCAAATGATAAGGAGGATCATGGTAAGTTAGTCACAGGTTATTCAATGTGGGGTGAAATTTATCTATGAAAAATCGTTCTTTACAACGTCGAAGTATGCTGTCATCACACCTTACTTTGTAGAATGGAAAGATTTTAAATTTTCTTTTTCCACACGTATCAATATGTCCACTAACGCATATTTTCCTATATTGCGGGTGACAAATTTGCTCTTTATGGATTCGAGTACGTTCGCGTAGTGTGTTGCCTGTTTCTCCAATGTAAAATTGATTGCATCCCATGCAGGTAAGTACATATATCACATTTTGTGTTGAGCATGTCATTGAGGTTTGTATTTTAAAAATAGTTCCATTGAAATTATATTCACAGCCTTCAAGCAAAACTTCGCATGTTCCACACCGGGAATCCTTACACCTTTTAACCATGGGAATTTCTTGGCGTGTGATAAATTTTGAAGGACATAAAATATGTTTGAGATTTTTTGATTGTCTGCGGCTATTAATAAATTTGTTGTCTCCAAAAATGTCTTTAGTTTTTTTATCATTTTGCAGAATTGAATTGGTATGTGATAGGACAGGCAAGACATTCGTGTTTCTCGGGTTATATGTATGTACAAACGGAATTATAGAATCACTGTCATTTTTCGTTTTGTGTTTGGTCTGCAAAAGTAATGAACGATTTAATTTTAAGGCATTGGAAATTCCATCATTAATTAGTGAAACTGGATAGCCTTGTTTTGATAGAATGGTTTTCAATTCTCCCAGTCGATTTAGTCTCGTCGATAAATCACTACAAATAACGCATATCCGTCGCGCAAGGTTATATGGTATAGCGCGTTTTACAGCACGTGGATGGCACGATGAAAAGTTCAGATCTTGGTGACTATCTGTAGGTTTGTAATATATATCCGTTATATCTTCTCTTCCCTTTTTATTATAAGGACATCTAAAATGAAATTTGCTCATTGCTTACTTCCATAGTGAAAGTAATATTTACATCCAGGCTGTTGAGAATTGTTTTGAATTGATTTAATTTTTCCGCATTCCATCTCCAAATAATAAATCCATCATCTAAATAACGTTTCCAATTATCCATTATTTGATTGGTAATATCATTTCCCCAAAGTTCGTATAATTGCTTCTTTAATTGTATCTCAAGATAGCCTATAAGGTCAAATTTGCGTAGGTGGGGGCCACCTTCGTCCCCATAGCGGTTCCTTTTATTTGTTTATAGTTGTTGTCACCAAATGTAAAAGTGTTATTGCATAAGACCATCTTCAGACAGTCCAATATAAAATTATGATTAAAGCGAGAATCAATAATATTCGGACAATTTTCAAGCCAAAATTTCACTGCTAGTAGTCCCAAGTCGTGGGGAATGTAGTAGTAGAATGAATTAGTATATAGGCTCACCACATCAAAAGTTACGAGCTTTGCGTCGATAGGTACGTGGTCAGGCAAATTGGACAAAAAATCATACGTGTCACGTATGTAACTCTGTATGTGAAGGCAAAAATGCTTTAGAAGTATGTCCAGAAAGTTACTAAGGCGTTGAGTAGGGGCATTTGGGCTCCCTACAATTGGTCTGAAAGGTAAGTCAATGGGCTGATGGACGCAAACATAATCTGAATTTTGTTCAGATATTGCTCTTTTGATACTGTCCGATTTGTGAACTTTTGGCAGTCCATAAAAATTGCTGCTTGTATATTCAAACTTTATCAAATAATCTTTCTATTTCTTGGTTAAATTTGACCCAAATGATTGAATTGCTCTCTTTATTTATTCAAGATTTTATTATCTTCATTGGTTTCTAATTTCATATAAAATTCTTCATTACTTAACATTTCAAGAATCTTGCTTTCATAATATAATTTGTCCATTATTATAGTGGTTCCACCTTTGTCAGCTTGCTTGATAATTAGGTTAGGATTATTCCTGAGTGATTGTAAAGCCATAAGTTCGTTGTATGTAAGATTTCCACTAGTATGCATTGGTATTACATCAGTGAGATCAATGTTTTCAAGAGTTTCACATACATTATCAAACCGATTTTTCAGAATCAAAAATTCACCAAGTCTCTCCCGATGTTTATTAGCCAAAATGAATAAATCAAGTAAAATAAGGAGCCAGACGTTTCGCGCCCGGGCGCTTGTTCACTGTTCACAGAAGAAGTGAAGTACGAACGAATCTACATGATCGGGAGTCGTGATACCACAACATTCTCGTGACGCCTGTTCAAGCATGGTTTGTACAAATCGATAAGCCGAGATTCCACCAGACTTGCCTCGATCGGGTCACGCACGCATCTGATAAAATTAATATTAAAGTCCTGAATACTACTAATATCACTACAACTGTTAGTATGCTCTGATAGAGCGCTTTTTTTGTCTTTGTTATTAATGCTGGTCTTATGTTCATTAAAGCGATCACGGAAAGGCCGCGACGTTTTACCAATATATTTCGAATTGCACGCTTTACAAGTAAACTGATATATAACGTTGCGTTGATCACAATTATGCTTATCCGGTAAAGCACTACATATTAAGCAATTAGAATGTTTTTCTTTCAGCATTCTGTGTTTAAAAACGTTGCGCATCTGCTTATTGCCCGTGCTAACAAAATTTATATCCAATTTATATTTACGTATACAACAATTAATTTGACGAACCAAAATATCACTAATAAAAGGCAACTTCAAAGTAGGCCTGTAAGTTTTTTTCTTTCTTCCATTTATTAAATTAGAAGTAGACTTAGACTTATTGCAACATCTCAAATCTGCCTCAGTATAACCATTTAGTAGCATATTAGACTTACATTTTTTTATGTTTTTTTTCTAGATTTTCGGACGGAAGGTTATTGCTTTCTCTCAAAGTTATATCTTTGAATTTTTGATTGACGAAATTTGTTTTCACTGAATGGGGAAGCCAACTCTCCCTTCTTAAAGAATTACCAGAGGACAATTCTTTTTTGTATATCTCATGTACAATTTTACCATCATTTATCCAAATTGACAGATCTAAGAAGTTTAATTTACCGTCAGTAGGAATTTCAATTGTAAATTTGACATCTTCATTTATCGAATTGAAAATATCCTTTATTCTACTAAAAACTACAGGATCGTTTTTTATAGGTCCGATGATAACATCGTCTATGTATCTGTTGTATATCAATGTCCTGGAAATTGATGTCTTGACGGAGTTTATTTATAGCTTCAGTTTCAACAAAATTCATAAATATGATAGATAAAGGTGGCGCGTAGAGTGATCCCATAGGGACACCTTTAATCTGTAGAAAAACTTTGTTATCATATTCAATTTCGTAGTTATATGAAACAAACTTAATCATAGTTATAAACTGGTCAACAGATATATTGAAATTATCAATATCTTGCCAGTGTTTATTCGCAAAATCAGTAACAACTTTAACAGCAGTGTCAATAGGGACACTTGGATACAAGTTGATCACATCTAGAGATATGAAAAGATAATCATCTCCAACATACGTATCTTTATATTTTTCAAATTTGTCAATCAAAGCTAAAGAACTAGGAAGATGGGCCGGAACAAATTGAATAAGTTCATTCAAAATACGACCGCAAATCCAATCGATCTTGTTAACTGGGTTGCCAATGACTGAAGCAATAGGCCTCAGAGGGTATTGATCACATTCGTTTTTTCTTTATGATCTTTGATTAGACCATAAAACTGAGAAGGTTGAGAACCAGTGACGTGTAATTTTTGTCGATTCGAATAAGTAAGTTTGTCCTTGAATATATTATTAATAATTCGATTCGCTTGCTTTTCACATACATTACATTATCCAAAACCGGATTTCTACCTTTTGGCGGATTAAATGATGATTTGTTTTGTACTAAATTATTAGGTTCTGTACGTGTTTGTTGTTCAGTAGTATGAAAATATTCGGTTAATCTTAATCTCGAGTAATATTTCAAATAAACCGCGAGTTCCTGGTTGTTTCTGTTGGGTGTCGGAGTGAATTTCAGTCCTCTAAATAATACGCTTTTTTCACATTCAGTTAATTTTTCAGTTGACAGATTTATAATTTTGACATCCTTTTGGGACAATTGTTTATTTTCATTTTTACCAATATTTTGGTTTAATTGAACTTCAGAAGGGGGTAGCTCTTGAAGATTCTCTACATCATTTTCTATAATTGGTGCACATATTTCGTGTTCCTGTAAGTGTTTCGATGATGTCCATAGAGTGGCTTGCCTCCTCCTAAAAAAGAATTTGTATTTCCAGTATTTCGATCATTACGGTTCCTTTCGTGAGAGAATGTTTGCTCATGGTTTACATAATGTTCATTCTTTTGTTTTGATTCATGTCCATTTCGATATGGTTGGGAATTTGTGCTATATTTGTCGGTTGTGTTGTATTTATTCGTCATGTTCTGATTAGTTGAACGTTTGAAATGGAAATGGTTGGAAGTGTTTCTTTGTGGCGAGAAATTTTCTGAATTGTTGCTTCCTCGTGTCACAGAAGCATAAGTTCTCCTCCTTATTTCTGGTTGTGATGCGTACTTTCTAGTTGGGGTACGATATTGTCTGTTTCTGAATTGATTTCCGTTTTTATTATCATTTTGATAATTGGAATAATTTCTGTACCTTTGTTTGTTGGAATAATTTGAATATTTTTCATTATATGAATAATTTGTGTTGTTTTGATCATTAGTTTCCTTGAACACACTATTGCCGTAGTTTTTCTTGTAGTCCAATAACCAAGTCTCTGAGTGTCTCCATCTATATATAGAAGCGTATATTTGGATCAAAATCATTGAAAATCATAATGTTCATTTAAAGAATTGACAAATAAAAACCACTTAGTCGCAAAGTCAATACATGGCAATTACCTAAAATTTGAAACTTGAGAATTATACACATGACACATGGATGGTATAAACGACTGCTGCAGTCTAGATGTAGCAGAGAAAGGATGGCTCAGACGTCCACTGGGAAGACGGTCCGAATTCCTATTGTAAGAAATATTCTCTTGTTGTTCACACTGAGATCCATAGATCCAATAATATTTCACTTAGTTTCCCAGAGGAGCATTTGTAAATTTCTGATTCTATCGCATTGTCAAATTCAAGGAAGTTTTCATATGCAGCATTCGACCGGACCTTCAGGAGTTCGATTTCACCTTTCATTCTGTTCAATGCCATTTCTATTCTAATGTCTGTTTCGGTTTCTTGTTCATCACGGATTTTCTTTATTCGATATTTTCTTGGTAAGACGGGAACATCCAACTCAATCCACTTGTCGTACAATTCGGCAAGACTTTTATTACGTAGGTATGCCCAATATGCCATTTTTCTCTTTGTCAACATATCGTTCCAGATTATGCCGATTTTTCTTTTCAATTTCATCGCCTCATTCTTTAGAGTTATTTCATTAATTTCTTGTTGAGTAGTATTTTCTTCACTTACATGTACATTTGGATAAATCGCTTCCTTCGTCAACGTCAACTGTTTATTTACATAAGTTCTTGAATTAAATTGTTCGTCGTTATAATTTTGTCAATAAGAATGTTCAACTTTTCGGTTAATTTTTCAAGTAAATTTTCAAGTAAGTTTTTCATCTTTCCTTTTTCTTTTGAATCATCTACAATGTCATCAGTTTTTTGAGAATTTCCACGAGTTTCCATCACAATTACTGGTAATAAATATAAGAAGAAAAAAGTGAACTAGCAGTGAAATTTTGGCTTGAAAATTGTCCGAATATTATTGATTCTCGCTTTAATCATAATTTTATATTGGAATGTCTGAAGATGGTCTTATGCAATAACACTTTTACATTTGGTGACAACAACTATAAACAAATAAAAGGAACCGCTATGGGGACGAAGGTGGCCCCCACCTACGCAAATTTGACCTTATAGGCTATCTTGAGATACAATTAAAGAAGCAATTATACGAACTTTGGGGAAATGATATTACCAATCAAATAATGGATAATTGGAAACGTTATTTAGATGATGGATTTATTATTTGGAGATGGAATGCGGAAAAATTAAATCAATTCAAAACAATTCTCAACAGCCTGGATGTAAATATTACTTTCACTATGGAAGTAAGCAATGAGCAAATTTCATTTTTAGATGTCCTTATAATAAAAAGGGAAGAGAAGATATATACGGATATATATTACAAACCTGCAGATAGTCACCAATATCTGAACTTTTCATCGTGCCATCCACGTGCTGTAAAACGCGCTATACCATATAACCTTGCGCGACGGATATGCGTTATTTGTAGTGATTTATCGACGAGACTAAATCGACTGGGAGAATTGAAAACCATTCTATCAAAACAAGGCTATCCAGTTTCACTAATTAATGATGGAATTTCCAATGCCTTAAAATTAAATCGTTCATTACTTTTGCAGACCAAACACAAAACGAAAAATGACAGTGATTCTATAATTCCGTTTGTACATACATATAACCCGAGAAACACGAATGTCTTGCCTGTCCTATCACATACCAATTCAATTCTGCAAAATGATAAAAAAACTAAAGACATTTTTGGAGACAACAAATTTATTAATAGCCGCAGACAATCAAAAAATCTCAAACATATTTTATGTCCTTCAAAATTTATCACACGCCAAGAAATTCCCATGGTTAAAAGGTGTAAGGATTCCCGGTGTGGAACATGCGAAGTTTTGCTTGAAGGCTGTGAATATAATTTCAATGGAACTATTTTTAAAATACAAACCTCAATGACATGCTCAACACAAAATGTGATATATGTACTTACCTGCATGGGATGCAATCAATTTTACATTGGAGAAACAGGCAACACACTACGCGAACGTACTCGAATCCATAAAGAGCAAATTTGTCACCCGCAATATAGGAAAATATGCGTTAGTGGACATATTGATACGTGTGGAAAAAGAAAATTTAAAATCTTTCCATTCTACAAAGTAAGGTGTGATGACAGCATACTTCGACGTTGTAAAGAACGATTTTTCATAGATAAATTTCACCCCACATTGAATAACCTGTGACTAACTTACCATGATCCTCCTTATCATTTGATATCTACATGCATGTATGTATACCGTCTCCAAACTATGAAACTTTGATAACCACTTACATGTACATACACATTGATTTCTATTCCTTCTATTTCCTTTGATACATGTGTTAAAATCTGAATATCGTAAATTGATATATCCCTGCCTCTAAGGCTTAATTGATATTGTTCCTTGTTCAGCGAAGCACCTGAAGATAAGAAAGCGCTTGTGCTTGCAAATCTGGAGTTTTTCTTTGAGTTCTCATCTTATTTTACTATATATATATATATCATGACCCTCCATTCAATGTGATGCCTATCATGAAACTACCAGCCATTTGTGATCGGTCCTACAGAGAAATAAAGGAAAAACAGTGCATGAACATCTTTACACCTACCCTTAACCGTAATTAAGCATAGCGCTGTTGTAATACAATCTGCTGCGTGAGATATCTTTTTCATTTCCCCTATTTCTTTGTGTGATTAGAATTTTGCATGTCTATGTTATAATTTTTCATGCCTACATGTATGTAGAAATTCTGCCCTAGTCTGAATCAAATTTTGTTTCATTAAATGAGTAGCCCTTGATAAGCTAGCAGGCAGCTAGTGAAACCGGTCGGTCAATTTCAACGGCTAGTTTTTCTTGATTGGAAGCGGGATTATTTTGTTATTATATATATATATATATATATATAATAAAATAATGAATGAAAACACTTCAAACTATTAATTCGCACGAGCGCTTTCTGGAATATATTTCCTTCTTCAGGTGCATAACAAATAGTGAAAAGTTATAAAAATTGAATTACAATGTACATGCATGCATAGAAAAAAAAAATATATATATATATATACATATACATGCCGAGACCCCGAAAGGAAAAAAATCAAGAGGTGAGAACAAAATCTGACTTAAATCTTCACGGGAACTAGAAACGTTTCTAGCTTATTTGCCGTCCTCAGTGTAGTACTCGTAAACCCTATGCAGTATACGGCAAATAAGCCAGAAACGTTTGTAGTTCCCGTAATGATTTAAGTCAGATTTTGTTCTCACCTCTTGAATTTTTTCCTTTCGGGGTCTCGGCATGTATAGATCAATTCTTTCACTGGCCAAATGTGTCAGCTACCGGCTTTCTATGTACATCCACCTACCAATGGTTTGTGCATAGAACGCAACACGAACTAGCTATTTGCATTCGTGTTTGCAAGTTCAAACTTTTGAACCCGAGCTCTGAGAGAAAGATTTGAATTATTTCATTAATTATAGATGTCTGGAGGTCGGATGACGATTTATCGGCATCTGATTTCCTGATTCTCTACAATAGGGTATACTACATTGATGACGGCAAATAAGCCAGAAACGTTTGTAGTTCCCGTAATGATTTAAGTCAGATTTTGTTCTCACCTCTTGAATATATATATATATATTCCGATTGGGCCGATTTGGGCAGTTGGTAAATTGGCGCCATTTTAAATTTGATATCCTTTGAACAATTTCTTAGATGTCTACTCACATTGATCGTCTCGCAAAATCGGCTCGTAAAATCGATAGAGAATGCAAGGAGAGACATTTCACAACAAAATTCAAACCTGACCTCAATTGTAGTTGATATCTGCATATTTCTATTTATGCAATTATTTCATCATTCATTTTATTAGTGCGTCTGAAGAAGTGGCAACTGAAGAATAAAGCGACTGAAACCGGTAACGCTAAAAGACGTCTTTTCAGTTTTCATTTTTTATTTTACTTATATTTTGACTACTTATATATATATATATATATATATATATATATATATATTAGATAATTGCATATGCAACATTGATTTTCTGCAATCAAAGACTTTCCATCGTGTATTCAAAAAGGTAGCACTGCTGAGAGCTGGAAACCGAACTGACTTTTTAAGCGGATCCTGTGTGTGGTTAAATAGATGTTGTTTGCGCCTGATTTGTGTCTCTATCTTTTACGCTTTGTTTGAAATTGAGCTTATTGATTTCCATTTTCGTTACAGATTATAAGCTTGTTAAAGCCTTCTTGTAACTTGGAATAAGTCATGCAGTCTTTCGATTCCCACTTAAAACATTTTGAGAAACAACTGAATTCAAACAAAGTAATTGTATAGTACGCTTTTGCATTTTCTATGTTGCATGTAATTATGTCATCATATAAAACTACTTCAAAACTCTCATCATATAACTGACCGTTTCACCCATCCACATATTGGAATTTTATGACATGTGAGCGACCTGGTCAATAGCCCGGTAACATATTAAATTGCTTCAATGACATTAATCTCATAGGTATGTGTGCATTCAATTTGCGGGAAATATTCATAAACACACACTTGTCATTTAAATAGGAAACATCGCCACACAATCTGCCGGAGTTTTCAATGACTTTAACATGGACGGACTTTTGAAACATTGACCAAACTTCTAAATAACATCTATTCCAAACTTGGCAGTCGATAGGCGACTCTGTCTACTATCGGAAGTTGTCGCAGGTCACGTAGGAGAAGGAAAATGTGGCAGTAACGAGATTCACAAGGGAATATTTCTCAGTCAAATAAAATATCCTATGAATATCTGATATAAGAGCACATGCGTCGGTAAAATTACGCATTCTGAAGCAATTGTTTGATTAAGATTGCTTTTACTTATTTAATCAACTATTACGGCAATTATCATAACAAATTGATTGTTGATCAATTTTTTAAAAACTCCTGCAGTCACTTCTAATTATTGTGTGATCATGTTTCATTGCCATAGACATGAAACTTCTACATTGCCTCGAAATTCATATTTGGATGAAGTGAATTATTATTGCGATCGTGATTGTAGTCGTTTTACAGGTGCATCATTCTGGTGATGGATATTCCTCGTGAATGAATATGAAGTCAGGAATTCATAATGCATCAGTTGATTTCTTTTCGAGATTTATTATCTGAATATGGAATAACTACATTCTAAGACCTACAGTTTGTTTTATTAGAGTGGGGCCTCAAAAACGTATACTGAAAATTCATGTGAATAGGAAATGTGCTCACACAGTCTGATGATAAGTGGCAACAGCGCTTTGTCTTTATAGTCAAGACATCATTATCTGTCAATTTCTAAAAGCAAAGTGCCATCAGCTGAGATCGTTGAGTCTAGATAAAATCATCGAGGAAAGAATTAGAAAAGAAAAATTGCTGAACGCGTTTTAGGCAGTGTTGGATTTGAGGGGAGGGAACGTGAGGAAGTTCCCATGCACTGCCTTGTCTAATCTCTGGTACTGAAGATATGCCGTCCTTCCCTGAGGGGGAAGAATATTTCCGGTAGATAGACTTTACATTGCCATAGCCAGATTGATTGATCATCATTTGATTATTTTTGTGAATATGAGCAACGTTGACAGGTGTAGGCCTAATTTCCTCACGATTCTTCATAATAAAATTGTATAATCATTAATAATTAACATTCTTTGTTCAGAAAGATAATAACTGAATTCGAGAGGCAGAAAATGCATTAAGGAATTTAAGGTAACGAAACATCACAAAAAAGAGTGGAGTCCAGAATGCTATCTTGTTTCTGTCAGGGTCTTGTCGACAACCCACACATGGCATTTGTTTCATACTAATGTTATAAAATTCTTTACAGTCCAGAAAATTAGGTTTGGGAACATCGTCTACCCTTCACTCTGTGAATATTGATAGAAGTCCGATATTTGTGAATTTATTATAGGTCTAGTTGCAACAAATTGCAAAATGAGCCTCTGCGGAATATGTATTAGGATCTTCACATGCGTAGAACTGCCATAAATTTCTGATTCACAAGGGCTTCTACGGACCTTCATAGAAGCATTGTTTGACTAAATACGGGTGGTAGCAACAAATGCATGCATTGGCCTTTCAAGCATCAAATAGGCCTACCTCCTTATTCCACTTGTGGTTAGTTATTTTCAAAATTATTCGCGGGCGTCCTAGGTGCGAGAGTGAGAGTGGTGCCATAATAATCGATGTCCTCTTTCTTTTGATCACCATTTTTCTAACTTTGGTCACGACGTTCGTTGATCCAAAAACTGCCGGTCGAAAAAATCCCCCTACTGCAATCGACCTCAAATCCAACACTGGTTTTAGATACTGCACGTAGAACACACTGTGTGGAATGCGTGTCACTCGTAGAACACGAATTCTCGAGTAAATTAACACGGAACATTTTCCTGATGTAAGCGACAAATGTGAATGTATGCAATATGTCATCAAAGAGTCGAAGGGTATAAAAGAGTGTGAAAGGTGCAAATTGGCCATAGAGTAGGGATATATAGGTAGAGTGTCGACTCAAAAAGTATCTGTATACAATGAAAATTTTTATATGAAAAGATTCAGTTTTTTGCGGAGATTACGCTCCCGTGGTACAAAAAAAATTTTTGAGCACTTTTAAAAATGTCAAAAGTTTGCCATTTTATATACTACCGAGATGACTCTTCTATATAAGTAGTATGAAACAAGTTGGATATCAAAAGGAATGAATATTTGCTAATAAGCATCCTAAATAAGCGGATATCAAGCTGATTATCAAAGTAATTTCATGAATTGTATTACAATGAAATTCTTCATGAAAAAGTCGAGATCTTATTGTGCTTTCTTGGCTGAAATTTCAAGTTTTTTATTCAATTTTCATCGGCATGATTTTATGATTCATTAAATTTATGTTTCATTTCTTGAATCTGAATAGTGTTATAGACCCATTAACATCTTTCAAAGTTGATTGAAATCATTGTCTTTGATAATGTGATTTTGCTCTGCCAGTGGCAGGTTGCCTGTGATATCACGCTTTAGAAAATACTCTTGAGGGTGAGCATGAAAGTGATAGGAACCTATAGAATTTCTCATTCAACAAAAATTAAATCTCCAAGGCTGTCATGAGAGAAATACCATCATTCCTTCTGCATTACAATTATGATCACTCAATTCCGTTGTAATTTTTGCGAAACTGCAAAAATATGCATGTCTCACATTTGGTGGACAATACCACCAGTATCTCCCTTGAGTTCATTTAATAAAATCGAAAGTGTATACACATTGGGGATTTAATAAATGCGGAGTTACTACTCTACCTAATATATCTACTTTATGAAATTGGCAATCGAGAGGAAGGTTATGGTATACTCCGCTCTTGCAATCAAGGAAATTTTGCACAAATTCAAATAACTTGAAGTTTGAAACCATTTGGCAGCTGATTTCTTCATGAGAAACGATAGAGAATGAGTTATAGGCAAAAGCTCTGTACTAAACCATCCAGCCCTTGAGTTGTGAATTGAGGACAATTTCTAATACAATGATATTATGTTGTAGGAAGATGAAAGAAAGTAAACCAGATGCTTTATTAACATAATACTTTTCATATGTCGACACATCAATCAAAGATAGAAATATCACTGTAACCATCATGGACATCTGATGTGTAATTGCCGGTATGCTGCACGAAATTAATCGTGCACAACTTGTGGTTGCAAAGTGTCGCAAGAAATATTGTAAAATCACTAAAAAATCAGGGAATTCTTTGTCATGAGTAGAATGAAGTTCATTTGAAATGCACTGTTCAATATACAAAGATGATTTGATACATAGATCTCAGTCCTTTATTATTGGCTATTAGCAGCGAGCATCATGCCATTCAAGATCAAGTGATAGCAAGGGATCGCATTGTGTCACTAGCCTGAACATCAAATTGAAGGAAGTATATGATTTCGACAAATGCGCTTGTCTGTATTTAAACCGCTGATGAAGAAGCCATCGGTTTTGAAATTGCAATTTGGTAATGAAACAACATGACAGCATGTTCTTCAAAACGTTTAGGGTCAATTTGTTTACTTAGATAAACATAGTCTCAATAGTCTCGAGGAACAAAGCAGTTATTTTATATACCGATAGCATTTCAGGTCGATTTACGGTGCACAGAAGCTTGAGCCCTTCTGTCAAGCCGAAGAGTAGACAGAGCGGCAGGAAAACCAAGAGAGCTGTCATTCCCCTCCTCACAAGTAAATTCAATGGCCTCATGTATGTCATTGAGTAATCGGACCAACTCGCATCATTTTGGTACGCATGCCATCAGTCAATCATCGAATCATGAAGACATTTAAATGTACGCCGCCGTGTGAGGCATGCTGTCTCTCTTGCATGACGAAAATAAGATTTTATGTCACTATCATCTTCTACTAATGCAACTTTGTTTGAGAATAGCACCTGATCAAATATAATCAAACTAAGATGCTCTTCAATACACACTGTGCTTAATTATGCCCAGTAGCGTAGCTAGGGGGAGGGCTGCTAGGGCTATAGCCCCCCCTTAGAGATGAGATCAATTTTAAATTTCCTCTCAAATTTCATCTCAAACCTGAGATTGCAATATGTCTGGTGACGCAATGTACAAGTAACAAGACCCTTTTCTTTGACCACTTCAAAGAAAGTTGCGATTGACAGCGAGATCCAATTTGATAATCATTGAGTTGTTCAACTAGTTGCCAAATGTAAACAAAAATTTCGGACACATTATCCAATTCAACAGTTAGTTAGCATCCTACCTATGCTATCTGTTTAATGGTGTAACGCTTACTCGGCCGGACGTGTGAATCTTTCCGAGTCTCCATTCTTGCCATCTGTTAAGTTTCACTTTCTGTGTGTGTTCATTCGATCTCGTGTACTCCTACGATACGCATTTTTTTAAAATATGTCTGACCCAGAGCCACCAGCCAAAAGGCGAAGAACTGGAAACATGGATATTCGATCTTTCTTTGGAAAAAATGTAAGTTATCATTTTTCATTCTGGGTCATCAATAGATTATTTTAAACTTAAAATCTTATGTTTAGGAAATGTCGAGTTTCTATTTTCAGATTTCTAAAAAACAAGTATTTGTATTGTATTTGTATATAATTGTTTTGAAGAGTATTTGTATTTAAATATTTCAAAAAAACTAGGTATTTGTATTTGCATTTTCACATATAAAAATAAAAGTATTTGTATTTGTATTTTTACTTCAAAATTGCGAAACGGAAATATTTGTATTTGACAATGAAAATTTTGTATTTGTTTTAAGCCTGAGTATTAGGCCTATATTAGCGTAGAAACTCCGTGCATCAGAGTATCTGCTAAAATTAGTAAAATATTAGTAACAGTCTTTATCGAATTAAATCAAAGCCGTTCAATCAGTATTTTTATTCAGATTCATTTTAATCTTTTAGCCATCCATTCCTCTAAACAAATCGACTGCTACGACTTCAAGTATACCAGAAAAGTCCGATTCGATAGAAGCCCAAGAGAAATCTGACTTGACGGAAACTTCCATAAAGTATGTTAAACATATACAAGCTAATATATAGGCCTATAGTTATTATAAATGTGTTTATGTTTATGTTTTAGATCATCGCTGTCAATTTTGGACATAGGCGAACACATCGGATCAAAGAGTCTTAGCAATAGTGACAGCTTAATGTTTGAATTAATTCAAAATCCTTGGCAACCAGATGAGAATTATCTTAAAAACGTATTTACTGATCGCGGAAAACAAGGTCGACGTTATCTAAACAAAACCATGTTTGACCGTTTTCCATGGCTTGCCTATTCGCATATAAAAGGTGGTCTTTTTTGCAAATATTGCGCACTTTTCTCAGTAAGCAAATCCGGTGGACGAGGTCAACAATGTCTAGGAAAGTTAGTCTCTGAGCCCTTGAATCGTTATGACAAGTTGACTGGCGCTGGTGGTTATCTTGCAACTCATGATGACCGAGAGTATCATCTTGTCGCAAAAGAAATGGCGTTAGTTTTCGTACAAAAACATAAGTCATATACGCCAGACGTTTTGAGTCAAATTCAGAGTCAAAATAATGAGCAACTCGAGAGAAACAGAAAAGCTCTTCAGTCGATTATGCGTGCAATTCTCGCATGTGGTCGTACAGGCATTGCCCTCAGAGGGAGTCAGGAAGGTGACGATATTCTGACCGATGCATCTATGAATGATGGAATTTTTAGAGAGTTGCTTAGAAGCTTTGTAGATGTCGGGGATAACAATCTTCATGATCACTTGAAGAATGCTCCAAAAAATGCAACTTACACAAGTCCAGATATTTAAAATCAACTCATACATTTTCTAGGTGAGCAAATTTTTGAAATGATAAGAGATCGGATGAATAAGGCTAAGTATTTATCCATCAAGGAATGCGATGAAAACTTTTTCCCGAATGTTCATACAATGTTGCTGATAAGTGCTTCTTCAATCTAATGTTATAAAAGTATGTTACATCAATTAAGACGACACAGAAAGCGACGTGAGCCCAAAATCCATAGAATATGATCAGTTTAACAACTAGGTAGTTTTCAAAATAGCGCTAGAAATATGCCTTACAGATCTCTAAATCTAACCAAATTTGAACACAATGTTTAACATATCCCCAATAACTAAAAGCCACAGAAGCTCAAGTTGATAGATTAAGTTCAAATATTCGAAAATAAAATTAAGACAGGGGCGGGTTCTGTCCCCCTGGTACGAATAGGGCTATGAAAATCCTTTTTCATTACAGATTCGCCTGACCCTCCCTACGACGACCTGTACTGGAGAACGCTCTTTTTCAAGTCTGGAACATATCAAAAATAACAGGCGCTCCACAATGGGAACAGACAGACTATGATCTAGCATTAATGTTTATACATAAGAAAATGACTGCTGAGCCCATGAAAGATGGTAACATTATCGACAAAGCCGTAAGACGCTTTTGTCAGACCGTGAACAGACGTTTGCCATTATAGAATATACCAACGACTTGTAAGTATGTCTTTTTACTTACTTACACATGTACTTAACGTGACCAAACACAATTTAGTGATCGAATCGAATAATTATTTGTGATCAACATAAATTTTGAAATAAACTTATTTATATATGTTTGTCTACATACATTCAGGTGTACTTGAATTGTATTTATAATAAGCGTATTTAATAGAATACATGCCTTATCAAATATCCAAAATTAGCCCCCCCCCTTTCCAAATTCCTGGCTACGGCCCTGATTATGCCTAGTGATAATATGAATACAGTACTATTGGAAATTAGCACCTTGCGATGACCACCTTGAATCACCTTGAATCTCCTTGTAATGACCATTCATGCCTTCATAATGATATTTGCAATAGCCTTTATTTATTGCATACCGGTGAAACACACTACAATTATAGCGAGAATAAAACGGCAGTTGCCGTTATATGCGCAATTGAAACTGAATTTGACGATATAAATATAATAGCAGATCTCAAAAACAATATAACGGTTACAGCCGTTATTATACAACGATGATGATTGATTGCTTGACGGCTATATTTGCATCTTGTCATAGCAGTGGCAAAAATATTCAACATCAAAATGAACTGAAATGCTTGAGCATTACATGCAGATATTTGAACTATGTGGTAATCAAGCAGCTTTATCATGACATTGACCTTTAAAATGATTGAAAATGCGTTGATCAGGTTCATGTCGGTCTATTTCCGTGTCATTAAAGCAACTCTGAAAGTTATTAGCTCAATACATATTTTGAATATGTAACTGTACATGTTTGACACACGCCTACAAGTTTATGAAACACGTTAATGGATCGCAAATTGATAATAATAATAGAAACAATACCGCTTTTTTTCAAAGCGCCAATAATGAGAATCGTGAGGCTATTCTGAATTACAAAATCCATGGTATTACAAAGTCAAAGTGAAAGCATAACAAAAACTTGTTGGTGCTGGTGATGCAGACATTTAATCTGAGGAACAGTGACTAATATTGCTTCCTTTTAACTTTGATTTGCATCTAGGCTTATATCATGTAGATAGTTCACAGAACTCAAATTGGTTGAAAAATTTTGTAATATTATTCAGCTGACAAGGTAAAATTTTACCTGATGAGAAAATGAAGCTGTGTATCACTAAACTGATGAAAACATCTTCACATAAAGGTGCTCAATCGCAGGTAGCATGATAATTGCTGTCTTAACTAAAATCATTGCAGTAAAATTAGGCCATTATTATTAGCTCATGCCACACAGGGGATCTGTGAAAGACTTTTCATTGCAGTTCAACTTGCTGCAACTGAAGGACAGAAATATTTTGGTGACCCTCTTCTTGTCGATATCATTATATGAATGAAACATATTTTGATATAAAAAAACAGATTATTGGATAAATCTTTTATTTTGACTTTGAAATGTCACCATAGGTTGCCAGATGATCTGGTAAGTATATGTATGTAATAGTCAACCTTGCTTTGGAAGACAAAAATCGCAAACTAGACGAGGAATGAAGTAATGTGCAGAAAAAGCTTGTACATGCTGTTTTGCCCTGCTATTTTTACAAATGCTTGTTCGAAAAAATCTGTGAATCTGATTATCTTGGTCAGAGCACATTTCAAGGTTTGTAGAAACATTACATGTTAAAGTGACTAAATCGAAACGTTATCTGAAGAGAAGTTTTGTATTTCTATCGCTGTTGATTTTCAAGATTGACGCACTTGTTATTTGTTGAGAAATTCGTATAGATTTGCATGTTCTTCAAGAACTAAGGCTATTATGAATATACTTTAGAACATGATGCTGTTAAAATATTGTTCCTACTATTTGTTAAGGATAGATAGAGATAGATTTACACAGACGTTCATTTTTTCGAATGTCTACGAGTACATGTACGCTCGTAAGTCTTAGGGAACATGCTCTTCATGCTTGAATACTTAACTTTTTGCATTGATCCCATTTTTGACCCTAGCTTTGAATCCATTTTCTATTTCATTGTGATGATTGGAGTTCCAAATACACTTTCCAAATGAAGCATTGGATATTTTTTGTCTAAATACCAAATAGAATATTCTTCTATTAAATTAAGTGATCGTGTCTCAGTGGGGAAAGAAACTACATTCGTTTTTATTTAATTGAGAATGATCGCATATAGCTGGTTAAAGTATTTTTAGCAAAGAAGTAATAAGAATATGACGGAGAAGATAGCGGTATTTTCTCGCTAGTCAAAAGCATGATTGCAACGCCAAATAACGGCGGATTAATGAATTTTTAGTGTGTATGTATAGGATGCATGAAATAAACGTCTTACTGAATGCAAGCAATAGCCTACAATAAAAAAGGGGAAATAATTCTTTCTGTCTAGCTTAATTTTTGTACACATAGGCCCTCTAATACATCACATTCGTCACTAAGTATGAAAACTTAAGGCTTACTAGCTAACTTCAATAAAGCTGAAGAACATAACTCATGGAAATGGTCTAGGTAACCTTTTCTAATTGAAAAGTTTCTTTATTCAACTTGCAAGTATTTATCAACTTTCCAGCTATAATCAGGCAAAACACGAAAGACAGGTTTAAAATCTCATTCGTTTCGTTATTAAACTCTCGGCAAATAAAACAGTTATAGGACGCTAATCACTTTAAAAGTCATAGAATCTTGCAAATCTGTTGGAACTTCTTTCAACATTCTTCAGCAGTTGGCCTAATGTAATACCAAAGGCTGCGGAAAGTTGATGAACAGTGGACAACAGCTTTCGAAAACAACTGCTATCGGAAGATTTTGAGATTGAAATGGACTCAACCTCGAACAAATGTAAAATCCGTAATCAGCTTCAATGCAAGCGTAGTGGCTCCTCATGATGGAGTGGAGAAAAGAATGATGGAAACGATAGATCCAGGTAGAGCTGAAAACCCGGGTGACTCGAACCTACGACCAAGGTTAACTAGACCTGTGCTCTAACCAACTGAGCTACGAGGCACTTACGCGACTCTGTCAATTGGCAGGATCAAACCCTCACCACCACACATCAGTTGTCAAGGCAATAATAATCAATGAATAAATAAAACGTCACAATTGTGACCGCCGACATTAAGGCAAGTGCGGGGATCGATTGTCCACCAAAGCATCTTAAACCATGTCGTGATTTTGATTTTTTATTGATTTTGAAAGAAATTTTGATTTTTTATTGAAATTTTTTTCACAGAAATTTTTTATTGAATTTCTGTGAAATTCAAAGGCTACGGAGCCACACGGTCACATCACTTAGAACACGAAATTCATGATTCTCAGTGCACCACCATTGAAGAACATTAAGTTGACCAATACTGAAAACCCTGAATTAAAATTCATTAATATTCGTTGAAAAATGAGTGAGAAACCCGGGCGACCCGCGCCAAAAAAGTGACGCGTTGAACCACGGACCCGTTTTAAGCTCTAGACTGGTTGACCCAAGCAGATCACATAAAGATCTACGTAAAGATATAGAGAATATAAAGAATCTACATAAAGAGTCTTTCGAATTCAGAGCTCCAATAGACACGGAGTGTGCCACAACCCTTACAACAGGAAATTTCTGTTTCTTGCTACACCACTATTGAGGAATATTCAGTTGATCAGTATTGAAAGCCTTAAATTAAAATTGATCAAAAAAAGCATTAAAAAGCGGGTCAATACGGGTCACAGGAGTGACCCGTGCGATCCGTGCGAAAAACAGTGACACGGCGACCCAGGACCCGTTGACCCGCGTACCCGCTTTCAGCTCTGGTTCAGGGAGCAAGGTGATGCGCAATGCGTCATAGGAGAGGTTGAGCTCTGACGAGGGTGCCTTGCTGACTAATACCAAAGATCTATAAAGATGAGCATCGGGCCAGGTTTCAAGAATTTTGAAACTCGACTCAGACTAAATGGCGCCCGAACCAGACCCAAGCGAGATACCCGAATCTGATAAGAAAATGCTCGATCCATAGACTAAGTACGTGTATATAGGTAGAGTGTCGACTCAAACAAGTGTCTGCACAAAGTAAAATTTTTTATATGAAAAGATTCAGTTTTTTGCGGAGATCACGTTCCCGCAAAAAATTATTTGAGCAATTTTTAAAAAGCTAAAATTTTGCAAATGTATGTACTACCGACATGAATCCTCATTATATGTAGTAAGAAACAAGTTGGATATCAAAAGGAGTGAATATTTGCTAATAAGCATCCTAACTAAGCGGAAATTAAGCTGATTGTCAAGGTAATTTCATGAACTGCGTTATAATGGAAGTCTTCATGAAAAAGTCGAGATCGCATTGTGCTTTCTTGGCTGAAATTTCATGCTTTTAATTCTATTTTCATCGGCATGATTTTATGATTCACTATATTTATATGTTTCATTTCTTGGATCTGAATGGTGATGTAGACCCTTACATCTTTCAAAGTTAATTGAAATCATTGTCTTTGATAATGTTGTTTTGCTCTACAAGTAGCAGGTTGCCTGTGATTGATCACGCTTTAGAAAATAATCTTGAGGTTGAGCATGAAGGTAATAGCAACCTTTGGAATTGTTAATTAAACAAGCTTTACCTCTCCAAGGCTGTCATGACACGGAGATCTGTAAAATGTCATCATTCCTTCTGCATTACTATCATGATCACTCAATTCCGTGGTAATTTCTTCAAAACTGCAAAACTCTGCATATCTCACATTTGGCAACAATGCCCAACTGTATTGACCTCGAGTTCATGTAATAAAATCGAAAGTGTATACGCATTGGGGATTTAATAAATGCGGAGTGACCACTCTACCTAATATACTTACTCTAAGGCCCGATCCGACTCGACCATATCCTGACCCGACCAGATAATTACGAAAACCATTCATGACATTGTGATGATGCAGTGTATGATCACTGAATTGCAGTGTATAATGATGACAACAGAAATGATCTGACCCACCTTGAAATAGTCTTTCAGGTGTGGGTCTCGGGTCAGGTCGGATTGGGTTCAGGTTCGGGTCGTGCTTCAAGCAGGATCAACTATTTTTGTATAATATACATGTATCAGAAATGAAATCCATTTGAAAGTTTAGATATGTCATTGGTCTGTAGTTCCAAATTGACTTGAAATAGAAATAAAGAAAAGAAATATGCATAATAATGAAAGAAATCCAAATAAATTAAGCCCGCTGTATGCGGAATGCCCATCAAAACCCCATTGGAATCCCATTGGAAACAAAACTGATGTAAAGTTCAATGCTTTTCATATATAATTTAATCAATAGAGGACATTGGAAGTGAGAATAAAGTTTTGTGATGAAGGCATAATTTTTCTATTTCGAAGAAAAATGTGTGGCCATCCAATTGCCTCCATTTTAAAATAAATAATATTATAATAATAAGCACTGTATTGAAAATCAGAAATTACAAAAGTACTCTAACAGATGACAAAATGTCACAGCTTCGCATGATATAATTTGCTGGTATAAGGAAGAAACGACTTAGAATGTTTAACGGTTGAGCAATAAGGAAGACGATAATGCCCTGTAACAGGTAGCTTGCTTAGCAAAAGATGATGCAGCGGATGATCCGATAATTCACACTTTCTTAAATGTCTCTGCGTCAAAGTTTCACGGCGAAAATTTAAGCAAGGCATAATTCAACATTCACAGTTGTCTTCACAGATGATATGATGCGCGCGCTTCAATGCCTGATGAAGTTTGAACGAAATCGGATTGGAAATATTACCAAATAGCGGTGTGGCATGAGGTAAGAGGGAAAGGATCATGCCATTAAACACGGTGAAAAGCTTCTCTTTTGTTACAAATGGTCTGAAAAAGCGGCGCGAAGCGGAGCGAACAACGTTACTGAAATGGTCTTCCCATGACATGCAATTATTCCACGAGACACCCAAGATATGAAATGATTCAGAAAGAACAATATCGTCATATAGTGGAATTGATGCAGTCTTCTTGATTATGATCTGCTTATATTTCCTTAGATTTAGAGTCATCTTATAGGTCTCCATCCATTGCTGAATTCGGAGTATGCAATTTGGTCACCGATCCATGGTAAATGCCTCAGTTAATATTATCGGCATGTTTCACTATTCTAGCGTAGTCGTCCTGAAGCTTCATTGTGGCCATATGCATGCAGAAAAGGTAAAGACCAAGTACACTTCCTTGCGGGACACCCGACTCCACTTTCAATAGAGGACCAATAATACCATTAACATGCATTCTTTGAACACGGGATTTGAGGTATGAATTAAGTTAACCATTAAAATCTCCACAAAATATTGTGCCGGTATTATGATTCTTACTTTTCAAAAAGGAATCAGTGAATGAAGTCAAACAGCTCTTAAAGTCTCTGTGAATCGACCTTGAGATACCTGTAGGAATGTACATGGACAGAATCATCAGATTTGATGAGGGTAATACGACTGCCAAGTAGTCAATCATTTCAAATATCGATAAAGTAAACTGTATGGGATTATACGAACGATGGATCCAAATATATGTGCCACCTCCCTTCCTATTAATTCGATCTGCTCTAAATAAATTGTAATCATTCATCACGAAAAGCTAGTCCGGATTGTCATCTGATAACCATGATTCAGTCACAGCAATGCAACCAGTTTCAAACTAGATACCAAAACACTACTGCCAAGTACTGATCTAGCATTCAGCAGTAAAAATGTGGGATACCGCTTTTTACGTAAATTCATATTCGAAAATTTTCGTGAGGACAAATGTTTCCATTATATATAACCACATATTTTTTATTCGGCTTTATAAAAAAAGCGAGTGCTGAATTATTTTGAAAATGGCTACATCCTCAAATGATGAAATTATGTCATCCTTCATATGCCGCGGATGACATCATGGATGTCACTGATTGTTGCCAGCTTTGAAGTATCCACATTTATTGAATTAGCTCTGGATCTAGTCATCGTCTTATTTGAACAAACAGTGGACAAAAAGTTAGAAGCCTCTACACAAGTGAGATTGGAACGTAGAACCTTGTACGTCACTGTACAATCAACCACAGTCTTTACCATACGACCAGTCACACTCTTCTCGATTAGCACTTTCATAATTCTCTTATTCCAGGAATCAGAAATTTGTCTGCATGAGTGGTACGATTTTTGACATCAGTTGGTCAGACACGCACAGTAGCAGACAAGACAAGACAAGATCACCATGTAAGCACAAATCACTAGCGAAGCAGAAGATCGGCTGGGGATCACAAATTGACGAATATCGAAGATATCCATAAGTGAATGATTACGCTGATAGCACTATGAACTCAACGAGTCGAGGCGGAGACCATAAAATTTGTCAAATTTAGTGGGCGCAAAGTTGAAGAATTGACACAAGATAGTTAAAGAATCACAAGAACTCGCGATGATGCGACCGATCGATGACACGCGTGTTTAGATAGCATAGATTAAGTCCCATGAATTCACGATATATCAAAAATCGTCCGACGGTTCAGATTTTTGGACAGTCGGGGCGAAGCCAGTGACCTTCTTTGCAGCCGACCGACTGATCGGTGGGCAATGAAATCGGTTCGGCCAGATCCAGGGCGTTGCTTCCTGTTTGTGTAGGCTATATTTGCGGTTGAAACTTATCATCACTCAAAATAAGATCATAAAGTAAATGGAGTATAGACTGCGTTATATACCTAAATTACGTATTTAATTATAAATCCATTGCAATAAGCAGTTTCAATTTTTAAAGAAAATATATGAAGTTTGAGTTTAGATCTAATCTACCAACAAGTATAAGACCATGACCGACGAATTACTAGCCGACACAGACCGGCCCATCCAGACTGGTTCAAAATGTGGAATGAAATGCATAGGGCCCATAGTAAATTTAGGATTTCTTCCCATGTAGGGGAGAGTGGGGCACCATGAGCCACCGTCCTTATCTAAAAAACTTTTCAGTATTTCGGCGGGCGACCGCCATTTTAATGAGCCTCAGTCAAATTTAGGAAATGACAAGAATTATTAATTTAGTGCTTCATCATTTTCCTATGCATTCAGTAGAAAAATTATTTTTCACACAGAAAGTAAATTTTTGCACTAAAACTATTTTAGTTCTGGCGCCCAGATAAAACATCACAGATGAAATTTGCTTTGCAGATGGAAAAGCCACCTCATTTGTAGGAATCATGAAATAAAACTTTTATTCTGATGTCAAATGTATCTGGGATGTAATGACCTTGTCATCAAAAAAGTCAGGGTGGGGCACAATGAGCCATGCGACGCGGGGCACCATGAGCCAGGCACATCGCACACCAAGTTAAGAAAGGTGTCTCCATTTACTGTCAACCATCAGCTTATATCAACTCCTTAAACGATGCGAAGCCAAGAGGCTCACCATACACATATCGCCAAGACACCAGAGTTAAAAGTGATAAGAAAATCGGATCAATTTCCGAACAATTTCCCTACATTATAATCAAATAGAACGTCTCTCTGAATTGAGTGATTACAAGAGCTTCGTGAGACTTTTTACAAAAAGTCAAGATAGGGAAATCGAGCGATAAGATCGAATTTGTGTAATTGGAAGACATATGTTGTCCACAACCTGCAACAGACAAAACAAAAGCATAAATTAATCAATGCTTGCTTCCCGGAAGATCTCCTGATTTTCTTATGAATGACATTTTCTTTTCCTAGCCACAACTGAATGAAGCCAAGCCGAGATGCTTTAATTTTTTAAGTTACATTCTAATTTTGATTATGTGCGATGGTTATTACAGCAATGCCCTAAAGCACAAAGGTTGATTTTTTTCAATTTTATGAAAACTAGTGACTACTGTAAAGCATGGTGTGTTGAGGCAGATGAATGAAATATGAATCTGCCAAAACCATTAGTAAGCTAAATTTGCGCTACATGTGTCGAAGACTGCTGCTTCATCAAACGATAATAAATTTATAACAATCCTAATAAATTTACTATCGTCTGATGAGGCAGCAGTTCATTGTGACCACATAGGCCTACAAGATTGAATAATGTGGTTTTTCGACATTCCAATGAAGATATCATTTTGATGCTTCTTTAACCTTTTGAATTCAGTAAATTAAAGCAATTCAGCCCGATAGGACTATGATGAAGCTACAGGTGGAAAATTCATATCATTATTTAACATTATTTTTCATTAATACCTTGTGAAGAATGTAGGCAAATTGAGAACATTTAAGTAGCATTCATAGATTGGGGATCAAGATAATTATGAGACTTTTCAATGTTTATCTGTTAAGAATGGATAGGAATGTCGTCTTTAGCAATGCATTTCGAAAAGGCTCATGGTGCCCCACAGCCAGCTCATGGTCCCCAATGGTCGGGGCACCATGAGCCACTTCGCAACTTTTTTTCAATGCGATGTTTAGGTGTGTTCAGAAAATAGTTCAATCCAGCGGAGCTACCACACATATGCCGGACGTACCAACACTATCAAAACTGGGGAATTAAATTCTTTAGCATCAATAGATTTTAGTTAAAGACAAAAAACTGAAAATGGCTCAATATGCCCCACTCTCCCCTACTATTCCATTGTATATCAAATTTACTTATAGGACCTATGTATCTTTCAATTATGATTATAATGTCACCTGGCTTGCACATGTAGAAATTATTCATTGGTTGTAGAATGGCTTTTGATTCTGGTTTGATTGCTTTGGATCCGATTTGATTTTGATTCATTTCGGATCTGGTTTCACTCGCTTCACATATGTCTTCGATAAAAATAGCGTCATGGCGGGCTATTTTACAAACTAACAAGCAACTGAGAAAATTATTGAACGACAACAGCTGATAAAACTTCAATTAGTTCCGAAATTAGGTCACATAAATAACACATGTTGTTAGGAGACATTTGCGCATTGATGAAGTTTTATCAAACGATGAATGATGCATGCATTAACGCAACATCTGCTGAGAATTAATTAGTTTTCATTCAGATAAGGTAATTGGACAATAAGTATAGTGAAAAAACGTATGGCGAATTCTTTTAACTTTATCACTATTATTCAATACAACAAGTATTTATATGCGTTGTTGCTATTCGATTGTCATTGAAAATATGAAGATCATTTGCCTTGTTTCTTTCATAATCTTGGCTGTTGGCTTGTCAGCCAGGTGAGTTGTCAGTCTTTAGCACTGGATAAAATATACTAGTAGTACTAAAAAATATGAGACGCATTACTGACATATTTCCAACATGTCGCATTCAGGAAGTCTAGCGTAAAAGCAACAAGTTGCAAATAAATAATTTTGATGTAATAAGTCATGCTTTACAATCTATTGCTCGTCTTGATTCAACAATAGTTGATATCACAATCAGATGTACTAGACAAAGAATTGGAGCAGTAGTAGCACTTCACATCAATTGTTAAATGGATGCAGGTAATTAGACAACACATTTATGATGTCCCTTGATGGTCTACATCAGTGTTTGTCAAACTGTGGTACGCGTACCTCTAGTGGTACGCGGAGGCGCTTCAGGTGGTACTTGTGAAGCATTCTGTATGTGGCAGTTTTTCGTACGTTCACTGTCCTAATTTACTAACCAAATCACTTTCTGCTGTTTTACAAAATTGAAAGTTCAATTAAGCAGTTTCTGACAGTGCAGTGACTCGTGAAATATTTACAGCTTCGACTGATTTCATAATCAACAAAATTATATATGATAGAAATGATTATTTAGCTTTACAGAGTGGTTGGAAATTATAGTCATGAGTTTTTGACTTTATTATGGCAGCTTATTATCTTTCAATGATTGTAAAGATACCATACAGTGTATATAGCCTAAGATTTATAATTTCTCTACAGCTAAAAGTCCATCAAAGATCTAAGGGGGATCCAGTGGACTCCGGAGCCATATTTTTCCATTTTACTTTTTGAGCTGAGGATGTATCAATCGCTTATGCCCATGTAGAATCATTATTTTTGAAAGTGGTTCTGCTTGTGTTATTTTATTTCAATTGAATTAGTAGAAGCATGACTGGTCGTCCTATACGAACAACTCGGCATTAATCAATGTTCAAGATGAAGGCTATTGCTATTCATTCATAGTTCAACACTAAAAGCTAAAAACAGGCCGTCAACAAAGTTTTCACAGCAGTAATTGATGACTTTGAGATCTCCACAGCTGTTTGAGGGTTTAAATTATTGTTGCAATTATAGTTCTGTGTAGGCCTTTTTCCGATAGGGATAGAGAAATTTGAAACAATGGACACATGTAAGGGTTCTGTTGCACGGAATAAATCAATTTAATTGAAATTCATCATCAGAGGTTTTATGGTGACAGAAAGCATCGCAAAACTGACTTAGTACAACTGACACCGTGATAAATGTGGCTGACTTACAAAATCTCCATATTCATGCATGTGTTTACAGAGAAGTCTAAAAGACATTCAAAGGATTAGTTATATCGATCTGCTATACACACAAGCATTATCGTTTTACTAAAAATCAACTTTCCCAAAGTTTTGATATCGATTTACGCAGATAAACTAAGAATTCGTAAAAGGGGTTCACTGGACACCCGCCTCAGGTCTCAGAGGGTGTGAAAAAGCTCAGGTCTCTGGGGGTCAATTTCTTGAGTTCTATGTAGTGGTACGCGGCAGAGATTCCGGCTGTCAAGTGATACGCGATAAGAAAAGTGTGAGAAACACTGGTCCACATTGAGGCGCGCATATACTGTTCTTTATCGCGTCACTTAATTTTATTGAATGCAAAAATTCACAAGGAATATTTTCATTTTGTGTGAATGTGTGTTAAGATGCAAACTGTTCAATTGCTGTTCAATACTCCAGTATACTATAAAATTCCCTGAGTTGTAGTGGGTAGACATGTGCTGCTATGTGTGTGTACAAAATACGTAAAGCTTGTCAAATTAATGATATGAGTTTCATTCAATGTCAATAAGTTGCAAGTTAGAAAGTGAATCCTGAAATAACTAGCAAGTATAGCAATAAATAGAGGCTCCATTGTCCCTGAAAATCTCAATCCCTTTATGCTCGACGTTTCGCTTTCAAAATAAGACAGTCGACTTTTTGAAAACATCTCGAGTATACTGATTTTTCTCAAAAAGATAATTCTCATTGCATTGATTTACTTTATGGTAATTGAAGTGTCAAAACTTGGCTGCAACAGCAAATATATTAATTAGCCTATACCATCAAATGTTGTTCCTACAATGCATGAAATTCATCTTATTTCAAATCGCAAATGTAATCCAGCGTTTTCTTTGATATACCAATTATCTTCAATAGAAGTAATTTAATCGGTGGAATCATTGATATTAAAAGTGAATAATAACCCTGCCTTGTATGGAATTTTAATGTAAGAGGTACATGTAGCCTGTGACAATTCCATAATAACTTAGTCTATCTATGTAATCCGGTAATGGGCCCTGTTGTTATGCACTATGTACTACTATTGTAGGGAACGATATTACCATGCACTCCCAGTTCTATAGCAATAATTTGGGTTGTGCGCTAGTCGGATCTTTTCGCATCGATACACCTGCCAGAAGCCCGAAAATTTAAAAAAGTTGCATTGGAGCATTTATTAAGACATAATCGAAAAATAGGTTATTTTGCTTTATACATTGCTGTGTGATAGTTAATCAAGTCTTTAAAATATGGGAGATAGGGTCTCTCTTCTTCTTGTGTAAGAGTTTATATTTTCTATAATAAAATGTAAGAAAATCCTATTAGTGCTTAGAAATTGGAAGTAGAGTTAAATAGTCAATCACAGAAGCAGAGTTAATATAGTTGAATTGTTTTCTGTCAATATATTTGCAGGCGACACTGTAGTGTATTGACTGTTAATGTTAGTCATATATCTTTTGATATTGCTATGCTAATTACTTATCTAACTTTAAGTTGATGTTAGTAATCATAGATAGTCTATAATCGTTGTTCAGGCAACACTTGTAATTTAAGCATTGAACCAGACGTGTTGTGAATGTTCTTATAATAAATTCTAACTCTCAAGCAATTGACATTCTACAAACTGGCGACCACGCCACTGGCGCAACTGATACAAAATCACCTTTTTTTGGATTAAATACAGTCCGTTTCATAAAAAGTGGATCATCCTAAAATTTGACTAAATAACACATAAGTATGATACAGAAAGCATTTTTCATGTTATTTCATGTCCCTAATATATTTAAATGTCCTTATATAATCTGATAAGCGATGATACAGTAACGGTTCTTAAGAAGCTAATATTTTGTTGCCCTACCCTTATTGTCAATGACATTACCAATTCGTCTAGGCATTGATTCGATGATATCGTTGATTTTTGACTGATCTAACTTTCTCCACTCTCTTTTTAACAGTGACGTAAGTTGTGATACGCCATCTGTAGGTAGCAGTGAACGACGAACGTTACGTTTTAGAATACTCCATACATTTTCTATGGGATTCAGATCAGGAGAACGAGCTGGCCAAGATAATGTCCTAAGCCCTAATTGAGACTTGCATAAGTTGACTCTACTACTCCTGTGACACGTAGCATTATCATCCATAAATAACCAAGTCGATGGATCACCAAGTTGATCTGTCATTTGGCCAATGTTCATTCGTAAAACATTCACATAGCGTTCAGAATTCATGGTTCCTTGCTGTATGTGAAGTTCAGAGCGGCCATTGGTCCAAATGCCAGCCCAAATCAGTAGAGTCGCACCACTTTGTACCCGGGGACGATGTAAATGTCTCGGAATTTCCTGATCAGATTTTATCCATAATCTCAATCGACCATCACTATCCTTCAGACGGACTGATGCCTCATCAGACCAGACAACCCGATCCCATTGATTTCGCCAGTGACAATGACTCATTGCCCATCTGAGACGTCTTTTTGTATGCTGATCTGATAATTCGATCTGAGGGGGCCTCTTACAGCTCTTGAAATTCGACTCAATAAATCTTCTACGAATAGTGGACTTAGAAATAGACGAGTCTAGTGCAGCCATCTCAGTGAACGAGAGACTTGGATCAACTTTAACAAATCTCAAAATTAGGCGGTCTCTACGTTTGGATGTTTTGCGTGGACGGCCAGAGCCCTCTTTACGACAGAGTCGAAAATCATCATTATGCCATCGATGCACATTTGTGTAAGGGACATTTAGTCGCTTGCTTGTAGCTCGCAAAGAAAACCCTAGTTCTAGCAAGGCTGACACTTTGCCTTTTGTGAATGCGATCTCGTTATTGTTCATTTGTGCTTTGTATTGTTTTCAACCGGTAAGAGATAGATTTCTAGCTGCTGAAAGCAATCAGGAGTGCTGCCAACACCACCGCAACGAAGTCAGGAAGCTATGGAACATGAAGTCCAGTTAATCACATGTAGCAGTTACATTATTGTTGATGAATAATGGTGCTATACTGGCTCTGATTGACCGATTTTCTTTATTTTTGTTTTGCTTGATAGCTTTTGGCTTGTAGAACAACATATTACATAACAAAGGAAACAAATGTAATTTTATAAGAATGAGGTATGATTTTGTGTAACATTGCTAAATGAAGATCAAATTATCTACTACTTTTTTATCTATAACAGGAAAACAACTCAATATTCATGCATGAAATTTCCGACAATGATATTAGTAAGCACAACTGACATATCTTCCAAATTTCAGAGAAATTCGTTCAAGTTTGGCGGAGTTAGACAAAGTTGAAGTTAAGGCGATGTTTAAGGGTGATCCATTTTTTATGAAACAATCTGTATAATGGAATGGGTACGCTCACCCAAGAAATATTCCAAAGGAATGAACATGCAGACTCATATCAAGAGTGTAATGCAATTTTTGTCTAACATTCAAGCACCATCGAATTATTCTAATGTTATTTTGATAAATTCCTTAGATGAAGACTGCCAGATGGAGATGTTTTCTCATCCAGACTACAACGAAGAGAATGATGACGTAGAACATATCATATCCATCCTGAGAAAGCTTCACGCTGAGAACAAAACTGAAATATCCAATTTAGTTGTTCTCCCAGAAGAAAGAATCTGAAACAGCAGCAACATTCTAATCCAGATTACGCGTTAAAGCGTACAAAACAATGGGATTATGTAATAAAACACAAAAGGAAAAGTATATTTTGCATGCTTTCATTGATGGATTGAATAATAAGCGCATTTACAAAGCAGCAGAAATACTGAAACCAAAAGATGCAGAAGAAGCATTAACGGTATCGAAAAAGGAAGAAACGAAGCAAAAGATGAGAACAGAAAAGGATTCTTTTGCATTCTCAACGGACCAAGACCAACCAATGGGTGTTATGATAAAGGAAATGAGTATCCAGATTAAACTTCTTTCGGAGCAAGTGACATTTTTAACAAACATGATGAAACGGAAAAATAGCGAATCATAACCAACTAACCAAATAAGAAGAAACAGTGGAAATCAAGGAAATAATGTTCGAAATTATAAGACATGTGCACATGCCGTACGAGCCGGTACAGGGGATCATCAACCAGCAAGGATTACACAGAGAGCTACTAATGTTAATGCTTCAGCACAAGGTCCTTTTACCTGTTGAAATTGTGATGAAATAGGACATTCTTTCAGAAGTTGTAGCAAAGGACTCATTTGTAAGAAATGTTCTTGCACTGGGCACCTAACTCGATTTTGTCGAAAAGGAGATGCAGTCAGATATTTTGATTGTGAAGAAAACGGAAACGATGATATTCTAGAGGAGAATTTTTCGATTACAACTGAAAATACCAATGATGCGGATGATTGTCTAGTAATCACAGAAAAATGTGAAGGAAGTCAACGGAAGCACAGGATTGCCAAAAAGAAAAGACCAATTAACCATTATCGAAATGACTCATATCACCAAAACATTGACGAATGAGTAAATTATGTTAACGGGCAGACACTCCAAAAACCACCTCTTTATAGTCCAACTGTTATCAGTAATCAAGGACTGAAAAATCGTCAAACAAGCCGTTAGTATATGGACAATGCAATGGAAAATCGATACCAATCCTGATTGATAGTGAAGCAGCACTTAACGTTATTGACGAATCTTTTATCCGACAACTTGGAGAAGATGTAAAAATTGAGCCAGAGAACATGAACATACGCTGTGCGAATAATGAAAAGATGAGAAGCTTGGGACGTGTGTCATTGAGAACAAGAATAGGACAATATGAGAATATGATGACTTTCTCTATCATCCAAAATTTATTTCCTAAAATCATAATAGGACTATGCCAGATGAAGCACAGTTGCATTTTCCTAGACGCTAAATCTGATTGCATATGGATACAAAATGAGCGAATACCATTTATTTCCAAAACAAAATCTATCGTGTCGGAAAACCAATAACAACCGTCCAGGAGGGGCAATGCTCGGTTGAAAAAGATTTCAGCCCCATGTCAAGAGTGTGTAAAGTTGAGAATGATACTACAAATAATTTATTTGAGAAAATGATCAGAGAATTACAGAGAAGATTAGTCGAGGAATCAGTGATTGATATTTTAAGAAAATATTCTGAAGTATTTAGTGAACAAAAGAATGACATTGGAATTTACAAAGGACTTGAACATGAAATTGAAATATATCAAAATCGACCAGTGTATTGGAAACCATATAATATACCATATGCTATGGAAGAAGAGGTAGAGAAAAAATATCTGATTTATTGAAAAATAGTATTATCAAGGAATGCAGCTCACCCTGGAATTCTCCCCTTACACCCATAAGGAAGAAATCAGGAGATCTACGGCTATGTGTTGATTACTGGAGATTAAATGACATAACAAGCAAGAAAGTTTTCCCTTTACCTGACCACCAACAGATAATAGATTGTTTAAATGGCTCGAATTATTTTTCTACACTGGATTTATCACAAGGATTTTATCAGATAGCCTTAAGAAAGTGTGATCAAGAGAAATCAGCATTTACTATAAAAAGTGGACAATACTGCTTTACAAGAATGCCTTTCGGTCTCACGAATTCACCATGTACCTTTCAGAGAGTCTTGAACAAAATAATGCGATCAATTAATTGGAAAAAGTGTGTCGTTTTCATGGATGACATTTTAGTCTTTGGCAAATCTATTGAAGAACATAATTCAAATTTAAATGATGTATTGAAAGTTTTACAAGAAAATGGTTTGAAGGTAATGCCAACAAAGTGTGGAATTCTCAAGGAAGAAGCTTGTTTTCTCGGACACATCATAAGTAAATTTGGAGTTCGAACAGACCCAGCAAAGATTTTGTCCATGGAAAAAATGAAAGAACCATCAAACAGAAAAGAGTTACAGACATTTTTGGGAATGTGCAGCTATTATAGAAAGTTCATCAAAGACTTTGCTAAGATAAGTTCTCCTCTTTACGATCTGACGTCGCACAAAGAAACATTTGAATGGAACAGTACGTGTATACACTCAACGGCTTTTAAGTCACTGAAAGATAAGATGTCTTCGCTACCAATTCTAAGTTATCCAAGCAAAACTGATAAATTCATTTTATATACAGACGCAAGTGAATATGCTTTGGGATCTGTACTATGTCAAATTCAAAACGAAGAAGAAAAAGTGATTGCATACGCTTCGAAGAAATTATTGAAGGCAGAAGTGAATTATAGTGTGACAAAGAAAGAATTATTAGCTATTGTCCATTTCATAAGACACTTCAAGCACTATTTATGGGGTGTTTCATTTGAAGTACGAACAGATCACAAGAGTCTAGAATTTGTTCTGAAAGGTGATAAGCTTGCTTCTAGTCAGTTTTGTAGATAGAGAAGTGAGTTGGAGCAATATGATTTTGTTGTGAAATACATAAAAGGTTGTGAAAATTTTTTTTGGCTGATGCGATGTCTCGACCTTCCAAAATGGTAATTACAAACAATATAAAATCAGTGCGACAAATTGACGAACTTTCAGGTGACAGAAATATACAATTAATAATACGTTTAATAGAGAACGGTCGAACAGAGGAATTCAACCCCAAGGAATTGCGATCCCTCAATCAAGAAGCGAAAATATTGTGGGCGAGGCGAGGTGAACTGGAAATAAATTCGAATGAATTGTACGTGAGAAGATTTGATGGAAATTCTCGTCTAGTTGTACCGTTTAATAAGAGGCATCATATAGTAAAAAATTATCACGAGAACCATTGCCACATAGGTACACAGAAAACACTTATGTTGTTGAAAGAGAGATTTTATTGGCCTCGAATGGAAGAAACTATAAATTGGATGATTGGATCATGTAAACAGTGCTCATTGACTAAAGATACTTCACCTAGAAATAAAGCGCCATTACAAAGTACGATGACAGGTGAACCTAATGAAAGAATTTCAATTGACTTGACCGGTCCATTTTACACGACATCTAATGGTGATCGCTATATTTTAGAAGTGATTGACAATTTTTCAAAGTTTTGTTCATTAATTCCAATAAAAAACGCCGATGCTAAAAGTTTATGTCAAGCACTATACGAAAATTGGATATCTCTGTTCGGTGCTCCATTGGAAATAATGAGTGATAACGGAACTTCCTTCAAGAATTACCTGAAAAATGAACTGTGTGAGCTTCTAGGAATTACCACGCTATTATCCTCAAGCCAATGGTTTGGTAGAAAGGCTGTTCCGAACAACAAAAACATTGATAAAGTCAGTCGTAGCAAATAATCATAAAGACTGAGATGAAGTTTTACCAACAGTTAATATGGCACTTCGAAATTCAATATCACAATCAACAAAATATACACCTTATGAAGTTATTTTTGGAAAAACTGCAAGACTTCCATTGGATTGGGAAAATTTTGTAAGAAGTACACAAATGGTGAACACATTTTAGAAGGTGAATATGCTATTCGTTTACAGAGAAGGTTGCATGAAATTGAAGAAATTGTGCGGGAAAATTTAGCTGGTACATTGAAGAAACAAGCTGACTATTACAATAAAAGAAATTTACATAAAGCGTTCGACATTGGTGACCTAGTTGTTGTCCGACAATCACGAAAACAGAAAGATTTCAGGAAATATAACTTTTATGGACCTTATGAAGTCGTTAAGAAACTAGGCGAGTGGACTTATGATTTGAAAAGCTCAGAGAACAAAGGAACTATTCGTCGAAGTTATAATCAAATAAAACGCTATCGAAAACCAATGATACATGTAGTTGAAAATGATACAAATGAGGGTAGAAAAGATAAAAATGAAACTATCGAGAGAACCCATGGTGAAGACATTATCATACCAACTCAAGATGTCAAGGACTCTGTGATGGTCTCTCCAAATCAAAATACAGAAAACAGAAGAAGTGTGAGGGCAAGACACCAACCTGATCGATTAGGATATCCCGTGAAATCTGAAGCTCAAAAATATTTATTTTCTATTGATAGTATGAACATTCTTCATTTGAGGGGGAGAGATGTAGTGT
>CAJQUW010007659.1:0-18604 GCA_907163375.1 Prostheceraeus crozeri
TAGTGGGGGTTCTAAGGTCGACAATAAGGCTCTGAACCGTGCAAATAGAGGGGTAGAGGACCAGATTTTTTGCTCAAATACAGATTAAGCATGAGTATTTTATCTTGATATGTATCTCTTTGGACACTTTTTATATTTAACGCATAGTCATCAGCCAAAAAATGCTTGTTTTACATGGAGAATCCCTATCTAAGATATTAATTGTTTTAGTCCGCCCGCAATTCACTGCATGCTACCTACATTTGCAAAGCGTTCACTATGGTAGCAATAATCAGCGAAGTTTAATTTTAGTCAGACTGCAAAATATTTATCTGAAATGACACGTGCTCTAATTAATACAACAAGTTGGAATGGGGATGAAATTGTACTTCAGACTAGCGAAATTGATGAATATAAATATAGTTGGTGAAAACTTAATGTGTTTTAAGAACGACATCAGCTGGTTTTTGTTGTTTTTTGTTTGGTTTATGGTTGTGTTTTATTTTGTGTTTTTGTATGTGTTTTTGTTCTGATCTTTTGTCTTGTTGTTTGTTGAATTTTGTATTTAATTTGTTGTTGTTTGTTTTGTTTTTTGTTTTTTTTGTGTCTGTATAATGTTGTTTGTTTTTTTTTTTTTCTTTGCATTGTAATGCAAGCATACACCCCACAGCAATGGTTATAATCTGATTTTGAACAATTTGCGGTTATTTATATGACATCGTGGAGACGTCTTCGGCATTTTTTAGTAAATTATAGCATTTCGTTAAATAATGTATCTACAACAATTGAAAGTAGGTCGTTCATTCAACTATTTCTACAAAGAGAAATGCATGTAGTGGCGGCTAAAATACATCGAAGGTCAAAATTAAACTAATAAAGTTACACAAAAATCCAAGAAAAACTCATAAAAGAGGGTATTTTTGCGTTAAATAATACATGTAACGACTTCGCAAGTGGAGCGAGCGTACAAAATATGTCAACATTTGGAGAGAGGTCGATTTTCCGGCTGACTTTTAAGGACAAAATTTAATAGGTGATGGCTATTACCATCTGGCCCTGAGCTGGAAACAATTTTAATCTGCGACTGTTACATTCGAATTAGCAAGACAAGACTGATTACCTGATAGATAAGTAGGATATGGGAAAGTATGTACATTAAATAAAAAGCACTAAATTAAACTTTTGTTACATTAAGAGTTTCCGAATCACCGTAGGGAAATAAGTTTGCTTCGCTTAAGAAATCACTAAGGTATCTCAGAAAAACATCGGAAGACGAGGATATAACCAAGCAAGAGCTAAGCAAGACAAGCAACGAGTCAAGACACATTTCTGATGTATTTTTTGTTCATATTGAATGTTCTGCAGCCATGCTTGTAGCTAGTAAACATTGAGGCGTGTTGATAGATATGGAAAACTTTTGCACCGTTATTTAATACCGCGTGTAATAGCCACTGCCTAATATAAAAAGTTCACTGAATAAAATCAGTCGATACCCAAAGCAGCTCAAATTATAGATAATTTCGCTTAAAATGTTGGTGTCATCCCTAGTGTCATCCCTTAGTGTCATTCTCTAGATCGCTTCAAAACAGCCAACCACCCAACGGACAAATCCTGTCCTTAGAAACATTTTATGGCAATAACTTACATGTTTTCACCAATTTTACAAAAAAAGATTATCACTTTAACAGCACACCGACAGTCAAAATTTGCCAATACTCATTTGTGTGGAGAAATATAAGACGTCTCAACTATTCCCCTTGAGCAAGACTGAATGTTATCAATAAAGTAAGGTAAGTCAGCTTCAGGGTTGCAGTGGTTTTTTTAACTGCGAACTTAAAGTTGACAGGAGACTGCGAGAAACGATTGTGCTTTGTATATGCGAATGCATGCATATTTTTGCCTACCGTACTTTATTGGAAAACGTTCGTCCTACTAAAAGGAGTTCACTTTTAATAATTTTTATCCCACAGGATGACCATGAACCTCCAGTGTCAAGCAAAAAAAATTTGTCAATAACTGCTTCAATCACCACCAAACCTAGCTCACTTCACGGCATTCTAGGCAAGCCGTTCACCAATCTATGACCAAGAATAACTTTAACAACAGAAACTGGTTCCTGTGTACACTGACAGACAGAAATACCTCAAAAACTCAATCACAATCAAACTTGTCCCAACATCTTCTCAGTGTCATTCAGTAGAGCGTTCTTTTCAACAATGCAGCGGAAAACGGGAACAACTCTGGGCGGAAAAAAGCGGTGGGTTCTACGAGTAAAAGTACTTGGTCGTAATGGATTGCATTTCCGGCTACAGTTTTCAGTTGTGGATCTGTATCTGAAAAGGCAGCGCCCATCGACACCCAAAGGCCTTGTCAATGCTGCCTCAATTGAAACCAAACGTCCCCACATCTTCTCAGTGTCAACTCACTGATCCACTTTAAAAAACAGTAGTTCAATGGGCGACTCTGAGCAAGAAATAATTCTCAAAGGAGTACTCCTCGGATAGATGCACCTCCGGGTGCAGGGTTTCAGTTGCGGATACTTGCATCTGAAAATGGCAGTTGCAACGACACCGAAAACCTTGTCAATGCTGCAGCCTCAATTCGAACCAAACTGGCATCAGCCAGGCATGGGAAGCACCCCTCGCGAAATCAACGCACGAAGAACGCAGACTGCGAAACGCCCCAACAGCTCGACAACGAACGACGCTCAACGAAAGCAACGTTCCTATACCAACTATAGGCGAGCCGCACGGGCAAATGTACCAGCACGACGTCAGCAAAGCCCGACAAAAAACTACGCGCGAAAACGAAAAAACAACGCGCACGGCAGCCCAGACGGACAGCAACGCCCTACAATCACCCTGAAACCTAAACAGACCAGCTGGAACGGCTGACCGAAAGGCCATGAACTGGAGCGGGCGTGCACTTACGACCACCCCAGCCACGTCGTCCGAGCGCAGAAAACGAACCCGAAAAACCTGACAGGCGTCCCTACGCACGCACGCATACGCTAAAAACGACGCCCCCCAATCCGACCCGAAAACGGAAGATCAGACCGTCCGACACGCAACCGAGCACGCCTTCCACTAAACAATTCTACAAAAATTGTATTATTTCCGCACAATTCTTTACCACTGTCAGTCAAAATGTTGATTAGTATTTGTCTCTAACTACAACCAACTCATTTATCATTCTGCAGAGCACACCAATCAAAAGACAACAGCGCAACTCAGCAGTCCTGACATGCACTGCATGCTATCATCACACGTTTTCACCAATTTTACAAAAACTATAATTTTCAAGAACAACTTTACATCTACAGCGAATACTTTGCGAAATATGTAAAGTGAAGTAAATTTGCCTCAATTAGAGACCAAACAAAAAAATCACTATTTATGCTCCAGAGTATCAAAACACAAGCGTTAACCGGCAAAATCTGGCCGGAGAAAATGTTCACCACATGCAATCATCACACATTTTCACCATTTTTACAAAAAAAATAGTTTTCGATCATATCTTCCTACGCATGTCAGCCAAAAACTTTGTTAGTAGGCCCTACTGGCCTCAATCAATACCGGAGTTGCCCAAAACCTCAGTATCATTCTCCGCAGCGTTTCAAAAACAAGAGCAAAGGATAACTCTAGCTTGAGAACCACTTCTCGAGATTAAAGTAACTTGTCAAATGCAATGTAGATCTTATGCTCACTAGCATCATTTCAATTGTGGTATCTGCATCCTGAAAAAATTGGCAGTCACCAAGCGGTGGCCAAAACTTTAACGATCCTGCCTCAATCACAAAAACTAAGTTACCACACAACTCCCTGACTAATAGGCCTGCATGTAGCATATGAATTCTGAGTTCTCGAATTGAAATGAGCAATGAAAAAGATGATCAAGCGTTTTGGATCAGGTGAGTATCTACAAGATTCGATGTGAAATTATACATGCTGCATTGATAATGTACGTGACAACACTCAGAGAAGTCTTCCTTTGTAAAGATATCCGCAGTTTAAATATTTGAGCTGAATACAGATGTAAATTGTGTGGGATGAACCGTTTCATGAGCAGAGCTATCGATATCGGATTTTGTAGATATGATGGAATTGATGTATGTTTCCTTGCATTTCCCATAACGTTTTCTATGTTTGATCACACTAATCAATGCATGAGGCCTAGATCTCACAAGCACGAGTACGCCACGCCGCGGTCTAGATTTCATTGCGACCGAGCACGCAGAAGTGCACCACCGCTCGAGGTCAGAAATTCACACGACTGAGCGCACCCGATGTCTAAATTCATACGAGCGGAGGCACACTGAAGGTATACATTTGTGCAAGATGAGGACACGCCCGATATCTGAAATCAGGTTCCAAGGCAAGGAAATTTAGACAACCGGAAGTAAAGTGACGTGTTAGTGTCGATGAATTCAGACTACGGGTGTTTTCGAGCGTGCAATTTTCGGTCATCGGTCGCGCTCCGGTATATGAATGTAGACAACGTGCGTGCTCCTAAGAATGATTATGAGAAGGTTGTGGACCTACTTTGGTTGCAAGTGAAGCAGGATCATTTCTGTTTTGCTAAACGTTGTGAAGTTGTGTTGCAAAGAAAATGTACACATTCGTCATATTGCTGGAAACATTCAAGGATTTCATGAGTTTGTTTCATAGGTCATTGCTGTCTGTTGCGTGTTACGTTGTTGCACACCCTATGGAGTATTATCATGAGAAGGTGTGGACAGACCTTGGTTGCAAACTGAGCCAGAATCATCAAGGTTTTTCTTGATGATGTGAAGTCATGTTGCGAAGAAAATGACGTGAAAAAAAAATTCGAGATGATGGAAAAATTCAAATGATTGCATGAGTTGATTCTCAGCTCAGAGTCGTCCGGTTGGATGTTGCTTTGCAAAGTCGTTTAGAGAATGGTGATACAGAAGGTATGGACAGATTTGGGTTGCAACTGAGCCAGAATCGTCAAGGTTTTTCTTGACGGATGTGAAGTCATGTTGCGAAGAAAATTACGTGAAATTCGAGAGATGATGGAAAATTAAGATTATTGCATGATTTGTTTCACAGGTCCTTGCTGTCCGTTGCTTTGTTGCGTTTGTAGCACCCTGTGGAAGTATTATCATGAGAAGGTGTGGACAGACTTTGGTTGCAATTCAGTTTAGGGTAACAAATGTCTTGCTTGACGTCATGAAGCTGTGTAGTGGTTGCGAAGATAATATGGAAAAGTTTAAAAAAATTGGTTCGATGTGATTGCATGACACAAAACACTGACGCAAAACATTCCATGATTGCATGAATTGTTTTTCTTGTCGAGTCACCGGTTGATTGTCGTTTTTTGTAATGCGTTTCGAGAATCGTCATGTGAAAGTGTGGGCAGGCTTTACTTGCAATTGAGCAGAATCACTAATTGTTTTTCTTGACGTTTTTTTTAAAGGTGTTGTGTATGCTTTTGTCAACGATGAGGCATGCTGAAAATTCAATTGTTAGTGTATTATTTAAAGAAACGGATTGAAAATATTTTTTTGGCTAACTCTACTGTGCAATCTCGTGTATAACACGGTATGAAAAACTCATTTTGGAGAGTACGGTTTTAGAAGGAGGCTTTGGGAAAATGTTACTATGAAAGATTGCACAACTATGTAGAAAAACCTAGTTTTCAGGGAGCACTATTCTGAATGAAGTCCTCTTGGCATCTCCAAACATTTTTGCTCTTTTCTCTGATGTCATTTTTCATATGTTCCTGGAGGTGCCATGTTTGGTGCTCCTTTTTGGCAGAACATTACATCACAAAACCCCAAAACATACTTTGATTATTTTCAACAATTTGAATTTTCGGGATGTACAATGGGAAATAAAATGGGAGATCCCACTACGTAGAGGAGGAAGAATAAAAAACTTATACTTCTCCCCTAGTAGTGGGTCTCATTTAACAAAAACGGGTGGTCGTATCTGACCTCACTACAGAATGCATTTCCATGCAGCAGAAAAAAGTCCGCAAAGATGTGAAGGAGTTGTGGCAGGCAGCGTGTCAGGGAAACGCTAGATTTTCAATCAGTGTAGCCAAGTTTTTCAAACTTGCTAAGGATCTGTAGGACAGAATATCACATGGAATTTTAACGAAACGTGATGTAAATATGACGTGAGATGCATAGAACGTTGCTGTAGCTCTACAGAATTATCAGCAATTGAAGAATGGGAGGCTGTGACTACCTTTGTTTTTGAAAATTTGAAATTCGATTAAAGTGGTCATCTTGTGTAGGCCCTATAGGACAATAGCACTGCATGGATTTGATGAAAATTTGACGCAAATGTGAGTGAGATGCCATAGAACGTTGGTGTAGCTCTACGGAATTGTCTGCAACTGGAGGGAACAGTAGCTGTGACTAGCTGTGTTTTTGAAATTTGAAAATCAGTTGCGTAGGCTGTTATTTTTAGCTTATTAAATTCTCTGTAGGACAGGGCACTGTTTGGATTTATGAATGAAACTTAATGTGAAGGTGATAGAGGTCCTGTGGAGCATTGCTGTAGCTCTTACAGAATTATCAGCAATGAAGAATGGGAGTCATGACTTTTTTGACTGAGATTCGATTGTGCGGTCATCTTGTTTAAAGGCCCCTGAAGGACAGTGCGGAGTAGAATTTAATAAAATTAAGATTGATGCTGAGTACGGTGCTGTCTGAGCATGTTTGTAATATCTTAACTTAATTTTCTGCAGTGGGGAAGGGATGTTGTGGTTAGCTGTGTTTTTCAAAAATTGGAGATTCAATACCCTGTTGGACAGGGTTTTCTATGACTTTCTATTAAACTTGATGAGATGAATCGGGGCTTCTTGTAGCTTAGGTATGCTGTATTTCGTTTTATGAAAGAAGGCGCGTGAGATTCGTTTTGTATTAGTCTCTCGGATGGCTGCATATTGTTTAGGTGGTTAAAAAAATTTATGAGTCGAAAATGTTTCCGTGCTGCCAATTGTGGGACTACACAATTTAGAGAATATTTGAGAATCTATTTTGCTAGCTGTTGTCGATGCATGTAAAAGCTCAGTATCTCAAGGTCTTCTAATATTGAAATGATTTCATGACATGAACTTTGAATAACGAAATTTGCTTCCATACCTCATTACACGAAAGAAGTTGAAACCCTCAAAAAAATTTCAACCCACTGTAAATTTTGTTGTTACCAGGACGTTTTTTCGTCACAGTATTGCCACTTTTCAAAGGAAGAAATTTTCAAAAAAACAGCTTGCAAATGTGCCCTTCTCACAAATAGTTTTCTACTGACAATAGAATTGAAAATCAAAAAGCCATTTTTTTCTATTTTCAAGTTATATTTGCAGTAATTTCTCCGATATTTTAAGTTTCCATAACTTTCTCGACGATCATTCACATATTTATCAACCTCTTGAGGTTGATAAAAATTTCACATTTCTATCAGTGAATTTCCATAATTTCAAATTTCGATTTCAATTTTGCTGATACCTCTTTGTGAAACGCAATTCCTCTGCAGACTACTTAATAATACTGATTAGGCAGTCGAAATTAACAGCGTTTCACAAAACCAAATATTAAGCAGTGTGGGACTAATATAAATCACTGCTTAATATGTGGCTTTATGAAGCGCTGCTAATTTCGACTGTTTAATTCACTGATTTAAATCACTGCTTTAAATTTATTTTATGAAACGCAAAACATTTTTCCACACTGATATAGAGCACTAATTTATTTAATGAAACGGGCCCCAGATAATGCTGACTGCCTCAAACAAAAAATAGATAAAATTGTCAACAGCAATAAAAAGCACTTGAAAATTGAGATTTTGTTACATTAGTCGGTTTTGTCACCTAGAAATCTGTCTAAGTTCTTTTCAGAAATCACTAAATTTCTCAAAAAATTAGACAAGTGAAGCAAAACTATGTAAGGCGATGAAAGACAAAGAGGCGGAGCCTAGTCACATTTCTAATACAAAGACCTTGTTTCTTGATACATTGAGTGATTTTCTGTTATCTGATATAGCTGAGAATTTACGATGCGTGTGATAATATAGGGTAGAAGAATATTTGTTAATGGATCAGCCGGTGTGTAATAGCCAGTGAGGACCAAACTTTTACGGTTCAGCCGATGTCATAGCCATTGCATAGATTTTTGCCTATTACTATTTTCAGCTGGTAAATTTTGAAATAGTTGTGTAGTGCGTAAACTATGACGGAAAACATCCACTCCTTGCTTCCGCATATTAAACACTAGAATTATTTTTAGTCATTTAAAAATCTTGTGCGGAAATCCTATTGGTGGTAATGTGATGTTCAGGAGAGAAGTAAATGCATGAAAGTTCAGAAAGAGAGATACATTGTTGATTGGGGGTTGGGTGGGTCGGGGGGGGGGGGGGGGGGGGGGGGGGGGGGGAGGGTGGGGGGAGGGGGGGGGTCGGGGGTCTGGGGTACGGGGTGTTGGGTCGGGGTGGTTGGTGGGGATGGGGTTGGGTTTGGGGTGGGGGGGTAGGGGGGGTGGGTGGGTTGGGGGGTCGGGGGTAGTGGGTCCGTGTGGGTGGGGGTGGTTGGTAGGGGGGTCGGGGGGGTGGGGGGTGGGGTTGGGGGGGGGGGGGGGGGTGGGGGGGGGGGGGGGGTGGGGTAGGGTTGAGGGGGGTTGGGGTGGGATGTGGAGGGGTGTCGGGGGGGGGGGGTGTTGTCGTGGGGTAGAGGGGGGGGGGGGGGGGGAGGAGGGGGGGGGGGTGGGGGGGTGGGGGGGGGGTCGGGAGGGTAGGTAGTGGGGGGGGGGAAGGTGGCGGGGTTGGCGGGGGGGGGTGGGGGGGGGGGGGTGCGGGGGGTGCGGGGTCGGGGGAGGGGGGGGGGGGGGGGGGTGTCGGGGGGGGTGGTGGGGGGGGGGGGGGGTAGGTCGGGGGGGGGGGGTGGGGTGGGGGGGGGTGGATGGGGGGGGGGGTGGAGGGTGGGGAAGGGGATGGTCGAGGTAAGGGGTGGGGGGGTCGGGGGGGGGGGGGGTCGGGGGGGGTGGGGGTTGGGGGGTGGGGGGTGGGGTGGGGGGTGGGGGGGGCGTGGCGGGGGGGGGTGGTGAGTGGTGGGGGGTGTGGGTCGGGGGTTGGGTGGTAGGGGGGGGGTGGGGGGGTGGGGGGGGGGGGGTGGGGGGGGGTGGTGGGGGGGGGGTGGTGTGTGGGGGGGGGGGGGGGGGGGGGTGGGGTGGGGGGGGGGGGGGGAGGGGGGGGGTCGGAGGGGGTGGGGACGGGAGGGGGGGATGGGGGGGGGGGGGGGTGGGGGGGGGGGGGGGGGGGGGTGGGGGGGGGAGGGGGTGGGGGGGATGGGGTCGGGGGGGGTGGGGGGGGGGGGAGGGGAGGGGTCGGTGGGAGGTGTTGGGGGGGGGGGGGGGGGGGGGGAGGGGGTGGGGTGGGTAGGGGGTGGTGGGGTTGTGGGGGGGGGGGTCGGGGTGTGTGTGGGGTGTGGGGGGTTGGGGTGTTGAGGGGGAGTGACGGGGGGATGGTAGTGTGGGGGGGGGGGGGTGGGGGGGGGGGGGGGGGAGTGGGTGGGGGGGGGGGGGGGAGTGGGGGGGGGGGGGTGGGGTGGGGGGGGGTGGGGGGGGCGGGGGGGGGAGGTGAGAGGGGTGGGTGGGGTGGGGGGGGAGGGGGGGGGGGTGAGGGGGGGGCGGGGTTGGGGGTGGGGTCGGGGGCGTGGGGGGTGGGGGTGAGGGGGATGGGGGGTGTGTGGGGAGTAGGGGTGGGGGGGGGGGTGGGGGTGGGGGATGGGGGGTGTGGGGTCGGGGGGGGGGGGTGTGGGGGGGTGGGGGGGGGGTGGGGTGGGGGTGGGGCGGGGTGGGGGACGGGGTGGGGGGTGGGGGGAGGTCGGGGGTACGGCGGGGTGGGTGGGGGTGGGTGGGGGGGGGGGGGGGGGGGGGGTGGGGAGGTGGTCTGCTGGGGGGGGGGGTGGTGGGGGGTGTGGTGGGGGGGGTTGTGGTCGGGGGGGGGGGAAGGGCGGGTGGGGGGGGGGGTGGAGGGTGGGTGGGGTGGGGTGGGTGGGGGGGGTGGGGAGTGGGTCAGGGGGGAGGGTGGGGGGGGGGGGGGTATGGGGGTAGGGGGGGGGTGGTCGGGGGGGTGAGGGGGGGGGGGGTGGGGGGGGGGGGGGTACGGGTTGGCGGTGGGGGGGGGAATGGGTGGTGTGTGGGTGGGGTGGGGGGGGTATGCGTTGGTGTGGTGGGGGGGTCTGGGGGGAGGTTGGGGGGGGTCTGGGGGGTTTTTCGGGTGGGAGTTGGGTGGGTGGGGGTACAGGAGGGGGGGGGGGGTTGGGGTGGGGGGTGGGTGGAGGTGTTGGGGTTTTTTACTGGGTGGGGGTCGTGGGAACGGGGGGGTGTGTGGATACTGAGAGAGGGCGCGTGTTAGGTGACGAGGTCTTTCGTTTACTTGTGATTAATTGTTTTATTACTTTTTAAGATCTGACATTGGTTTGTAGTTTTTTTTGTTTTTTTGTTTAACTATTTTATTCTTGTTTTTTTTACATATTTGTTTTGTTTTGTTGTTGTTTTTTTGTTTGGTGTGTACTTGTTTGTTTACTTTTTTTTTAGTATTTTTTTTAAACTGGTTACTTATACATGTTTTTTTTTTTTTTATTTTACTTTTTTTCTGTTTTTTTTTTTTTGGTTTACTTTTTTTAACCTTTTTTGTTTTATATTATTATTTGTATTTTTTTTTGTTTTTGTTTTACTTATCAGGAATTGTTCACAGGATGAAAATTAAGATATAGGCAAAAATCTGGCCCTCTACCCTCAATTTGCACGGTTTTAGAGTTATCACCCCCACTAAGTGTACAATTTTGACAAATTTGCGTTTTGTGTAATCGTTTTCATCAAGTTGCCCAATTTTTTAGCTCTTACGACCAGGTTAGCATTACACCAACGTTTTGACTCACGCCAATTTTTCAATGGCTGGTAGAAAAGATATTCGGCATTTTCTGGCAATCTACTAATCAGAGTCTCTATGCCAACTACAGGACAGTTACATTGATTCTCTGCCTGATAGATGCGTGATTGTTTTTTATCAACGCATTGCTTTGAAAAACTGATGGTTGACGATTTTTTTGAACTGCATTCAATTAGTTATCTCAACATACTTTCGACCTGTTGAATCGACGCTGATAATCACATTCGACCTTTTCAAGTGACGAATCCATTCACGACCTCGCTGTCCTAAAAAATATATTATTGAAAAATACACCTCTTCTTGTAACTTGTGAGGCGTTTGAACGATCAAAAATACTCTCGCAGCCTTTTTTAAGTCTGCTTCTTCTAGTGATTCATACCGTTCACATTTTCCTCCGCTCTCCAAGAAGCTCTTAGACATCGCTTTCAATATCTTGATTGGCCGAGTGGAAAGCGACATCGTTGATGATATCAAAGTCTAATGAGAGAGGAGGCTGCCTAAAAAATCGGAAGAGCAGCCCGAATGCAGTTCCAGCGATGCTGGTGAATAGAACTTTCCGTCATTTGTTCCTAGTTCGGAATAAAAATACTTCAGTATATCGCATAACTCAGATTTTGACAAGTTGGAAAAGTCAGACGAAAAATTCTTTTCCTTGAGTAATTCAGTGAATTTTTGTGAAAATCTCTTTTCGATGTGGGAATCACTGACAGTTCTAGTGCTTCTAAATTTGATTGTACTTGTGATGGCAAAGTAATCGAGGCATTTGAAGACTGCGCGGAAGTCTGGGCATTAGAAAAATCGCTTTCTGTTATATCAAGTAGCGGCAGATTTTCGTCATCGCGTAAAAATGATTGGATGTCAACAATTTCTTGAATTTCGTCATTACTTAAGCCACAGATTGAATTATTGCTTAACTGGCTAAAAATCTAGTAAACCGGAGTACGGTCATTGCGCTGTAAGACCTTCGCCTTGAAAAGAGATTACATTTGAAGGGATTTTGATTTGATTAAGACAGTGATATTCTTCGAGAAATTACTAAGACCATATTGTGTTTTTGGAATAACACCTGTAGCATGGATATATGCATGGAAATCCATGCTGTAGTGACGGAAATAGCATCTCATAATAATATGACTATTGTATCGCTATGACACCATTAATGCTGCCATTAGATATCGTGCGGTCGTGCGCTACGCGCACTCGTCGATATGGCAGCATTACTGGTGTTATACCGATACAATAGTCTTATATACCTTTTCCATCAATTATTGACACAAACTGCAAAAGGAAATGTCACAAATGATTTCTACGGATAAACATTGTATAGTAGATGAGTAGATGTAATGCAAATTGGTTTTGCTATGTTAAACTCTCATGATAGGGGCCGATATCTTCGTGATTCCATGTTCAGTGTAGGCCGTAAACCCCAAGTTTTATAATGACCAATTTCCCATTATTTTCCATCTAGCTTATTGCGATAAGATAAAACAAATGCGTGACAGTGTTTGACAATGCATTTGTAAAATAAAGAATAGTAAGTTTTGAACCTACTAGTCAACAATGTCCTCTCTATTCAGGCACTTCTCTGTGTAAAAAAGAGAGCGATTATGCCACTGATGGCATTTGAAAGATGTGATTGATGACATTGCTTCCTCGATCTGCTGTCTAAGAATGTTCATTCGATGTCGGTGAAGAGTAACTCCAGCAGATCGAGCGGCAGTTTGATCACTGAAGATCGACAAGGATACGAGGATTCGTCAGTCTTCGCTTCGCATCACTTTTTAAGCAGGATATGGCCCGCTCTGTCATATTAAGAAAGGGACTATATCTTGGGAGTGGCTGCAGCTCATGATCGTCACTAAGAGGTTGAGGGCAATCTCTGTGTGAAGGAGCATTGTCATAAATCAGAAAGATTGGACTCATCGAAAAGAAGTGCACTTATTTCGCTATGAAGCTCGAAAAAGTGTCTTTAGTCATTCCTTCCATCGACAAACATGAAGTGCACGAGTCCAAATGTTGGCGAAACAGCTAAACAAAAAGTCAAATTCCTCCCTCTCTGTCCTTCCATCGATACGCACTCCCCTTTCTCCTTGAGGCGATCGGCCTTGACTCCTCACTGTCCAGACATTAAACCCGCATTCATCAATGAAGATGGCATGTCGCTGAATGCCTTCTCTCATAAACCATGAAACGTACTTTGCTCTTCTTCTTTGACTTCAGCGATTTTCCATTGAGTTGGCCACGGATCGCAAGAGCTTCAGGGTGATCAGGCAACCATCCAGCTGCAGCGAGAAATTGTTGTTAGACTGATGTTAGGTGGGAGTGATGGAAATTGACTTAACAATCTCCCCTCATCTCCAACAAAGTCTCTGTCGGTTTCTCTTGTACAAAGGCAATCAGAGAGCCCAGCAATTTCTTGAGAGAGAATCTTAGCTTCTCCCTGCTCGAGTAGGCAGGTTAGAGCTTCTCGGCGGGTGGTGACTGTCTCTTAAGGTGCTTATGATTCGTATAAGCGGTCCTTCGATTGATGCCGATTGCATGTGACCAAGTGCGATATAATCACGACCGTCTTCGTAGGCTTTAATGAAATGACTTCTGTCGGAAGAATTTTCTCGACGTGGCATATTTCACTTGATATCGTTTGACTACAACTAACGTGTAAAAGTGACAATTAATATTGCAGTTTGTGACATCTATGTAATGGATATAGCATGTTTTAGAGGTCATTCATAACGAAATTATAAACCGAAGGCCGGAGGCCTGAGGTTTATAATTGAGATGAATGAACGATAAAACATGCTATATCCATTATAATACATGATATCGGGCTATATTATCGCCGGGCTTATTTACTTAAAGCCCTCAAAACCATGGATATCAGCATGGCATTGGATCTATCAGGGATCTATACATAGAATTGGATCATTCATGCATTATGGGAAAGCATGGACATAGCAGATTCAAGTCCATGGATCCATGGAAGATATTTGATTTTTTAAAATCATGGAATATCTGTACTTAGATGTCACTGAATTGATATTGATCAATCAAATCGAAAACTAATGGCAAGTAATTGGCCAATGCTAGACTTCAACAAATTGTTCCGAAATAATATGATATCAGGATTGACTCCCGAAGAAATAACTGACGTGATGAACCGCAACTTTCCACGTAAATGAACTTGGATTCATTATGTCCAGTCTTCTACATCAAGATTTACCAATGTGACTGATGAACAAACTGCAAAATACGAACAGCAAATGCTGATTTGCCCAAAGGTACAAAAAGCACGAAACAAGATGGGCAGTAGGACTGTAATCAAAAAATAGGGAAACCCTAAAGATTCGTTACTTCCGGAGGGACGATGCGACAAAAAAAAATTTTTCCCCCATGCCAAAAGCAGAGGAAACTAAGTCAGCATCACTACAGCAGCTAGATTTACTGGCTCGCTAAATTTATTGTTTCGAGGATTAGTAAAGGCGTGATGGTACGAGGTATCCCAGAGATTCTCTCGTGAGCCATTGTAGCAGGTATCAATGCCCTCACTTAAAAGAAGATCGAATTGTTAACCTGTTTAAGCAGGATGAATTTCGTCACTTCCGGTCGATTACTGACGCTGCCCTTGCATTGAATCCTCAAGACTGGGAGTTGGTGTATGCAAGAGGCAAGCAGAAGTCATTCACTGCCTCCGATAAGAAGGAACGCATGTGGTCAATGAAAGGTCTTGGGTGGACAGAGTCCTCGATCACTCATTGATTACATTGGCTGTATTACAACGGACTTCATTTCGCGTTAAGAAGCGCCAGAGGAACATCGGACTTTGACGATCGACCAGATCAAATAATAGAAACCGGACGTGAAACTACCGAATTTTCGTGTTTAGAATACCTCGAGAGAGAATGTCTCGAAAAAACCAATTCCGGTGGATGAAGGCATCGTCGGCATAGAGCCTCAGATAGTGAGGCATACCGATATGCTATTCAATCAGTAATCCCGCTAGGTCTCCATGCATTGCTTTCTAAAGAAGTTATCTTGACCTTAGGCCACCAAAACTGCTCGCCTGCTTTCTATTTTGACACCAAGGTTTTATGTTGGCTCATCATATAATGAAGGTCGCGTTGCTGGTTCAAAAATGTACCTATTGGACACAATTGTTGGCTTTCCACAGTCAAAAGGGTGGGGGGGGGGGGGGGGGGGGACTGTTGTAATAACGATGTCGGAATTGATGGGTTTTCAAATCCAATCACAGTCTCCGGGCGACGTGTGACCACTCGTTTATTCAATCAAGGGGTGGACGAGGCAAGTGATAATGGCCAGATCTGGGTTCCTTCGTTCGTCAACTGTGTGTGCGATCTTAAAAAAGAATTGGAGAAATCCATTATCACAACCAGTTAGCGCTGTGATTGACAACCGCTCCATTCACACATGCTGCAACACCAAAGCGAAACAAATTCCAAGCATGTTTGTTTTCAATTTTCACTCGGGGTGTTAATGTTATCATTAAAAAAATGGACTCAAGCAATGAACTGCGCTTTTAGCGTTAATTGCGTATTTCTTTTTTTTTGCATTGACTTACTTATTTTGTCTTTTTCTATGTTCATGATATTTGAGGTTTGAATATTTGATGCCAAATATAGTCTACTGCAAGCAGGTCATTATTTTTCCATCTAAAGGCTATGCAGCTCAACTATAAAGCCCTCCTGGGATCGGGATGGCTAATGAATATCATGTATTATTTTGGCTAGTTTTCAATAACATGCCTTTTGCCATGGAACAACGCCTTTGCTTTGAGCATTAGAAATTAACAATACCATAGAAACGTCATGGCCAAAATCTGCATTTTGTTAAAATAATGATCTTTGATGTACATGAGCATGAGCAATTTCAATGTTTATCCGTTAGAAATCATTTGGTGACATTTATTTTGCAGTTTATGTCCAATAATTAATGGAAAAGGTATATTATTTGTGAATACTTTTTGCCTTGCCAAAGTTGACTGTAAATTTCTGTGGCACAAGCATTTTCAAAATACGTGATTTTGGCGTTGCTGAGCTTGCAAGAATAATCTAATATGCATGATTTTGTTCTGTCGATTTCGACCTGTCGGTCGTTCAATAGAATGTCATTGACATGCGCTGTTCGCATTGATATCCTAAAACAACATAATACAAAGTTTGATGTGATGTAGGATGAAATCTATGCACAAGACAAATCTTTTGTCTTTTGAAATTGATTAAATTGCATCGAAATTTGTTCGTCGATCTAATTTTCTCAAGCTGACCAGCACTTTTCCGAATTAGATTTGGTCTGACATGAATAGATTAAAATTATCATGCCGTGATACATATAGCCCTTCTTCGGAGACAGGTACTCCCGTACCATTCTGACAACCCCTCACGTACCACTAGGTGATATGCTCACCACATAGTGGGGGGAACCTCTGTTATAGATTAGTGAGTGTTCAATAGAGCTGTCACAGATTGCTGCTTTACAAATTGTTCGGCTGGTGAGGACGTCTCTCTATTAGATTTGCTAATGTTTTGCAATCGGTTATAAGTATAATATTTTTGAATTTATATTGATTTGCCTAATCAAGCATATTTCAGGGACTAGGGATAAGAAGATGAAGAAAACGGCAAAAATATCTACTCTCCTACGGCTAAGTTCGATAAAATATGATTGATTGAAGACCAAAAGAACTATAAACTGGGAAATAAAAATATTTATAATATACTTCATAGTACATGTACATGTGTAGTACTTTGCAGCACGTCTATGAATGACCAGATTTTCAGTAGAATCCTATGATCAGATTATCAAGACTTTTCAGGCCTAGTTTGCGACTTTTCATTTGTAATTATTTATTTTGATATTTTTCCCAAACAGTTTGCAGATACAGTAATCACAAGGGATGCGGGAAACCGGAACCACTGAGAAATCAGTGGTTCCGGTTTCCGGAGATAAAGTAGTGAAAATGTAACAAACATGCATGAATTCAGAAGGATCACAAATTTTAGACTCCTTGCCGCTGAATGAATGGATATATAATATACGTGTATGATTGTACTTTGTAATTGAATATACATGTAACCAATTGTTATTGAATAATTGTTTGATATACATTTTTAATTCTTTGAATCATTTTTTTATTATGTTTTAACAACTACATTGTACTGGAGGAGGAGGGGGCTTCCATAATTTATCTTAAGGCTTATCATGGAATTATCGCAGCCGGAACCGGAACCACTCTAAGACTCGGTGGTTCCGCATCCCTGAGTATTCCCATTAATTTATATGGTTTAGTTTCCATATACATATAAGTGTCACATACTTCACTTTTAATGGAGATTATCATAACTTTCAATGAAAAAATGGTTCTAGAAATGAAAAAAAAAAATACAAGGTGTGGATTATCTCGTAATCTTTTGGTCATTGAATCTAAAAAATATTCGGGAATCAGTTCAAAATACTTCAAAAAAAGCTTCTATCTTCATACGTTGTTTATATTGTGAGCTTTCTGGTGACTTTTCACCCGTCGTCAGACACGCGCAGAGCAGGAGTACAACACACTCTGCTGCGCGTATGCGTGTCATGGACGACGGGGTGAAAGTCACCAGGAAAGCTCACAATATAAACAACGTATGTGATAGAAGCCTTTTGAAGTTATTGTATCTGAACTCATAACAAGATCTCAGAGAAGATAGATGTATGAATATTCGGAAAATCGTGCGAAAGTCGAAATTTCGCGCAGCCCTGGAACTCAAATCATCATCCCATTCTAAAGAGACCTCTCGCTACTAAATAAAACTTATTTTGTTTTTTCATGATATTTCAATAAATCAGGATAGGAAATGAATAACGACACTTGACTTGGGCAAGAATCGCTTGATATACGGTGCAACCACTCGTGTGCAAGCGCGCCGATAATTTGACGATGAAAAGCGGCCGAAGGTTGAATGAAGTCTTATTGAGTCTTGGGGGTTGAGCTCACTAGTTTGAACGATCATGTTCACCTTCTTTGAGGCCTTGAGAAAATTGTAAATCTTCCATACTGATTGCGTTCCCCACCAAATACGGTATTTTATAAGAGACTGTCGATATTTTCATACCACTGGTTCATAGGATGATTTACAATAACCTGACTTACATTATAGTAAACTCAATTAGTACATAGCACACTCTAATTTTAGTACATTAAATGTTTCCAGACCTCTCAGTCCATTCAGATGATTTGATCAGATAATAAGCCAGTAGTGATTCAAATGGGCTTTATTGATATCTGCAATCATACACATATCAAAATCAGTCGCTGATATTTCTGCGTAAAGTAAATTAAGAATAATCGTGATAAAAATAAGATAATTAATAGAATCTTATAAAACAGATAAATCTAAGATACATTTCGTGAAGCTATTTTTGGTTTTTGCAATTTGGCATACTCGTGCACATTACAAGCTTTTTATGAAATTGGAGAATTAACCTTCACCATTTACATAACTTGCAGTGCATAACATCCGATTTGCATAAACTAATCAATTTTTTTATGCCATGAGGATCATGTTGCATGCTAGTGTATTGGCACTTGTTACGCAATAAATTTATCACATAAAAATCAAATTTCGGTGTAAACGTGTATTTCGAGCTTTGCTATTGAAAAAATCACATTTAGTCAACCTTGTAGGGTATATAGACAGTAGCTAACTACC
>CAJQUW010007660.1:0-28256 GCA_907163375.1 Prostheceraeus crozeri
TTTACATGTGCATCCATTACAAATTTCACTGATTGTCACGTACACATGTGTGCAAAACACCAAATGTAAGTTGGAAAATTGGTTGGATATCACCTATCAAGTCAAATATGGACCAAACATCTTGCGTCATTAATGTGGCATTGACTTACATAAACCTCTTATGATCCTGATTCCTATTTAACAGGCACCGAACCTGAAACTTACGGTCATCATATTTTGATGATGAAGTTCTTAGTATAGATTGGTAAACACAAGCAGGTTTGACAACTATTAATTTTTGACCTTGATTGGCAAATTGCAGAACTGAATAAACTGCATCGCTTCGCGACATTTTGAAACCTGGCTGTAAAGGCTCTTTCACTCCAACTCCAGGATTTTCACCTTTTTCCAATTGATAATTTGCATATCATGATCACTCATTATATTTTCGACGTACCGAGATTTTCCAGTTACAAGACATCAATCCACATGCTGTACATATTGGCAATATTTGTTGATCATCAAACTTGAGGAAAGTCCGAAAACGAGAGACTCGATAGATATTTCTCCTGAAGATAGCCTCCTGTAGACTATTACCTGAAAGGCCTTGGTAATGAAATAACAATCGCGCACACCTCTCGTTTTCGGGCTTGCCGCAAGTTTGATAAATGAAATGTCTGGCTCTGCCGCTATTTAGTGAAATGTTTGTTGATGTTCGACAGTCTTGGATGATGGCCGTCAACTGAGATGGTACTGTCAATATGTCTCGTAAGAGCTCTTGCAACACTGGATGAAGTTCCCACGTTGTGCCAAATGATGAGGCTCAAAATAACAATTTATATTTTTCATGAGGCGAGAGATTTTTGCGAAATGAAATATCGTATAGCAGATGATGCTGCATCCCGATGTACATGTCATCAAATCAGAAGTGGCGATTAGGATTAATACATTGGAGCTATTTTTCGATTTTTGGACCTAGAATTTGGTTGTTCTACATGATCATGATTCAATTGAAGAAATGGTCAGCTTTGAATCCTCTGTCATTCAATGATAAGTATCATTAATCCACAGAAGTCTTTCTATTGTCTGTTGATAGAAAGGCTTGTTGACATCATCTTTGTGAAAATGCAATGGCTGGTACAGGAATATTGCGGAAAATCACCGTATCATTTATGTACATGGAGTCTTTTTATTGAATTTGATTTAAAGTACTCTCGTGTCATTTTCTTCCGACAATGATGTGATTCAGTGAGTGGAAGCATGTGAACATGACTGTATCTTGTGATCACTTCCTTTACCTTTTGGTAAGGCTCACGCAAGCATCAAACTCTACTTCCATTTTCTAAAAACTCCTTTTGTATTCAAGAAGAATGTTCATGCCCACACGTACAACATCTGATTAGTCCGAGATTGTTAAATTATAAAATAAGTACTAGCCAAAACTCAGAACCAGCCATATCTTTCCCGATCTAGCCTCAGATCTGCGAACCACAAATTTAAGTATGTGACAAAACGTACTTTATGTTATTAACACCAAGATATTTACCAAAATCAAGAATACATAATCCAGTAGCACGACTTTTTTTATTTTCAAGAAAGCAAAATTTATGCTGTTAATCGGAACTAACTCCAAAACTGCAAACCACAACAACCATGGATAATAATAAGCAGAGATAAATAATGATAAATTAAGCAACAGTGGTAATTTGTTAAACAAGGTTCCATTGTCGAACTAAGCGGTGGACTATTTTTTTATAAATTTTCCAATTAAATATGACTCGCCTGAGTTCTGCTAGATTCGCAAGAGCTTTTGGTTTCTGGTGGGATCACATTTTCTAGGCTCTTGTTGGGGGTAAGAAACAGTCGTCCTGTAATTCTTCTAGTTATTCTCATAATCTAAAGGCGAACTCGACAACAGAAAATTCTTATCTTCCTCTATTTGTAGAAATGAATCCCCCTTCAGTATTACAGGCCCATGCCTTCATATGAGCATACTTGTACAATAGATCCTATACGTAAAAATGTAAAATGCCAGATATTTTATTTTGTCAGTTTCAGAAACTTCAGACACTTCTAAAAGCACATTCTGCCGAAATGAATACTTAGACCATAATAGTTGGCCCAGAAAATATATTTGTAGCACCGGACGAAATCCAGAAAGAGGACAAGCCTGTAGCAACTATGCAAAAAATGCAACGATATGAAAATATAAGTCTACAACAACTTCACAGATTCAATACTGCAAATACCTATACATCATAATACTCGGTAGAAGAAATGACAGTTAATGCCATAATTACTTCAAATAAAAGGAGAAATAGGAATATCTATTCAGGCCTATTTAAGTGTAGTTTAAGTGCTATTTTTGGCAACCAAACCATTCCCTGCGAGTGAAGGTAGGCCTACGTACTGACGAAAGAAAATTTGAAATTTAACAAAGGTAACGAGCGCTGAGCGGTTTGCATGTGTAGCAGGCCTATCAGCAGCAACTTTTCAAGATGATGCTTCAAGCATCATCTGGAACGTCCGGAAGATGCAAATGGACGCAAGTTGATCGAACTTCTTTCCTCGTTTGGTTTTGGAAACCAAGTTAATCAATCCACGCACTCCATGGGTGGAACTCTGGATCTCGTCTTCACGCAAAACGAGAACTTCACTTCGGCGTTGAGGTGCGCAGATCCGGGCCTTTCTGATCACAAGCTTGTTTACTGGAAGTCTTGCTTGCATCGCCCTGTGCCTCTATATAAATCTATCTCTTTCCGCCCGTGGAAAATTCTTCTTGTCGCTGACCTTCGTGGAGAAATTTCTAAGTCTGTGCTTTGCTCGCCAGTCAGTTGGATTGATCTATCCTGTGAACAACTGGCACGCTTGTACAATCTCGTTATCAACAGCATCCTTGGGAAGCTTGTTCCCATGCGCACCGTTCGCATCTGTTAAAGAATCTCTGACCCTTGGTTTGATCAGGAGTGCAAGCTTGGTAAAAGTCTTCTTCGTCGTATTGAACGCTGGTTCTCCTCTTTCGATATTTCTTCGACTAGTTTTTCATCTGCTAGTGATATTTGGCGTCAGTGCAAATCGTACTATCGTGATCTCAAGTGCAAAAGGAAACTCTTCTGGCGTTGTAGGATTAAAATGGAGTGTAATAATCCACGTCTTCGCTGGCGATCGTTCAATTCTATCCTTGGACGAGGAAACTCACCATCGTCTCAAACCTTGAAAGCAACTGATTTTGAGCAGTTCTTCGCCAACAAGATCCAGAATCTCCTATCTTCAACCATGAATCACAGTCCACCAGCTTTCACTACATTGCCTGATGAAGTGTCAATCTCTGTGTTCTCACCTATTTCTGCATCAATGGTAACTTCCTCCGTTCTATCTTTGCCCAACAAAAGCTCAAGTTCCGACCCTTTACCAACGACTATTCTCAAGCAGTGCATCGACTTATTGTCTCCATTCCTGACCTATTTGATCAATGACTCGTTTAGTCGAGGCCTCTTCCCATCGTCACTTTCCGTTTCATGTGTGTCTCCAGTAATGAAGAAAGGTAAAAAGAAAGTTGACGTCTTGTCCTCCTATCGTCCGATTAGTAACTTACCTACCATCTCCAAGTTGCTAGAGAGGCTTGCTCTGCAACAGCTGACGAAACATCTGTGTTCAAATGATCTATTGCCCCCGTATCAGTCAGCATACCGAAAGCATCATTCAGCGGAGACCGTCGTGACGGATGTCCTGAGCGACCTCCTTTCCTCCGTCGACCAGGGAGAAGTGAACCTTGTTACCGCACTTGACATTTTTATTTTGACGCTTCGCATCATTTATATATACATGTACATAGTTTACTTGCCGTGGGTGATTGAAGTTTGGCCGACGGGCTTATTTCTATTGTTTTACATTTGATAAAGTTGAAAATGAAGCTAGCCTATGCAATTTCCATGATTCAAAAATTCAAAAAGTAAAATAGGGTAGTCAAATTATGTTCACAAGATGGCATCCAGAATTTAAGAACATAAATCTATAGGGCCCCTTTATTCCATCCTTTTTTCGCAATTCAATAACTTCGCAATTGAAAAAACATAAAATGTTTGCTTGTCAACATTCGGAAAAACATGCTTTCTGCCGACCCTGGCCTCAGACAGGCCTCTATCTGATTTAACCCGTCAACGCAGAAAAATATTAAGAACACAAAATCTTGCCTCTAAACTCACTAATTCTTGACAGCATCATCATTCAAATCACCGACTGTGACATGTCGAGTCGGCTCAATATTTGCAAATTCACTCGTCTGACAAAATCTATGCATGTTGATACACGTAGGCCTATGTGTATACAGTTATCATAAAATACAAGTGATATATAAAATATAAGTGACAGGCAATCCCGACCTTGCCGCTGAACGATGACCTCAACAATCCGCCGCGCCTGCGCCCGCGGTCACGCCACCCGGAATGGCGCAACAGGCCACCGCTCAAGCCTGGTGTGAGGGGTGGCAGAAGTGCGAGGTCCACAACAAACCGCTGATTGACGATCCAACAACTAAAGTCCCGGGCTTTGACCTCCCCCGGGCCAAGTGGACACTCCTCAACCGGCTGAGGTAGAACGCTGGGCCATGTCGCAGCTCCCTGCACCGCTGGGGTGCTCGTCAATTCCCGCTGTGTGACTGTGGTCAGACTCAGACTAAGGCACATATCGTGAAGGACTGCCCTATCACAGCTCTTCGTGACGGCATCGGCGGCCTCGCTGAACTTCACTCTGCCTCTGAAGTGGCCAGTACTTGGCTGGCTAGTGTCCGTTTTTAATCGAACTTCCTTTTAAGTCTGAGCATGACTTTTATTTTTGTGTGTCTTTTTTACCTAATCACATCTGTTCTGAGTTGTCTTGTCATGCATACGAATATATTTATATATATATATAAAATACAATTCTGATAAATTATACATGTAAATTCAGCTGACAAAAATCATCGCTGGAATAGACTTTTTCACTTGATTGGTTGCAGAGACATACTTTGTGATCCAGAATATCACAATAGGCGATTCGTCATCAACATTATCCTTACATAGAGAAACTTTCATCACAATTAACCCTCGCCCCTCTGTCGAATATTTTAAATATCTTTTAAACCAATCAAGTTGCGACCACCAGATTTCTAGGAGCTTACTGTCTACGAATTCTGCAACTTTTGATAGAAGGATAAGAATTTGGTACAACACTTTTGGCGTGAGAGCCATTTTAAAATTTGAATGTTAGGAATATTTTGACTGATATCGGTTTATATTCACTTCTAGTACGTATTGCGGCATCAGTTCTTGATGAAATCAGTTGAAATCATATAACGGTTCTTCCGATCCTATTAATATAAAGATATTCACAAGTGCAAAATCCTTCAATTTGAAATTGTCTGCTTATCATGCTATATTATCAAGCTATATTTTCCAACTTCATAATAAACTGATAAACTCTAATATTGCTCTACGGATAATGAAATTTTGAATTAGTATTCGCAGGGTGGTTTTACCGTGGTTTTGTATTATTAAATTCATGAAAGTGCAAATAAAGATTCATAATGGATACATTAGGCCTACTCCTTGACATCAACCAGCATCATTTCAAAAAAACGCTTCATAGAAAGTTTGGATAACAATTGCCAAACAGGCATGCGCTTCCTTTTGCCCCCTCAACTTTGAAACTGCTTCCACGTGCATGTCTGCATCTGATCAGCAATTATTGACATTTTCATAACCATGCTGCTTTTAGTCTCAGTGTCTCCCTAAAAGTCACCGAATTTGGTTGTTTCTTCACCTGCAGAAGCTAAATACTAAAACGTTTGATTTTAATGACATTTGAACCGAACGAAAGCTTTGAATTATTTGACCTTTGACCTTATTTAATACAATGATATAATCTCAGAACGATAAACAATTTCATTATTTGTTAACCACCTTGACCAGATTTCTCGATTAGTGCATGGTTTATTAGTTTTTGTTGTCACTTTCCATTTCAAATAGTGATCCGTTGGAAATGTGTTAAAAATTGGCGTTTTTTGACCCCCTTTCAATGATGTGTGGTTTGGCGAAATTGATGCAATGGTTCGGGTAATCAGCACGGGGGGGACTTTTGCCCCCCACCCACTAGAGAGAGGGTTAATGGAATAGGCCACACGATGAGCAGCAAACTTTTGGACAATAATAGCCTTAATTCTCTAAAATGATAATAATAACTTGTTCATATTTTTCATGAATGAAATTTTTGCATTACATACAATTTTTGCAACCTGACCGCGCTTGGTCGGGTTTGAGCGTCCAGGATTTAGCGGTCGAAACGCGATCGTTCTGACCAAGTTCTTGTTGATGCCCTCATTAAAAAATAGTCAAATAATTTGTATGCATGTTTTGTAGAATTTTATTTCACGTCTTGGCTTAAGGAACTAATATTAATTCTCTTACACACCTGGTAGATTTTAAACAGCGTGATCCCGCTGTGTTAGCTAGATCTGATATTTTGATTGGAAACAGACCTGTCCTCTTATCATCTGAATGGGCAGACTGTTTAATAGAATCTTTTCAATATACAAGTGATAAACATAATTTTGAACAGAGCGACTTAATCGCCAATTCATTCCACATGAGGAGAAGAGATCCGTTGTTTGTCCTTCTAGTAAGCATTTTTAAAATTTTTAGACATTTAAGGATATAATAATTTTCTTTTAAATCATATTTTGTACCTTTTAGAAAATTAACTAGTCATCAGCTTGTTTTTTTAATTTTGTTGCCTTGACGCACTTTGCTACGTTCAGTGCTTTTGCTTTGGTTCAGTGTGGATAATGTAGACATTTTTGGTAAAATGAGCCTTCAGAGCGCAGACGCGTCACACAGTAACACATGATTCTCATTATAAATAAGTAAATACTCACGGCTTAACCCATTTTGCCCACCGACGCGGACAATTTTGAAAAGGTTTAAATGATCCCATGTCTCATCGAAATGTCAACTGGCAATGGTGCAGAAACGTGAATTTTCAATGCATCGCCTTGTGACAGATCAATCGACCAGCAGTGTATGCTTTAGAAATTTGATTATCCCTGCGATCTATCATTGAGGACTCTGAATTCGTCTAGATCCAGTGCCGCCCGGAGTTTCATGAGAATCACTTTGCATTCAATTTAGACTGTAAACTTTCAAGTAGCAGTAACTCATGCATCCTCACACTGTATGTAGGAATTCAAAATTTAATCTTCTGAGACCTGAGCTTTTTTACACCCTCTGAGACCTGAGGGGAGGGGTTCAGTGGACCCCTTTAACATATTCTTAGTTTACCTACTTAAATCGATATCAAAACATTAGGAAAGTTGATTTTAAGTAAAACAATGATGTTTGCGTGTAGCAGGTCGGTATAACGAATCCCTTGAGTGACTTTCAGCCTTCTCAGTAAACACGTGCGAAAATATGGTGTTTTTGTAAGTCAACCACATTTAGTACAGCATCATTTGTGCTAGGAGGCGGCTTTACGATATTTTGTGTCACCATAAAGCCTCAGATAGTTGATTTTGATGAAATTGATTTAATTCATGGAGCTAATCCTTTCCATTTGTACATTCCTTCAAATTTATCCAAAGCTATCAGAAATAGACCTAAAATGAGTCAAAATTGCTGTACTTCTAGAACCAAAAACAGCTGTGGAGATCTCAAACTTATCATTACTGCTGTGAAAAGTTTGTCATCAATCAATTTTTGGTGCTCAACTATGAATATGATGATAGTTTTCATTTCGGACATCGATTTATGTCGAGTTGTTCATATAGGCCAACCAGTCACGCGAGATCATGTGCGAAAGCAAAATATTCACATTTTGCGATCTTCCAACACATTGCACATCTACGAGCATGATGCAAACAATGAATAAATGACTTTCACTCTTTATACACCATCGTGGAATGTTTGAAATCATTTTTCATCTAATTACAAAAATTTTGTGATGGAATTTCTACACCCTCTGAGACCTGAGGGGGTCCAGTGGACCCCCTTGGCCTATCTGGCATACTTCTACTGATTCAATTGAAATGAAATAACACATGCAGATTCACTGTCAGAAATGATGATTTTGCATGGGCATGAGTGGTTGATATATCGTCAGCGTAAAAAATGAAATAGAAAAATGTGGCTCCGGGGTCCACTGGACCCCTCAGGTCTCTGAGGGTTAAAATCACCAATTTTGACAATTTTTTGAAATTTTTCTGTAATTTAGGCAAAAACTGACTCCTTTAATTCGATGCAAAAAAACTGAGTAAATAAGGTATGGGTACAAGAAGAGATTGACAGGATTCACTTGAGATCTGAATACAACTCATACTCAGTGTGCGCATTCAAATAAAGGTATATAAGTAATCATTTCAATACTCCCATATACAATTATTGTATGTTTGATAAGACAACAGAATACATATATAATGCCTGCATTTGTATCAAATATACCGGTAACACACTGAGCTCGCAAGAGACGACACGACCAAGTTAGATTGTTTCTATATCTACTGCACTGTTTTTCTTGTTAATTCTTTTGTGCTACTGTTCTATCATTTATAAGTAGTATGAATGTGTTGTCATTTTTATATGAAGCTCGGCATTCCTTCCAATAGCATCCTTTTCTTACTTTGCTTTCCTATACATCGCCTAATGACAAATGTGGTGTAAAAAATCTGTGTTGAAAAATAGCATGCCACTCACTTACAACCATATTTTAAAAAACGCATGGCTGCAGTTGATGCACTCGATGTAAGATCTATTGATGTAGTTGATGTTTTGCTCTAACCCTTTCGCTACTAATGACACGCTGAGCGTGTCATACGTCATAGTTGCAAGTATCAAATAATTGAAAGAGGCTTTACTTGATTAACAATGACACGCTGAGCATGTCATGAAAAATTTAGTTAGACTGACGATCTTTTTAAGTTATTAAGTTTGCTTAATTCACGGTATTGGAAAGATAATTAGAAGAGAAATTAATTCCTCATTGCAGTTGTTCATACATTCCGTATAGCTACAATTCTTTGTAACCGTAATAACTAATAACCAAATTACATATAGGCTATGTTTGATTGTTACTGATTCTAAATTAGAAGTACAATGTTCACAAAATAGAATGAGATTTGCATCAAAAACTATAAACTCAAATGAAATTTAGAATCCAATGCAATCGTCATTTAGTTTAACTTTTAATCTAAAGATTTGTCCTATATCTTCAATTATTGAGATGATGTTGGCTCCATAGGTTTAGCATGCAGTGATAGAGAACTTTTCAGTCTTGAAAATTTTCAAATTCATTTAGTGATTTATAATCATTGATCTGCATAGAAAGCTGAGCCTAATATTTGATTTCACTACACAGCGTTGACTTTGCTGTATGCGCTGTCCTAGCATATATTTGAATACGTGTGTTGACTTCACTTGTGGAGATATACAAGCATAATGAACTGCTTCGGTACACGTCGCCGTCCGCGAAGAGCGGCATTGATTAATGCCCTTGATGAAATTGGTCATGACGACGCAAATTTACAGTATTCAGATAGTGAGGATGACATAGAAGTTGAGGAAGACATTCCTTTACGACGTGGAACTGATTCCGACGACGATTCTGATGAGCGAAATTTGTCTTCGAGCGACTGGACAATAGTTAAACCTGACGGAACCGATCGACGCCGTAGTGACTTACCTGAGTTCGTAGCCACGGCTGGAACACATCCAGATATCGAATATCCTAATGAAAATATGATGTTTTTCTTTGACATTTTTCTCAACGATAATCTTGTCACAGAAATCATGAACTCAACTAACAATGGAATCTGGCAGGATGTGGATGAATCACCAGGTGATAACAATCTACTAAGCAACAAGCAAGTCACAGTTAATGAGCTGAAAAAATTCTTCGGAATGCAATTTTTAATGTGTATAAATAGAAAACCAAAACTAAATCATTATTGGAGTCGTGATGTATCCTTTCGTCAAGATGCGTTTTCTGCACCAGAAGCCTTGTCGCGCGATAGATTTCTTTTCATTTTGAAATACATTCGATTTGCTGATCCAGACAATTTGTCACAAAATGATTATCTTGCCCGTATTCGTCCATTTTTGAAGAAAGTTAATGAACTTTGTCAAAACACATACATGCCCAATAAAGAAATATGTGTCGATGAAACTCTCATGCTTTTCAAGGGAAGGCCACAAATCAGGCAAATCGCAAACGCTATGGTTTAAAATTGTATGCGGTGTGTGAGTCTGAGTCTGGTTATGTTTGGAAAATACAACTTCACAGCCTGTCAAAAGAAAATCATCAATTTGGAACCATTTTACCTGGGACTGATGAGTTGTCAATATCGGAAAGAATTGTAGCTATGTTGGCAAATGATCTTCTTGGACAAGGTTATCATCTCTACCTAGACAATTTCTATACATCCTATAAACTGGCAAAATATTTACTACAAAACGATACATTAGTGACTGGAACAGTGAGACAAAATCGTGGCGTGCCAGAGAACTTGAAAGCACTTCCTGTGGCAGCCAAGGATCAAGCCTATGCTCGATGCGATGATGTCTTGTGTGTGAAAATTGTCGACAAGAAATCGTCAGGTATGAAAACCGTTTTCGTTTTGGACACTTCTGCGACTGCGGAAAATGTGGAAGTTGAAACATTCTTCAAAGGCGGTCGTCGGGAGCTAGTATCAAAATCTCGATCTATAATCGTGTTGAACTATAATCGTCACATGGGAGGCGTGGATCGGCTTGATGCTGCATTGAAGCACTACGATATAAATCGAAAGCAATACACTTGGTTTAGAAAGTGCGGCTTACATCTTGTACAAATATTACACTACAACTCATGGATATTATATCGGAAATGTGGTGGTAAAAAAAATTATCTTGACTTTATCCTAAAAACAATTAACCATCTCATATTTAAGACTGGAAAGAGCCGACAACTTTCCAGACGTCGTTCTCATTCAATCACTTCCCTTCCAACTGCATTCCATCGTTTGGAGCGAATTCCAGGACGACCTGGTCAAGAGCGGCCACACAAACGGTGCCGAGTTTGCTACAGAAATGGCCGGAGAAAGGAGACTGTCTTCCAATGCATCGATTGTGAAGAAAAACCCGGATTATGTGCTGCGCCATGTTTCACAAATTTCCATGTTGTCACAGATGATGAGTAGGGTACTATAGACCGTCTTGTTGTGTCTCGTTTTCAATATTCAATGTTAATATTATTCATGGAAGTATTTTTCCGTTTTTCATTATCTTTTTGGGTTGGTTAATTTCTAGAATTCCAAAAAAGATTTATATCCTACGATGCGTATCAATACATATGAATGACTTACATGCACAGAGTCTATAGATCTGGGTAATAATAGTATTAGGTAAATTTATTAATTCAGATAATATCTGCTATAAAACAATTCTTCATAAACTGATTTAATCTTTTGACACGCAGAGCATGTCATCGGGACTTTCAGCCAAGAAGTTTATGACACGCTGTGCATGTCATCGATATCTTGACAAATTCATAGTTTAAATCATACTCCGCTACAATGACAATATATGGCATGACACGCACAGCATGTCATCGAGATATTCAAAAGTTCCTACCGTAGCGAAAGGTTTAATAATATCGCAACTTTCAACATTGTCCTTTAATGCTGAGATGGATTTGTACATGTATAATATCCACATTTCGATCAAGTGTAAATCAATGATTCAGTGTGACATCGACACATGAGAGGAGGCTAAACATAATTTTATAAATGCCGATTTGATTATATCATTATAATATCATTATATAAGCCAAGGAACGAGATATCAGACTAAAGACTGGTTTCATAAAGGAGAGTATGAAAAGAAAGAGGAAGTGTCGCTTTTGGAGGCACAATCAAATGTCTCGAAAATTTTGAAAAATGGCCCTAGATGATGGGTGATATTGTCGCTTTTAGAGATTCGGGAGAAAGTTTTAGCGGAGAGCCTGCGACGCCGTGATCACGCAGCATGTCACACTTGCAGTCATAGCAGATAATACGGTGGCGCCTTCCTTGTATATTACATGGAATCAATCGTACGAGTACTTCAATCAAATCAACTATCGGAGGCGACATTGTAGCAGTGGGTATCGTGAAACCGTTTCCTAATGCAACTGACATTGTGTCGAAGATGCCTCATTAAGAAATAGCTGTTTTCCTGAGGGAGGAAATATCAACATGATGCATGATTTTGCAAGGCTTTCTATGTCCACAGGTTGATAAGTTCCACGAAGCAGGTGATTATTTTCCTGATTGTTAAATACTTTTTAGCAGTGCATTACTATGTCAGGTAAAACATCTTCATTTCTCGGTAAAGTTACACAATAGATATGAAAATTGTTCAAGATGATCTATTGATTCAATTATGCTGATAATTCCAATTTCTAAGACTTTGAAATCTTTACCAAAATTGCATGAGTGCTTTAAAAGATAATACCCGCTATGCGCCTAAAATATTTACGTAAGTTAATCGATTAGTAGTTGAATCCTGGGTTGGTTCTGGTTGGTTCGAAAATTAAAAAAACAACAATGATACGAAGACCTGATACTTTTTTGAACAACGACAATTTACTCGGAAAAACAGTTAGAGATCGATTTTAATTGTTCCCCAAGACGTGGTCAGGCATATCTTCTTCTTGTATTTGTCATCCTCCTCCTCATCAGAAAATTCAGTGGTCCTCTTTATAACTACCTTTTTCCCCTCGGTAATCTCGACAGAAGAAGTCGCACCACAGCTTTCCTCTTGGCACAGTTGTTGAAATCTTCTTTTTTCAGTCACAGAGGGCTCTCGATACGCCAAAAGACCTGAATCACTGCTGTGTCAAGTTTCCTTCTTGATATCCTCCTTCTTTGCCACTCCTTGGAATAGCCGGGAGATCTTCGTTCGCCTCAACGAATGATTGGTATAAAAACCTTCAATATTGGCATCAGCAAACAAACTTTTTATATACTCTCCCAACTTGTTTTCTCCTACGGCTTGATCTTTGAACCATTTTTCTGATGTGGGATTTTCTAACGGCTGAAGATAAAAGTGATGAACATTCTTTCCTGTTTTTGGTCGATGACTAATGTACAAGTTGTAAATTTTTACGATGTTTCTTGGACTGTCACTTTCAAATCGGTCAACACATTTGGCATCGATGACACCGTCTCGTAAACCGCCACTTCTAGTTTTGGTGCAGTCTTCAGTATATCGTAAAAACATTTTACCGGAATCCGGGTCACTGAGGAGCTGGATTTGAGAATTCTCTCCAAGCCGCAATTGACGATGTTCCTTTCTGGCTCTGAGTCCGAAATGTAAGCCAATTAAATAAATAAATGTCCTTAGCAGCTTTCGAGGAGATTCTGTTCCCAAATGATTGTCTGTCCAAAGCCTCTCTTCAGTATCCTTAGAAATGCAGCTTGCTTTTTTCTTATATAGGCCGATTCCTTCCCTTGTTGCACTCTCCATGCAAGCATCTAGAGCTTGAACTCCCTCAGTGAACTCAGCGTCTTTGAAAAAGTTCCATTCACGTTTAAGCTCATAGTGAAAATAGTGGAATAAAGAAGAAATCAATTGTCTTAGACTCTCTCCGGGAAACTTTGAGCCGTCCTTTTTCCTAATGTCATTAATGAAAAGGGGCAGCAGAAAAGCGACATTGCCTTTTGACATCTCTTCAATGGAGTTCAATACCATAAGTTCTGTTGAATTAATTTGTAAAATATGCTGATTTCTAGCATCGTTGTATTCTCTAAACTTTTTACTATACTACTTACTTACTTATACTACTGCATCCACTCTCTGGTAATTGCACTCATAATAGAGATATCTGTTGAAAACTCGAGCCGAAGCTCGAGTTTTCAACAGATATCTCTATTTCTCGTGCAATTATCCATCGTGAATGCACAGTAAGCCATGTATTAACTATTAGGAAATTATTAACCTGGTGCAGACTTCTATGGAAAAAGTCATGCATTATAACAGATAATGCATAGATTTCTTCGGTCATTATAGTGATATAACTACGACATCTGTACTACCACAGAAAATGTAGCACGAGGCGAAGCCGAGTGCTACATCTTTCTATGGTAGTACAGATGGAGTAGTTATATCACTATTATCAAACGATCAAGAAATGTCAATGAACTCTATGGACCAGTGACGATATAGACAATCTGCTAAGAACACAAACGTGGTTGGCTTTCCATGGCATCCAAAGTCCTAGTAGATAGCCTATCCAATATTGATGTCATGCATTTCCATAGAAATTAACAATACCATAGAAAGTACTATTATCTACTTCTATGTGCATTTCCTTCATTTGAATTTCAAGTGAACCGATATTTAAGTGGCATTTGCATGAGGTGTAGCCTTATTATCTATACCCAAGATATCATCTAAGCTTACTTGCAATTTGGGTGCATTGTAGGGTAAAAAAATGTAGCACGGTAGCCCATTGGATTACATGTATTTTGATTCATAGAAATTCCGTTCTACATTAGAAAATGTAGAACGCATAGTTCAACATAGTGGAGATAGGAAGGGAGTTTGATAATATTTGTCATAAGAACCTCGAGCTTTCGGCTTTCGGGAATTATAGCAATAATGACCTCAAATCTATGCATTATCTATTACTTTTCCTCCCGCAGTGATGCTGTACAGCCCGAGCGCAGTGAGGGATGTACAGATAGCTAAGGAAGGAAACGTCTATTTCCTCTCGAAAGAATGTAGCTTTTCATTTTGTGAATTTTGCTGCCTGATGACTCCATACAAAGCAAAATTAATCTTGTTTTCTTTTAGGTTTCTTAATATTCACCATTTGTTATTTTTTAAGTTAGTTTCTCGTCAAGGCCATGACGAACCAGGGGCGCAGCCAAGGGGGGCCACCAGGGCCATCACCCCAAACGTTTAAGTAGTGTTGAAAAGTACATTTTTAATCAGAATTTCAAAATACATTCTTAACAATTCTCGTTGCACATCGACATGTATTTTATTTGAAGTACTACCAACTGACTTATAAGTGCTACTTTCCTCATCTTTGTTAATGCAATTACATCCAGATTTGCCATCGAAGAAACATGTGGAACAAGTCAAATAACATGATTCAGCAAAAGTTTGTCTGAAGCAGTGTATGGATTCTGCACACGTATGATCAATATTTCAAATCATCACTTAAATAGCTCGGGTGTATTTTTGGTTGTACGCTTGTCGGTTACAGTGTATATAGGCCTAGGCTAATAGTTGCATTTACCCAAGGACAATAAGTAATCAACTGTCTTTGAGTTTAGTAAAGTTTGCAGTCTAAATCGAACGATATGCGTCTTTTTTCCATCAAATTTAGCAATGGGACTAAGAATGCTACAAAGAACTGAATGTTTTATAATATAATTTACCTCCATGAACGTGCAGGCGCACAATTTTGTAATGTTCCTAAGTTGTTCAGTTCTACCTGTAGCAGAGGCAAATCGGAAAATAATAAACGACTATTTTGTAAAAATATGGAAGAGCTATAATCGAATTTGTATCGCAAAAAAATACATTGAAGTATTAACAGCGATTATACATATTGGTTGACTTGATGTTTATCGAAAGAGGCACTTCATTTTTCAGTTAACATTATACATTCCTTGAACAAGATTCGGCTTTTTGATTATTTATTCATGTGCGAACCAGGGTACACAAACATTCATCTATTAATGTTGGATATAACATGTAAATGAGAAGCTAAATCATGAAATGAAAATTGTTTATTATCTAACAGGTATTTCACATAAGCTTCAGATTCTAATACGCTTGCATGTAGTTATACAAAGTGTTAAAATGTAAATTCCTTAAGCGTCAATTAAAATCATAGGAAGTAGGTACTGTATAATGTAATCAAATACCAGTTTTAAGAATTGCAATTCATCAGAACTTTGTCCCGCCCAAACTGATTTTCTGGCTACACCCCTGTGATGAACTCTCATTTTAGCTCTTAGATTGTAAAAATATAAATTGATTGTAAGTTTTAATTCATTTCCCTTCCCGTCTTAAGTTGGGTCGGCTAGCCTTTATTCGTATTTCAATTCCTACTCTGTTCCGGAGTAGGTTGCCCTAAGTAGTTAATATTAATTTGCATTCATTCGTTCATGACTTTTAATTGCCTGTTTATTTACAGGATTCTCCACTAGGATAATTGTTTAACTTTGGTATCTTCCGTTTCCTGGATCCTTCGAATGCTTTTGACAGTGTCGTGTCTTGATTCGATTCCCATAATAGGTGTGCCATTTCTTGAAATGTATATGGGGAAAGTCTCTTCCTTCTGATAAATCAATACACAAAGCTCTCCGATTATATCAATGTAATCATGTAGCTGAAAACTCGAAGGTCGGATCTTCTTCTGAAGAGCTGAGATGGAAGTCAATGGTACTACCGAAACAAGCGATCCAGAATGGATTTATTTCAATAATACAGTTCTATGCAAACGACCTGGGATAATATAAGGTGCTGGGAAACCTCCATCTATACAAAGACACTTGAAATCAAATTCAGTTACAGATTACACTTGATATTTATCTTGTTCTGTGCTCTTGTATGTGAACTTTCCCTTTGCAACATTTCGCCCAATGATTAGATTTGCCACATGATTAGCATGTCACATTTGTGATTTGCTTTACTTGGGGAGTGTGATGGTTTGGACTCCTTTCAATGTCTTAGTGGCTTGCGCTGATGAGAGAAGAGCACATTTTCATTGCCATCTCCACAGTCCAATGTAGGCGTGCCAACCTTTGCCTCAGGACTATTGCGAATCATGGATCGTACCTCGGGATCTCGTAGTCCAAAAACAAAGCGATCTCTTGAATTGGTCTTCAATTCACTGCCAAAATCGCAAAGTTTCGATTTGGTACATAGAACCGTTCCGTAGTCGATGATTTGATGGTGGCCTGGTACCGTAAGACTAAATTCGCACCGCTCTGCAATCATGATTTTGTTAGGCTTGCCATGTTTGATCAATACAGTCCCCACTTTATTGTATGCATAATCAGGTTCATTTTCTACCAATGCTTCCAGTAAATTTCTCTACCAATTTGACCTAACAGCTCATTCTTTCGCAATGTATTCTGTTCGCCTACATCTGTTAACTAGAATACTTTCTTCCAGATTCTTCCTTCGAACATTTGAAACCATTGCTTGGCATTCTCTTCTGGCAGGCTCCATTCATTGCTCAGAAGTCTGACGTACATGTCATTCAGGTGTATTCTATGAAGCACAAGCAGTGCATCAGCAGGTCATATGATTGACAACAATTCATCAGAGAAGAACGAACTGCTGTGCCGATCAGATCACGATCAATGCACAACATATTTAAAATGACTAAATGGTGTGCTCTGGTCAATTTTTTAAGTTGGTCCGCATCGATACTAGAGTATCAATTAAGTCGATTTGCTATCCAAGGCGTACACGCAGCTCTCTCGCCACGCGTCGAGCATTTCTCGGTAATGACGTCAGCTGTGATGTAAGGGATGGCAACCATACACAGCCCTGACAGTATCTCAGTAAAGCCGCGCTTGCTCTGACCAATTTTCCGATAGCGCCAAGACATTAATCAGGGAGTACGATTTGTTCAAAAGGATTATGTGAAGCAAAACAACCTCAGCATTTCTTACAAGAACTTTGCATGTTGAACCAGGATTGAAAAGGGGTTGGCTGGTAAAGCTGCCACTGGGAAAGTCGTGCATTAAAAAAATTGCATGTCATAAATAATTGAACAAGCACGTTTTTTGTGCACGTAATCGTGGGCATTTGTATGAAAACTGATAGCGTGAAAACGATACAATTGCGGAAGCTCACTTGTATAAACATTCTGCAAAAATTCTTTGCAATAATGGCTTCAAATGCAGTACTCGTAAAAATATTTCTCCTACACCTGTAATAATTTTGCTCGCTATGATAGTGACCCTTTCCTCAAAGTTAATTATATCAGTGATAGACCTAGTTGTGCGCGCAAACTATAAAAACTCGCAAAAAACACAATATTCCTGTTGATATAGTCCTGTTGATATTAGTGACTATGTGATAGTTTTTCTAGGAACCTTAGTAATGCTTGCGATTGCGACATTTGTCGTATATTACATAATCACTATTCTTGTAAACGGGGATGCGGAGTCGAAGTCCCGGAATCCTATCATTTTTGTTGGAGTCGGAGTCAAATGATAGGACTCCGGTCTATAACTAGACCCCAAATATAATACACACAAATTATTTATCCTCGTGCATCACTGTCTTGATGTCAACGTTCTCTGTTAAACAAAAGTACAGAGACAGAACTGCATGCAAAGCTTGCAATAGGTGAGGGAATAAACAGTGATACTGAAAAAAGGATTGTCTTTTCACTCAATGATTTAGTAGAGAAGACAAGCCTTCCTAGCCTCGATCACAAATACGCACCAAAGGTCCAAATGTCCAATCACCTAAGGTCACATCAGAGACAAAAATGAAATACTAGTTTGTTTGAGAACATTATCTCTTGCCCTCACGTTAATCGTGTGTGTTGGCTCCTCCAAAGCGCATATTGAAATCGAAAGTGTACTCATTTTTTGGGAATTTTTTGGGGATTTTCCTGCCTGGTAGAGACTGGAGAAAACCGTGTGAAGCACACATTAAGAAGATGGGAGGAGCTGAGTCGTATACATTCAACTGAAAGTGACATTTGATCAACCTTCATCGAAAATGATTGATAATTGATATAGCAATGATCACTAAAAATAGGTTCAGGTAAGCCTTAATGATCTATGATGGAGGTTACCAGTTTTTTGCGAAAAAAACCAGGCCATATATACTTGCCACCCCCAGTCAGAGTCGGAGTCTTATAAAAATAATTATTTTTGGACTCCGCATTCCTGCTTGTAAATCGCGGTGGATTTTTACAGCTTACAACTTTTGTCACGATGCCTACATCGGCTCTATTGACCGCCCTTTCTATTTACGCTTCCATGAGCATCGTCGAAGCATAACTATTTGCATAATAAGAAAGCCATATCTGCACACACTGTCAATGTGATTCTCTTTCATCTATTGATGATTTTAGCATTGATTTTCTTGACTGTCTGACTAACCCTGTTCACATACTCGGATTTCTGAAGTTAAGATCATTGACCTACACAAGCCTGCTATGAACCACAAACAAGAAGTGATGAACGGTAACAGATCGCTGATCTATATGCATGCTAGGCTTATAAAAGCAACAATGGCTGTCAATGCATTTTCAATGTATTGTATTTACCTATGTCCCCTCAGCACGTGTCTGCGAGACGAAACGTCGGACAGCTTGTGATTTCTGACCATTCTTTTTTCTTGCATCTTGTCAATAAAGTTCTGGAAATTCAATATTTCTAATCATTCCATAGGTATCACAATACCGATAAATTTACGTAAATTTATAGTAGCGAGCATATTAATTGGGTCACCCACAATTTTCACCATAATTGTGCCTCTATGTTTATTTTCCTTTGATTCTTTTGAATTTCTGAACACAAAAGTCTTACAAGTCCATAAACAATGTATATTTTAGTACACCAGCGTGTTAAAACTTGGTGTGGCCACCTTTGTGTTGCAATAACGCGCTCACACGTTCAGGCATGCTCAACATCAAATTTCTACAACTCTCATCAAGTTTTTGCTTCACCTCAGTGTCACGCTGTGTTACGTCGAGAAGCCGATTGATCAAGTCATTTCGACTGGTAAGGGTGCATCGCTCCAGTTGTCGTTTGATGATGGCCCATATTGTTTCTATCGGGCTCATGTCTGGAGAATTGCTGGGCCATGGTAACACTCGAATTTGATTTTCCTCGAAGTATTTTTTTATCACTTTGGCTGTGTGGCAGGGGGCGTTATCATGTTGGTAAATGAAGTCATCCCCGAACCAATCACTTGCCTGAGGGACCAAACGAGTCCTTAGTACACAAAGATACTGATTAGCATTCATCGATCCATCAACAACATGTATCCGTCCCATATATTGACTACTCATACACGCCCAGATCATCACTTTCTGTGTCTACTTCACGCGCATGGCCATGTGGCGGCTTGAGTAAGACTCAGGTCCCTTACGTATCCGACGCGGTTGTGCCACCTGGCCTTCAATACTTGCCTCATCACTGAAGATAACCTGAAGAAGAAAGATAGGAAATTGTTTATCCACTTATTTCTTTAACGACGTAGGCCTACTCATTTTTAAGAAGAAAATACCCTCAAAAACTGATTTCTGTTAAATTAGTTAAAGATTAGACATATTTCACTGATGATCAAATGAGTAATTGAATTGAATGATAAAAAGCTTAATGAAGATATGCAATCTAATATCTTAATCATAATCACCATAGAAAAAGTACAGGAAAAACAGTGGAAAGGCCTACTCACTTTTCCCATTAAGCTGAAGTCCAATCCTTATGATTCCGAGTCCATTGCTGTCGCGACTGTTTCATACGAGCTGTCAAGAGCGGCTTCTGTATGGGCTTCACCGATTTTCTGCCACCATCAATCAGTCGGCGTCGGATCGTATGGACGGATACGGGTGAAACGATTTCTTTCTTGATATCCAACGCTGCAAGACGTGGATCAATCATGCTTGCCCTAAGAATCCGTCGGTCTTCATATGATGTCGAAAGTCTTTTACGTCCATATTTGCCTACTCTTTGTGGCAAGATTTCGCCAGTCTCTCTATACCGTTTCACAATTCTATTTACCGATGACTGTGAAATCCCTGTTATCTTCGAAACCTGTCTCTGGCTTTGTCGTGCATCCTGCCATAAAGTTATAATTCTTACACGTGCGTTCTCACCGATATCCATAGTAAAAATGAACTGTCATATTCTTGGATTGAATGCTATGGTCATAGATTGAGCCGCTCAGAGATGACAATTGTGTGTCGAGAAAGCTTTCATTAATCAATAACTTGACAACTTTCTATGATCAACTATAAAGCTTGAATTCTCCCGCGCTCATACAATTGTTGCAGTGGCGGCTCGTCCATTTGGGCAGGTGAGGCACTGCCCCACCTATTGAAATGTTGTCTAACTTAAATAACCAGCAACATCAGTAGTAGACTCCATTTCTTGATCATAAATTTCAACTATACTTCATGTACATCTATTCCATTTGCGCGACAGTGACGCTAGCAGAATCCATCAATCGTTTTCAAGACTGATGGGCGCGCCCAAGCATCGAGATTGAGATGACGTGAGAGTGGTTCATTTCACGATCTGAGCGAATAGACAGAATTAACACGCGATGAATGCGTCACAGAATGGGCACTCGAGAGGGAGCCCTAACGCTTCTGATTGGTTAACCGTCAATGCAAAGACAATGCATTGTGATTCCCTTTTTACTGAGTGAGGTGATGTGAGGTTAGCACCAGCGATCAATCCATGAATAGACAAAATGTTGCTTCAACCGTGTAACTAAATGCAGTGACTTAGACTTACACATGTATAGCATGTTGCTAACATATTCTTTGCTTTTCATTTACAAAATAAGATCCTTTAGACTAGATTTTTGATTATGTAAAACTTTCATGCTTATGCCCCACCTGGACCAAATGTCACGAGCCGCCACTGAATTGTTGTCACACTTTGTTGTGTGTGTGTGCGTGTGTGCTGGGTTGCAGATATTTGAAATTATATGTTTTGATGTCTCACATTGATGTCACATTGTCTCTATTGATACATACACATGTGAGTCATGTATCAAGCAAACAATGTGCACCAAGCATCAAAATCTGTCAATTTTCAGGGTGACCCAATTAATATGCTCGCTACTGTATCTTAAGTCCATATGAAAGGGTTTATAAATATGCATTTTACATCATGTTTACATAGTTGATGAGAGATCGCCTTCGAGCATCTGATCAAAATTCAGCTTCACGAGTAAATTAAAATGAACTCATTATATGATGTGCATCATTGAATTATAGGCTCTGCACGACAACAGCAAAGTTTAGGAAGGCTCATAAACATAGAGTAAGTATGCTAAGTAGAGTGGTAACTCAGCATTTATTAAATCCCCAATGTGTATACACCTTCGATGATAGAGTAGGAATACATAGGCAGAGTGTCGACTCAAAAAAGTAACTGTGAAAATTTTTACATGAAAAGATTCAGTTTTTTGCGGAGATTACGTTCCCGTGGTCCAAAAAATTATTTGAGCAGTTTTTAAAAAAGTCAAAATTTGCCAGTTTATCCTATTACATGAATGGTATGGAGTGCTTTCATGTTTACTGATAGGTAAAAGTAATTAATTACGCTTTTCTTGTTGGTATTTTTGTTTCGGCTGGATTGTCGAAGAAACTTCTCTTCTCTTGCCTGATATAGAGAGTTTCAAAGATATGTTATCATTTGAAATATATCTGGGATATTATGTTAGCAAAATCAGTGAGACTGTCTGATTGTTAGCGTTTGCATGTAGCTGATGAGGGATGTTTAAACATCAACTTGTTTTGAGATTCAAATTCACTGTCTGGGTTTAGATTTTGCTCATCAATAATTACTATAGAAAATTGATTCTTTTTGTATCTTTTTAATGAATCTATGTTTCTTTTCTATCCCTTACAACATAATTTTGTATCTAGTCTTTTCAAGTTGAGTCGTCCAGATATCATCGCCTTTCTTGTTGATGATCGTGAGCGAAAGCTACGCAAGTGAGACTGAGACATTCAATCACGTCCAGTTTGATTTTGTCACCGTTTTTGAATGTTGGGGTTTGCTCGTTATAATGCTGTCTGTAAGTTAATCCTATTCCATCAATGGCATGGAGTGCTTTCAAGTTTACTGAAAGATGAAAGCAATTCATAATGCTTTTCTTGTTGGCATTTTATTACGTTTGATTGTCTTGATGACAATTCTCTTTTCTTGTGTGATATAATAATATTCAAATACATGTTCTTTTTTGAAATATTCCAGCGATATTATGCTAGCAAAATCAGTGAGACTGCCTGATAGTTACCGGTTGTATGTAGCTGATGAGGGATATTTAAACATCAACTTGTTTTGGCCATTAAAAACAGGAATGACTGTGATTTCTTTCGCAACATAATTAATTACAGCTGTAAGTTGCGTAAACTACGCAAGTGGGTCTGAGATATTCAAACCCGTCCAAGTTGATTTTGCCACCATTTTTGAAAGTTAGCTTTTGTTCGTTTTGATGCTGTCTGTATGTTAGTCCTACTACATGAATGGTATGGAGTGCTTTCATGTTTACTGATAGGTAAATGTAATAAATTACGCTTTTCTGATTGGTATTTTTGTTTCGGCTGGATTGTCGAAGAAACTCTTCTCTTGACTGATATAAAGAGTTCCAAATATATGTTCTTTTTGGAAATATATCTGTGATATTATGTCACCAAAATCAATGAGACTGCAAGATAGTTAGAGTTTGAATGCAGCTGATGAGGCATGCCTAATCTTCATTTTGTATTGGCATTCCAATACACTGTGTAGTTTTGTGTTTTCCTTATCAATAATTATTATACTTAAAACTAATGTTTGCGGTGGATTTCCTTAATACAGCTATGCTTTATTTCTGTCCCTTACTAAAGTCCTATCGTTTCAGTATTTTGACATCAAGCCTTCCTCAATTCCTTCTTTCATTCAACGAAAGTGTGTGAAAGTGTGGTCAGAGTGTATCCATCGTTTTCAATCCATGTGTAGGCCTACTGTGAAAGATCCTGGTCTCACATGTCGTTAACTACCTACAATACTTTGCACAAAATTTGCATAATGCAAGATAATAGAAGAGCCAAGCAAACCGATGGCTCACAATTTTGCTGTTAAACACTTGTGTCGTCACTACAGGACATTCGATACAAATGTTCATATTTGCAGGTACATGTACAAATTAGGCATACTTGATATATCATCGTCAAGGCAACCTTCGTCCTCCTTACCATTGTCTCTGCACTGTCTTCACCATCTCATAACGGGGGCTATGTCATAATGTCATCCCCTCCAATGCTTAGTTAGGATGCTTGCTCAAATATTCATTAATTTGATATCCAACTTGTTTCACACCACTTATAATGGAGAGTCATCTTGGTAGTATATAAATTAGTAAATTTTGACTTTTTTAAAACTGCTCAAATAATTTTTTGGACCACGGGATCGTAATCTCCGCAAAAAACTGAATCTTTTGATATAAAAATTTTCACTGTATACAGATACTTTTTTGAATCGACACTAACTATATATCTCTACTCTATGCTCATAAACTCACATTTGCTCAAAATTCACATTTATTCATGCTGTCCATGTTTTGATTCATAAATGACTGCTTTCCCATTGGCCTTCACTTTACTTCCTCGTGAACTCGGCTTATTCATTCACTGCACGCGACGTCTGCAGACGCATCACCGCAGACACGTCATCGCGAGCATTAGGCCTCAGCCACACTGAAAGCAAAGCAAACGCGAGCGTCCCGAGCGTCTCGAGCAAACGTATGTCCGTACGGTATTAATCGCTCTCGTTTGCTTTGCTCGCAGTGTGGCAGTCTACAACTGCTGTAATGATGACTTCATATTTGGTGCAAGACGCTTTGCTCGGAAACGCTTGGAAAAGTTCGCAGTGTGGCTGAGGCCTTAGACTTGCGGATATCTCGAGAAACAAAACGTTGCAGAGTGTCGCACACGGATTGAAGTGACAGCTGATGTATAAACTTGCTTTTAAGACAACAAAATCAGAAGCGAATTTTTCCACGGAGTACATCTTCAATTACAAATATTTTTTTCATATTCTACTTCTTATTTGTCTACATTCCACACTGTTCGCTAAAAAGGTAGGTACACATTACAATCCTTGCGTAAATATTGTGAAACAATTAAAATATCGACGGTAAAGGTCAAGTTTATTCAGTGAACGTTTATCTACAGTAAATTTAGTAAACGTCAAGACAATTTGCAAATGATTCATTTTGTCATTCATTTCTAAGAGGTCGCGGCCGTAATTACTTGTAAGATTACCTATCTTGCTTTATGCTTGAAACATGGCATTAATGTTCGGATCATTGCATTGAGAGTTCATCCTTATGTCATCCGATATCATTATGATTGCGTTGTCATTTTATAATAATATCTTTTAAATGTAACATTGAGATGCACCGCCATAATTGAGGTTAGAGAAAGTTGGAATCAATTATAAGATGCGAACATCAAAGACCTGAAGAATAATGGAAGTGAAGGAACAGTGCTTATTGGCCTTTTACGGTCCTAACGATCATTCTCTTAACCCATTACCGCCCAATGTTCCACTTATGGAACAATTTTTTGTATCACAATTATAAGCATGAGAAATATTTATAAGTATCATTTAAGCATGCAGATATTAGAAGCATGATGTAAATAAATTCAACAATGCCTGGTAAAGCATTTTGTTTTAATTGGGTTCTGTTCAAAGAAATTTGAAATTTCGGAAATTTTCAAAATTTATCACTGAAACTTGTTTTCCCACTCCTGTCCATAAAAGTATAAGGTAAGTCAAACTTTTCTCGAATTACAATTTCTGCATTAGTCTGGTGACGTACAATACAATTATTTCATTTATCGTTGCTTTTCTGCGTTCGTATTGAGTTTTAGAAATGTTGTTCCATTTCTGGAACATTGGACACTGCATGTATTTTCAATGTTCCAGTAATGGAACATTGGACACTTAGGGTGTTACATTTTAAATAATGCGCTAAATAGTCAATGTCAAATCTGGATGCTCATCATAGTAAGTTATGCAACACATTCGTGTAGTAATTGTATCACTTGTAATTTTAACTTACAAGCAGGAACTTCAAGTTAGTCGGATCGCCTCAGATGGTATTTACACAAAAAGGGCTACGCTAAGTAGACTTTCTAAACTGATACTAATCAATTGTTTCATATTGCATTTTCATTGAATCTTATTGTACTATCATCTTCATTTGGGGTTACTACAGCAAATTTGACTTTGCTTACTATAGCAAAAAAATGTTCACCACTGCATCCTGGCCCTAAGGTAGAGATGTTTGCACCTCTAACTACTGCGCTAAGGTACTTTACTAACACGAGCACAGTAGCAACCTACTTAATTGGAACCAATTTCACCCTCGTCTTACTTATCAATTGTTAGTACTTACTTATTTTCCTAATTAATTGAGTACTGATTTAATTCCAGTCTATCTTTTTTTCAGACGGATGCCAAAGAAACTATTTTCAGTCGAAGAAGCTGCACAGCTATTGATCGAAAATTCTGACGAAGAATCTGATATTGATTTGGTAATTTTGCCACCTGAGTCCTCACAATATATCTCCGATGAAGATGACATAGCAGAGGATGATTTGTTATCATCTGACATCAAAGATGTGCCAGGTTTGGTTGAAATCCATCAGCGGTCGGACGATGGAGAATGCTCAATGCCACAACCGAAGCGTAGGAAAGTATCGTATCATTGGGCGAAAAGCACTGATTTTCGTAATTCGTTACCAGAAGCTGAAGTGACGCCCATTGACGAAAGTTTTCCACTACTGGTAGATAAAGATGCAAGTGAATTATTTAGATTATTCTTTGATCCGACCGTTATAGATCTCTGCTGCACACAGACGAATTTGTATGCCAGCAACACTTACAACATGGATTTCATATAAGTGAAAATGAAATTTTTCACTCCTCAGTGGCTATCACAGTTTACCACAAGAACATCTATACTGGAGTACGGACGAAGATGTAGGAGCATCATTTGTCTCCGAAAAAATGTCAAAAAAACGCATTAAAGAGATCAAGCGTTGTTTTCATTTGGCCAACAACGCGTCCCTTGGCAATGATGACAAGATGGCAGAATTAAGGCCATTTTTAGAGATATTTCGAAATAATATTCAGCAATTTGTATTCTTTTCAAGCAAATTGAGTCTGGATTAACAGATGATACCATGGCAGAAATAACGCAAGAATGTACGTCAAAGGCAAACCGGTGAAATTTGGATATAAGGTGTTTGTCCTGGCTTCGTCATGCGCTTATCCGTTCGATTTCGAAATCTCTACTGGGAAGAAAATTGATTCCGAATTACCACTTGGAGAGTCTGTCGTTCAAACATTGACACAGTGTCTTCCAAATAAAAGTGAACATATAATCTACATGGACAGATTCTTTTGTTCAACGAAAACGTTCAGACAATGTAGAGAAGACGGATTGCGTTGTACAGGCATTGCAATAGAATCTCGAATTGAAAAATGCCCAATAATGTCTAAAGCGGCAATGAAGAAGCTTCCTCGAGGTAGTCACATTGAATTTTCAAACGATGAAGTTGTTGTTTGCCAGTGGAACGACAGTCGTCCAGTAGTTGCCATCAGCAATTTCGAATCTGTGAATCCCGTTCACAGTGGTAGTCGTTGGAGTAGAGCCGATAGAAAACGCATACCAGTGCCCATCCCCCATTTGATTCATAATTACAATCAATATAGGGGCGGCGTGGATCTTCTTGATCGATTCTTGAGCGATTATCGGCCTAAGCTAAGAAATAAGAAATGAAGGTGGAATATTTCTGCCAACTTTTTGAATATGGCCGTCGTCGCTGCATGGCGACTTCATCGTAGCTTGAAAGGAGAAATGAGCCATCTTCAATTTCTGAGGTAAGAAACAGAATAACAAACAATACATTTAGGCCTACATGTGTTGTGACTACGTAGGGGGTGAATAGTCACACGTTGATAACATATACATGTATAAGCCTGGAAGGATTTTCTTCTATAAAAGGCCTGGTTTAATTAATAGGGATCAACATAACTAGATAAACGTGCAATGACCAATAGTAAAACTACATTTATCTTACAGGGCGATTGTTCGATCACTCATGGCAAAGACACCGAGTAAGCTACAACATCCAGGACCCTGCAGGACCCCTTCTCAAACTGAAAGAACAAGCAATTTTCACTCTGATAAGCAATTATCTCATCTGATACACAAGGACGTTGTAAAGTATGCAAAAAGAACACAAAACGAAAGTGCTCTACTTGTGGTGTCCTTCTTCATATTGACTGTTTCTCAAATTTTCATTCTTAAGCATTATATAGTCAGAAGTGTCCAATGTTCCACTTATGGAACATCAATGTCTATATGATACAGAATTTATTTATTTTTTCTAATCGTCATTAGTTTGTAGTTACTTCAGACGGTAGAAGTTTTTGTATAAAAGAAAATTTTAAAAAATAATTGTTTTTCTATTCATGGGCAGTAATGGGTTAACGGATCATTGGG
>CAJQUW010007661.1:0-70227 GCA_907163375.1 Prostheceraeus crozeri
AAAATCTTTTCTTACCATATTGCAAAGGTTATTCAAGGTTCAATATACCAAATAGCGGCAAACAATAGAGTGGACTCTCAATATTGGCTGTAAAAACACTCCACAATTCATCATGAATGAGTACAGGTTTCAACACTCTCAAGATACACAATTTACGAGAACATTTCAATTCTAACTCATGAAAGTGAGTTGTCCACTTTAAATTGCTAGTCCACGTCACACCTAGGACTTTCAGTTCATCGTCAACATCAATAGGAACTGACGCAAGAATCTATGGCAAACATGGCAGCCTGAATCAGTTGCCCTTTTAGGCCTACTGAGTTGAAGCGGACTAACGAATCAATTTTTTAACTAACTTTTCCAATAATTCTTCACACCGCATCACCTGACTATTTCTGATTGGTTCTTAAAGGATCAACTTTTTTTCATTGTTGCAGATACACTTCTGAGTTCTTTAGAATTAAGAAGATCATCTAATCGTCCTTAACACAGACTCCTCCAAAAGTATCGGCATTCGTTCTGGATGTTCCCGGAACACTGTTCCGACATACTTCCCCTTTCGGTGTTTCACAACTTCGATCCAAGAGCGATTCTAGAGAAGTTTCCTGCCCAGATGCTAGCATTAAGAAGTCTATGCGCAGTGTTGTCAATCTTTGATGTTCTATGTTTATTGAATCATGCTGAACAACTTGCTATGATCACGATTGATGGATGGAAATTACATGTCAATCGGCTCGATATCTTGAATTCACGATTGGATATACTCAGGATTTCAGCTTACACTCGTTTCTCTCTGACAGTTCTCAATATTCAGACTTCAAACTTTGCAAACAAAAACTTATGGGTATTTTGCATTTGTGTACAAAAATCAGCTGAATCGAATGGAAAAAGACCAAAGTACAAGTGTTTAGTTTCCGGGACTTTTTTGGGACACCCGGCATAACTTTACTGTCAATTAACTGATATCATTTATATAAACACGCAACCTTCTGTTTGCTAGGGCATGCACCTCTATGTTTTAAGTATTAACTCAAATTTATGTGCTCTAGACTTTAAGAAACCTAATTAATGACACCATTTTCCACTAGAGAGTTGTTTTAATTTTGTTTTCTTCCACTCCCTGGATTCTTCGAATTTTTAACCGTGACGGGATTTAATTTAATTCCATTTCATTTCATGGAAAAAATTTGACAATTTTATCAATTTGGTAGCTTAAAATATTGGATTACTTCTAATTAGGTCCTAATGACAAATAAAACGTCCATGAATAACGTCACTTAGAATTCAATAGCGAAATGACTCAGGTTATACACGGCGATTGACTGTTCGCGTAAAACAAGAACCTATCTAGAATCCTAAATCTTCTGTATGAATGATGTAAAATCGATCGTGTTTAGTGAGTGTCTCATTCGTACTTAGTCATCAATAAAGCATAATAATCTAGGATAATCGTTCATTGGATTAACCAAAGTAGAATAAGCACTGACTAATTACGCAACCTTGTAATATGTGCTTCATTCTGTTTCAGTTGTCGCGATTGGAAGCTATGATTCAATGTGTGGATGAGTCATCAAAGAAGATGAGATCGACTATTCCAAAGTGCTTATGTACATTAAGTCTAAAAACCTCTACCAGTGAACAATCAACGATTAACAAAACAACCAGGGCGGTGTTTCGGTTAATAGCCCCTGATGAAGTATTTCAATATTATGCACGGGAAGCTACAACAAAATCAACGAAAAAACCTCTGGCTTCAATACATCCTCGATTAAACCAGTTGGTGACGACAGGTTGTGACGTCAAAGTGATGCTGACAAAGATCTTGACGTCAACGCCGATTAACTTATTTTGTTCTGTTGTCACGTGTTGTTGAACAGAATTTTCCGGTGTCTTAAGTGAAATCGGGCCTTGGCTATTTTTCTAACTTATAGCAACTTGCTATAGATCGTCATATTTCTTCCAAAATTCTTCTAGTTCAGTTTTGGTGCACTCGTGACTGTGACAGTTACAACTGTGATTCTACTTTAGTAAATTTTATTTTATTTAACACATTAACTACGATGAGTATGTTGATCAAGTGACTGATTTCGTTGGAAAATCAGGTTTACGTAATTGTCTTCATTTTGTACATCTGAGATGCATGTTCAGTTTTATTACTGGTACTGCAAACCCTCAACTTTTGTTGTTATGATTGTTAAGCGACTCGTTTCTCTGTAAAATCATGCTGACGTAATTGTTTATTTTACTGTACACTTCAACTGCAAGTATAGTTTTATTACTGGTACTCAGAACCCTCAACTTTTGTTATTATCATAACTGTTTAGATTTCTGTAATTCAATTTTTCTCAAATTAAATCTCGGCATTTGCATGATATTGTTTTCCATCCTGCTTTAAAGGCAATTTCTTTGTGAAGTAGCAATCGATTTTTATTTTGAGGACATGTCAGTAAGAAATAGACTTAACAAAAAAGACAGTACTCATCAGTGCTTGTCCGGATGTATTCAACAATTGATTCCGAAAGGTAGATAGTACCCCTTACACCGCGGTTATTTATTTGATGTCCTGTTATCTTGGTTATGGATAGCTAACGTATCTCCGCAGATAGTGGCCCTTACACCGCGGTTATTTATTTGATATCCTGTTTTCTTGGTTATGGATAGCTAACGTATCTCCGCAGATAGTGGCCCTTACACCGCGGTTATTTATTTGATATCCTGTTTTCTTGGTTATGGATAGCTAACATATCTCCGCAGATAGTGGCCCTTACACCGCGGTTATTTATTTGATATCCAGTTATCTTTGTTATGGATAGCTAACGTATCTCCGCAGATAGTGGCCCTTACACCGCGGTTATTTATTTGATATTCTGTTTACTTGGTTATGGATAGCTAACGTATCTCCGCAGATAGTGGCCCTTGCACCGCGGTTATTTATTCGATGTCCTGTTATCTTGGTTATGGATAGCTAACGTATCTCCGCAGATAGTGGCCCTTACACCGCGGTTATTTATTTGATATCCTGCTTACTTGGTTATGGATAGCTAGCGCATCTCCGCAGATAGTGGCCCTTGCACCGCGGTTATTTATTTGATATTCTGTTTTCTTGGTTATGGATAGCTGACATATCTCCGCAGATAGTGGCCCTTACACCGCGGTTATTTATTTGATATCCTGTTATCTTGGTTATGGATAGCTAACATATCTCCGCAGATAGAGGCCCTTACACCGCGGTTATTTATTTGATATCCTGTTATCTTGGTTATGAATATCTACCGGTACTCTGCTGCGATTAGTATCCTTCGTTGATAGCCGTCGGATATCACCTAACAGTAAGGAGGTGTATTACGGTGATCCGCTGATAAACGGACGCTACACCGTGGTAGTCCGCAGGTATCCGTTGGATCTCATAGTGTTATCCACAGATATCAGAAGGATACCTGAGGTACATCCTCTGCGGTTAAATTTTGTCGTACGAAAAAACGCCGTTTAATCCGCGGATAGTTCCATTCAGTCTTAGAAACGGTTAAGATACAGATATCCTACAGAGCTTCCCTTGCTCGGTGGGTACTTAATCACACCTGACAAATTGGCCTACTTGAGAGTTGATATTCTTGAGATCTAGTTAACATATCTGGTATCCATTGGTACCAATTTTGCACATATTTGGTACCCTTTACTGCCATTGTTTATAATATTTCATTTCCAGGTGTGTTGCAGAAATGCTTTACAGTGCAGCCCGAACGGTTTCCTACATTGTGGAAAGAAGTCAAGGCTTCGTTAAATCAGTGTTTCAGAGAAGGGAATAGGAACAAGAAGGCATCAAACATCCATAATGAAACATTTTGAAAAGTTCAGACTTCCAAATTATGCATGATGTTTTTGTAATGTTTCGTCTTTATTGCTCATTGAAAGTGATTAAACTGATTACACTTTATAGATAGCCTTCCCAGTGCAATTGACTGCATGAAAACTTGTCATCGAGTTGGTGGCATAACGTTACTTCTCCGTGTTTAATTGTCACTAAATTGGTCTTCTTCATTTATATGTAATTCAGTCGATGGAATTAATTGCTCTTGCGTAAAAACAAATATACTGTCGTAATTTGAGTCACAATATATGGATGGGTTCTCTGTTATGACAATCATGTACTACCGGTATCTACTTAGTCTGAGGGAGGAGTGTACAGTCACAGCCACTGGTTGACTGGATTATCATCACCTCGTTAGAATTCAATAATAATCAATAACTTGATACAGTAGCATGTAACACAATAACTGGAATTCAGTAATATTTTGCTGAATGCATTTTAAGCATATTCATCACTCAAAAGTTTTAAATTGATAAGATTTCAATACCGCGTTGAACCAGCCCTTGCTCCCAAGACTATGAATTCACTGTCATATATTCAGTCAGTATTTAACAGAATTCTGTGGTGATTATTTTGCACCACACATTTTAATTGGCTTTAGGTTGATGGCTTTTACTTTAACTACAACCAAGTCTTCTATGAGTTCCTCGCACAAGGACTTACAGTCGTTGGCAGTTTAGCACTAATTTATATCGAAGGATCATATCAAAAGTAACGGGCACTATAACAGATCTTGGGTCTTCATATGGGTCTCTAAATTAGTTGAGACAACTAAGAAGTATCTCAGTCTTGGTGAATTCATTGGCCATGCTTATTTGCGAATGATTGGAGAACTTAAATTCAAAAAATTAAATACCGTGACTACAGCCTAGAAATACAGTAGTGTTCGGATTTAGTAACATGCCATCGTGCAGGTAAAATATGTCACTAAATCCAAATTGTTACTAAACCCGAATTTTCAAAAATCATGTCACTGATGATATTTCAATGAAGTAATGGTACAAAGATTCAATCAATAGCAAGAATATGACCAATTAGTGTTACTAGAAGCATAAACACAATAGGATATATACGCAGTTACTACAGAAAATAATGCATAGCACATGTAGTAAAGAGGAATTAAAAGCGATCCTTAACTTCCGACACACTTCTATTTCAATGCTTACTTGAGGAAGGAATCCAATGTGGACTGTCGCTTCTTGTCAAGGCCACGGCGAACAACATGACTTTTGAATTTGTTCAATTCAAAAATGAAAGGGGCACCGTCTTCGTCGTCACGAAAATATCGGACAAGTGTATCAGTGCTGCTCAGAGCCTCATTCTCTGTAACGTTTTGAACGCTACATTTCTGATCAGAGTCATCACTTGCCGTATCTGGATGAAGAACACTTTGAATTATCTGCTCGTCAGTGAGAGTTTCTGTTGTGATCACATTATGGTCAAAGTCAACATATTGATCGAAATTGAAGTCTCCGTAAACCAAACGCAGCCGTTCCCAAATGTTATCAGGAATGTTTTGTTGTATGACCGTCTCATCTTGAACGATCTCATGTGAGCACATTGGTTGCACTTCTTCCTCATGAAACCCTACATGGTGAAAACAGTTTTTAATCGTTTCACTTGACAGATTCTGCCATGAGCTAAGCAGCATGGTGACTGCTTCGTACAGATCAATCGCGAATTTTTGACCAAGGTCATGTGCGTCAATCTTTCGATTTATGAGTTTCAATTTGTATTGGTATTTGAGATTTCTAATCACACCTACATCCATAGGTTGTGTTATGTTATCGCAGATATAAATAACAAATTAATTGAAAATCGGTTGTGTGAAAGTGATGCTAATCAAGTGGCCTTGACTGTATATGATGATCATGGGGCTAGTCAAATGATATGCATATTATAACTTCGTATAACAGGGATGAAAATCTTAAGCTGATTTCCGCCAGTGTCCCTTCAGAGGCTGTAATGAACTTCTTTATATTTTCTATTCACGGCCCTTCAAAAGTTGATTTTTTGTCAGAGCTCCTAACTGCCCGTTCTCATCCCTTATAAAAGGCTTGAAGGAGCACAAACTAACTTACAAGCCAACATTACAAAATGAATAGAAAGTCAAAGATGATAAAACGAAAGACTCATATCAGGAAGATATGACGAAACCCTGAAAAGTCTGAAGGATGCGGATGCAAATCTGAAGGTTTTTCTGAATGAAATGTCGAAACTAATAAATGAGAAAATCCTGAATCAGACACACTATTTCAAAAGTTAATGAAAAGAAGGATGATCAGTGTGAACCAGAGTTTTACTATACATCAAATTTTAAATCTCTAGTATTTACCATGAATTTTGCTTATCTCATTCTTTTCCTGATAATGGCTATGGTATACATGTAAATAGTTGAAATATATTGACCAACCTTATGTACGATTTTACAATAAATAACTTGACTTTCTTTCAAAATATTTTCAATTTCATGAACTGTCAAGGCATATTTCCTCAACTGGTACTTGTAGCTAAATACTAAGTGCATTTCTAGACATTTCGGCATATTTTCAGTTGACTAGTTTCTATTGCATGTATTGTACATGTGCATGCAACAAGTGCATTTACGGGCTCAAAGAAACAACATGAAGATTATGCAATTCAATTACAATGCGACTTATTGTCATGCATATGAAGCAGTAAGTTCATTCATTGAGCTGGTGACACTGCATGGGCACGATAATCCTGAAAATTCTAAATCCGACCACTGTATCCTGATATGATTTACATGTAGTTCTTCTTATATCTGTGCCAGTACTCCAGGAGGCTAGTTAAGTATGTCTACTCGTATATTACAATCTCGTTCTACATGTGTCCTGTGCTGTGTAAGATAGAGTCGATTTTCTTCAATAAGTAATCGGACAAAGATATATCTATAATCTATTGCACGCGAGTGTACTAGTAATAGGATCCATAATAACGGCCGAATAGGGTTAGTAGAACGGTTTTTAGGTTTTTGACAATCTTGACTACATGGTACCTTTTAGTTGGTGAATGTTTTTGATATTGAATGTCAATGATAATGAATTAAAAATATTATCAAGCTTTATTGAGGCAAATTAATAAACGCTTGATTGTTTTACAGATGTCCAGTTTTTCGATTGATGATTCATCTGTTTCAATTGGAGAACTCATCGATAGAAGTCGAAGTTCAATAGGAAATGAAGAGGAGATTAGTTCAAATGAAATCTCTGATTATGAGTTATCATCTGTGACTGATTCACCCAAAATTCATGGCGATCCCGAAAACCGCAGCATAGCCATGTCTTATACTGATATTTCAGATGAATGGAATGACGAACAAGTGAACTCTGATTCTATTATGAGTCAACGGTCCAATCTTTCAGAAGTAGTCCTCAGCGAGGAAATTGTCAAGTTGCCAAGTTATCATCAATCACATTCGGACAGTGACTCTGAGGATGAGTTTCTACAAATCTATCAGAACAATTCACATCAACCGTCTCAAACATTCAAAGACCTGAAATCGTAGCTGCTTTACTATATCTTTGGGCAATAACATCTGGGATATCTAACGCTGCTTTGGACCGTTTTCTAAAATTATCCGCAATAATCCGACCGAATAGCATATGGCCGACTTCATACAAAGTTTTGAAATCGTTTGTTGATCGCTACTTCTTGACGGATGAGTATTCTATTGAAAAGTTCTATACTTGCTCCTTGTGCTCAGTCAAATGCATCAACACGACTCATAATGATAGAAATAGCATATTTATTCCGTCGCTGTCTAGTCAAGTTATTACATTACTGACAAATAAGCTGACATGTATGAAGAATTACGAAGAACATCTAGCGCAATTTTCAAACACCGACGTACTTAATAGCGCGTACGCAAAAAATAATTTGCAGTTATCATCGTCTGAGAACTTACATTCACACTTCCTAGTATGTGCTGATGGAGCAAGTTACATAAAATCTTCCAATGTATCTTTCTGGCCTGTACAAGCACAGCTGCTGAATTTACCTCCTGTAGAGCGACAAAAATCTTCCAACTGTTTACTTTTGTGTTTAGTGTAATCCATCAAAAAACCTGATTTTGACTCGTTTATACCGCTACTTTTTGTATCCTTTCCAGAAACAATAGAATTTGGTGACAGCGTAGTTCATTTTCACTTCTCCTTCTTCACGGCTGATCTGCCTGCTATGGCATCTATGTGTGGAATCAGGCAATTTAACGGGGCATTCTCCTGCCCTAAGTGTCTGCACTCAGGTGAGACTCTGAAGGTATCAGAAAGAGGTCATATTAGGTGCTTCCCAAAACAGGATATCTCTTTTCCTTTACACACGACGGACAATTATCAAGAACATGCAAGACTTTCTGAAACGAGCGGACAAATATGCTTTGGGGTCAGGAAGAATGCATCCTTGTGTAAGATAATTCCTTTTCCTGATGGATTTATAGTCGATCCCATGCACTGTCTGTTTGAGGGACAAGTGAAGCAAGTTCTTCAAGATATGATAAATGCAACCCGCAACGAGCCTTGCTATTTTTCTAATAGAGCTTCTGATTGGACAGATGAAACTCTGAAAATGTGTAGAGGACCCAAGGGTTATAGTATGCCATACTGTCTTTCAAAAATTAGTAAATGGAAGGCAAAACATCAAAGAAATTTCATTATTCACATGGGGATTCCAGTTCTGGCAACCGCGGCGAGTGGAGCGCAGCTGAAACTGTTCATTAGTTCAATGAGTATTTTGTATAATCTTTCGTTTCACCAGTATTCTTCATTATCGTCTATAGAGTATCTTGTCGGGATTATCTTGGAGAAATTACCAACGATTTTCGGGCAACGTGCTATGAGAATGAATTTTCATCTACTATCTCACCTCTGTTCCTCTTGCCATGAATACGGACCAATATCAAACGCCTCAATGTTTGGATTTGAGAGCTCCATAGGCAAATACGAGCAACTTCTGAAAGGTACTCGAGGATTTGGTCAACAGTCACTCGCTAAGTTCTTGAAATCGAGAGAGGTACATAACGGTTTGACTGCATTGCAATCCAAGGAAGTGAATTCGGGGCTTAAAATTATATCTATTGATTCTGTTCGGTCGGAGATGTTTTGTACTTCAGAAGACGACAAATACCGGAAAACAACCAATTCGTTTTGCCTTCTCAAGAACGGCAAGGTGGGCAAAATGATTGCGATCATGAATAATCAAGTTACGCTGCATATCTTGAAACCAATTTTGTCGGAAAGTATGATAATAATGGAGGGAACTTCGCTCACCGTTGAAGAGAATGATTGGTTGCTGAAATTGCAAAATATCATGAAAAGTCACCCAAAAATTTTCGGTTATGTCTACGATATCAGCAGAGTGAGCGACACGGTTCAATGTTCAATTGACGATTTAACCGCCCCATTGCTGATGATTCCAGCCAAGTCGATAAAACTTGCGATGCATTATATTTGGTTCCTATTTATGAATTTATGCATCACTGAATCCCTTTACAGGTGTAGCAGCTTGAACATTTTTGATTCCAGTTGATTTTCATATATCTTTCATATGCAGACGAAAAGTCGTTATGACACTTCAATGTAATTGCAACTCTTGGTTATATCTTGTGATCATCGTGAAAGTGTTAAACTTTACTGTCGCTTTTGTTTAAGTGTGGGAACACTCTTCTTCAAAGTGTGCAGTTAGTTTCGCTTATGTAAAATTTTACACATTTGAGTGTACATGTATGTGATCTTGTATAAGTGCATGGCAAAGTTTCCTATTTGATTGTCTGACTAAAGATGGTAGAGTCACCAAACACAGGTTAACTGTCTAAGTAAGGAATTTTTCGAAGTTCATTTATTATCTGTCATGTGAATAGTACACTGCATCTTCGATTATCCGGATGATTTTAACTTTTTCTATTTTAATGTTGGGGGTTCTTTAATTCTTTGTTATTCAATGTATGCGCAATTCTCTTTATATAGATGTGTTGCATTTTTCGAGAAGTGATAAGGGCCTACGCTATAAATCCTTTATACTAGGAGAAAGTAATCCATTTTAACCAGAAGGAATACGGGACTGTCATCGCTCTTACTACATACCGTAAAACCTCTATTTGAATGTATGAAACCTTTCCCCGCAATGCCGTTATATTAGAGGTGGCGTTCAAATAGAAGTTTTACGGTAATTGCCTCATTTTACTATTAACGTACTCAAGTCTGTGTTGGCCAGGTCGACAAATTGAAGAACATATAGCATACATATATGCAGTTTTTTATGCATTCCCCTTAATTTCATATCTTGGAATATTTCATATTTTCAGATAACGGCGTCGACGTCTATAATGTATAGGCCACGTGCCGTTACCAATGTTAAGCAATGAATAAGTTGTTACTTTGTTTTTATGGAGTCGAATTGACAGTACCAATTCTATCGAGAATTACGTATTTCAGTGGATTCAAATTATTGCGTTGGTGAATATATATACGCACATAGCAATATAATATAATGACATGTTTTCCATCAATAGTATCAGCATTGGAATCCTCAATTAACTTCCAAATGATAGGATGCCAACATTTGATTATCCGGATTTTTCTTTTACCAATCAGATTTTGACCACACCGGCAAGATAATCGAATATGTATTGTACACATATTTTTTTTGATGAATGGAATGATATGTTTCAGTTGTTAAAACTGCGATTCTTGTTTGGTGGTGTCAATGTAATATAGCTTACTGTTTCTACATTTCTTGCTTATCTATGTGAAAACGATATTTTACAAAAATAATATCTTTTACGATTAGCATTTGTCATTTTATCATCAAATTCCTTTACCAAGCCATGTTAGTAAATGTTCACTGTCAGTGGTCTTTCAATAAATGAACACTAGAAATGAATGGAATACTAGAATCAATAGTGTACAGAAGATACTGAATATGTTGGTTTCTCTTAGCATTCGTTCAGTCACAGCAGACGTTGACTTATTCCTACTGACTTCAGAAAGCCAACTACAGTGATAGAAAAAAACTGTTTTGGAGAATGACATAATTTTGCACTCAAACTTTTAAATTGCTGACCGATTGACTTCAAAATTGAAATATTGATGATTTAGCATGTGAGGATCATGTCACCAAAATTCCTCAAAACTTAAAGGTCATATCACAAAAATTAGTAAACCGATTATTGTAGAGAAATTTTGTTTTATTTTCTATCGCATAAAAAATCCTACACGGTATACTTAGTAAATCTGCTACTTTGAAAAACAATGATTATACAGTATTATTTAATTTCAAGGTATTTTGAATCATTCATTAGGGGCACTGCAACATAAATTTACTGAATAATAAAATGCTTTCTGTCTGAACCTGGTCAATGTTGGCCATCTATTCAACTGTAATCCTATATCCAAGTGTAGCCGGGATTATTCAAAGATGGGAATAGATGTCAACTTCAGACTGATCAAACCAAAATATATTTGCATTGCGAATACATGTGCATGTATTCCAAATTCATAGCATTTTCAAAGCTTGACATGACTAGACTATCGCATGTCATTGACCTTGAACAGCCCGGTTTATATCAAATGATATTAACTGAGCAACGCTAACATTCAAATATGCCATATCAGAAGGTCGGTTAATAATTTTGTTATATATAGAACTATCTAAATCTGTATATAATTGCACGTAATATTTAATGAAAGATCTATAGACAAAAGTGAAAAACTTAGGTGCATGCATTTTTTTCATTGGAATTTTTGATTTAATCGTGCAATAGTTGTTTTGTAAAGAAAAGCTATTATATTGATCAGTCTGTACTTGCTGCCTTCTTTGCAGATGGTTATTTTCCCATTACACGTATTCTCTTAATTCCATTGGATGTTTCGGGCTTTTCTGCAGCTCATTTCAAGTGGTTTCGTTATTCCTGGTAAGTTGTAATTATTATGATCATTTATCAGGCTCTTTCATGTGGGTTGACGTTGTAGGTGGTCGTTTCCCGGATGCACATGTTCTTCAAATTCCATTCAAAGTTATAATTGGTGCCTCTGAGTTTGGCAACTCATTTGACATTGCTCGGTACGTTGCGTTTGCTATAGGGAGTCGTTCACGATTGAAGTCACCCACTTTTCCGGATTTTTTGTCCCCTCCTCCACTTCTGTCAACTGACGACTACCCTCACCCCCAGGTTGAAGTCAACCATGCCATGTTTCGCTTATCATAAATGTTATAATGCTATACTATATAAATTTGTTGAAAGTTTTTGCTGCATTGTCGATGATCTACCAAACATGAAAAAGGAAAAGTGCTACAGCCTAAAAGGAACGTCTTAGACAATTATTCGTACACTGTAGACCGTTGACTGACAACTGACAGACATTTATCCTACAAAATGTATTTTGTCGGTCATTGTTAGTTCTTGTAGGATGATTGCCACTGAACACCTACAATATCTGACAAAAAGCGACAAAATGAATATCAATGAATTATAGCTTAAATTTTATCAAAAATGTAGGTAATTAATTAAATTATGCCAAAATAAATCATGGTTTTGCCTCACAATAATACAGATTGCCCAAAAGTCAAACAATCACTAATCGTAAAAATCAATCAATATTCAACAGTTGTTGTTTAGTTAATTTGCATACAAAGCATCTGTTTCGATGTCGATGGAGAACCTACAAATTCGTCGGATATCGCAGGATATTGGAGGTGACAATCGTCGGTTGATTTTGTCAGTAATTTTGTAGGGTAATTGTCGGTCTACGGTTTACAGTGTATGGATTCTCTACTTGTATATTAAAGTATGTACATGTATTTTAAAAGAGGAATCATTTTCAAAATTTGTGGTTGTTTGAGAATGAGACTAGGTCATTCTCTTCTCTGCAGCTCAGAAATTCTAAGTCGTCACATGACTTTCATCATTTAGTGTGCGATATAAAGTTCATCGAATATTGATAGATAAGCTCGTGATTATATAATGAACTAGAAACAAATAGCAAACAAATGATAATTTTTAGTAATTGAAAATAGCCGATGCGGTTGAAAATATATTCCCAAATTTTCGTCTGTGTCAGAGTGCGTCAGGGGACGACGAAAATTTGAGAATATATTTTTAACCCAAACAGTATTGGCTATTTTCGATTATTTAAAACATAAGGCTGTTAAACTGGAATTTCAAATTAAATGATCATTTGAAAATGAGATTCTATTCAGCTACAATTTGGACATCTTAAATCAATAACCTATCAAGAACCTGCCTAATGATCTGCGCGTGTCCCGAAATTTGAAAGAGACAAGTGTGAATTTTTGGAAAATCTGGTATACTAATTGCTATCATGTATTCATAAAAGGTGACTTAATCAGTAAAAGTCAACCATCGAAATTTACCTTCCTCCTGAAAATCATGTCAACCTTAGTCAATTTTTTAGTAACCCCTCCCCCTCCTATTTGACGTCAATTGCAAACAACCCCTGTAATGGTTTCAAAATGACATAATTTTTGCTTTGTTGCAGGTGGTTAATGCTCGTGCTGATCTCCACATTTGTCCTCGATAACTTTCGGTACTCATCTACTCCTATATTGCTGATCACTGCGTCAATGTGTGCAATTGGATTGATTATCTGTGATTGATCTTTCAATATTTCGTGCGCATTGTATGTGATGAATACTGCGAAATAATCTTTGTGTTTGTAAAATCCATGGAATTTGTGCATGTCATACTTGCACATCAGAATCCTCGACACTAAACGCGGTTATCGTTTTTTTAACCGATGAATATACATATATGGCCCCTTGAAGTGTCAGTTGCTCGTACCACCGGTCGACTAGCTTGCCTTATTAACTTGATATTGGCTTCTTTTTATCAGTAGAAGTGTAACAACGTGTTTCTTTTCACAATGACTTAATGCAACACACTTCTGTTTATGATGCTAAATTATACCGAAGACTTACTGATAATCATAACATAGTCTATCGTGTATATCCATTTTTCAAGTCTTTTGACATGTCCTAACGTCATATCACCTTGATTATGGTGAATGTTTCGGGAAATTTGTCATCTATGAATGTATTGCATTTTATATATATTAGACCCAGTATAACATGGGTTATACAGTGAGATTATATCAACTTCATAATATGTGTCTTAGTGTATCTATGATTTATGTGTGTAATTTCTGTTCATAGAATCCTAGAGGACTATCCTAGAATCCTAGCAGGTCTCTTAAAGACGAATTAGATGTGATTTTTGTGTTAGATACTGGTTTTAATTGTTTTTAATCAAGTCGTTGTAAATTTTGTCAGATTAAACCAGAGCTTTGAATTGACTGCTGCGGCTGTGCCTAGAATAAAAGTATGTAAAACAATTCAATTCTAATTTTTTTGAAGGTTAGTTCTGTTTTCCTTTTATGCAACTTAATTTAGCTTTTATTATCCAAATTTAGAATAATGTCAATGTTTGTAAAGAGAACGACTAGAAAGTTCGTTGTATGAAGTGAACTTTTTACGTTATGTTTTTTTTTAACTTCCATGTTTAATGCGTCTGTACACCGATTGTTTTTTGTTAATAGATAAAATCTATTCATGCCATAATGATCTATGTACTATTTCCTTAATATGTGAATTTCAGGTAGTTCTAGCAGGCAAATCAGATATGATTTACCTGCAATTTATGAAAACGTAATTGCTCGTCAGGTTGGTGAAACTCAATTTTTTGAACAGCATGATCGACCTAGAAATGAACTGAGTAGAAATATATGTGAAGAACCCATTTGTGATTACGAGCACCCCATTCGGCAAATAGCTGAGCAATGGATCATTACATATTTCTAACACGAAATGGTCTACTCCACATTCTATCGGAGAATTCAATTCTGTATCGATTGTGATGTTTAAAAGCGCATTCCACCTTCCGGGGGCCGGCCCATGGTCATTGTTTAGCCTCTGATACATGCAGACACATGAGACGCAAAGTCTTTATAACAGGACTGCCGACAGATGTTGCAGCAATGTCACACATAGCCACGGATGTTTAGGGTCATGTGTAATTACGCGTAATTGAACGTGGCATGTCACCTAGTGTAGCACCAACGTTAGCACCAACTTTTTTGCATTTTTTGACATAAAATATACTTTTTTGTCATGTTATGGTTGTCAAACGACGTTTTTGGTGTCAGAGGCTAATTTTTCGCATTGCTTTACATAAGTGATCTGGTTTTCGTCTTTGAGCAAAATGTTTGAAACAATTTGGTGCCAACGTTGGTGCTAACTTCAGCGACTTCGCACCTCAATAATCTTTCTTCGATCTTGATCACATGAAGCTAGATGGAGAATTACCAATCGAATTAAAGTATTATGCTCATAACTTATACCATTGACATTTTCTTCCGTTGATCTTTAGGCTGATTTCAGTTAATGGAGAAAATGAAATTGCTCCGAGAAAATAAAATTTATCGATTTTTCCGTAAAATGTTCCAACGTTAGAATTCTTTATTAGGATTATTAGGATATTAGGATTATTAGGATTTATTAGGATACTATATAAACCATTTACTTTAGAATGTGCAAAACTTGTAGGAATAAATTATCGTTTTGTTCATTTTGTAACAATGGCTGAATAAAATGTTTTTGCTTTCCCATTTTTATGTCAGATTCCACAACTTTCATACTGACGCATATGCCTCAACGTTTTTGTGAAAAAGTGTGTAGATAGAAAATTTTATTGTACATTTCAGACCGCAATCGCTGCCCAGCAAAAGTGAATATCAAATATGAATGCGGGTTCTACCAAATCAGCCCTGTGGAAACGCAAATGTCGGTCCGTGTCTGGGCCGACAACAGCAAAGTGCGACTTTTCGGCCATCTTAAGCAATTTCAATTCAAATGAAGTTTATATCGTAATTTATATTATCTGTGTTATGATATCAAATGCGAAAGATATTCTGATATGAAAAAATGTTTTTATAAACACGCATTTTTATGAGTATCGGCACAAGCGCGTCATAATTTGGTCAATCGACTTTCAGCAGAACTTCGGCAACACAAAAAACGCTTCTCCATAATGTTGGCCCTTCCGATCATCATTAAAAAAGTAGCAGGCGTGCGAAAATTAGTTCACTTGATGATTTCAAATCCTCTCCTCGGCATTGATCACTGTATAGTATATACATGTACATTGAATCGAAACCAGGCATCGATGTGTGTTTGTGTTCGTGTTTTTACAAATCGAGTCGTGTTTCAAGTTCATGTTGACAATGATTGATTGCAATTTTTTTGTTGATGTTAATTTGATGACTTAATGCTTGTTCTAGCTGATGATATACGATTTACAATCCAATTTAAACTGCTGTGTAATCTTTTTAACCTGATTAGCCTCCTTCTGTGTGCTTTGCGTTGACTTGCATGTTTTAAATGAATTGCTCGGAAAATTAATTTCGTGAACAATACAGGCCGTCGAAGTTCGTGTTTGTGTTGCGCTAAAAGAATTCAGTTGTGTTTCGAGTGGAAACTTCGTGTCGTGTTGAAGGCAAACTTCCGACGACTGCCGACTTTCAGCATAAACCTCATCCACAATACTTATTTACAGTGGCGTCTTCTCCGTACCTGCAAGGCCTTCGGCGCATCCTCAAAAATTATTTAGCAACATTTATAAAAATAAAAAGTGTCATCATTCATTTAAATTTGATAGCTTCTCGTGATAGCTTCCGTCTCAAAGTCAGACGCTCAACCTCAAGAGTGAACAGTTTTGCAGCACGTGCTTGAATCACAGCTGTTTTCTTCGAACAATTAGACACACAAGCCGGGCGTGTGTTCAGACGGAGTACTGATGTTCAGACAGCGAAAGAGAGTTGTATGCGTGTGAGGCAGTAAGCGCACGCGCCCACGCCATTATTGGCTTTCCTGATAGACATGATGCTTTGCCTTCTCCAATTTTTGCAATGAAATTCTACGCAATTCTTGATAGAGGCGCGGTCCCTAAATATAGTAAGGGAAGCGCAACCCAATTGTTCCTGGATTCGCTTTATGTCAGAGAGACCAATACGTCAACAGTAGCATGGCTGACGTTCAGACAAGACTGGGATCAGATGATGAGCGTTCTCCAATGAATGCAGAGTAATGCATCTGACTCGAACATCCAGATTCGGTAGAATTCCATAATTTGTTTTTACGTGATTGATGTGACGCTATGTTTAGTACTGCAGATGAGATCATAACCACGTTTTTCGTCCCAAGTGAATATACTAAAAAGATGACAGTCGTCAAACAAGGTAGGCCAACACCTGATATGAAATTGAAAGTCACACAGAAAGAAATAAGAAATACACAAGACATTTAAATGCATCAAAATTTCAAACATGTGAGTGGCTGACCGGCCATCAGAAACGCACGAAACTGTTGGCCTTGCCTCCTTTTTTCTCAAGAAAATGTGGTCTGGACAGAGAGGGGATATAGTGATCTCAGCTCCTTGAGTAAGGCGGTTAAGTGACATGAGCAATCACTTCTCATGTGTGCCTTCACTTAACCTTAAAAGTTGTCCGGAAAATTGTTATTAAAAATTCAGATTTTATGAAAATTAATGATGCAACATAAAAGTGCTTTGTATGGAAACATCCCAATGCCGAGTGAAGGTCTATGGTCAGGGAGCACGCGACGCCACTGCTTATTGATGTATTAATTAGCAGTAATTCAAATAAGAAAGAAATTTTTATGAAACTTACAGACTATTGTTTTGTTGTTGCTTTAATGCGAAATGACAATATAATCACTAAAAATATTGTTGAAGTCATTCACAGCTGTTCGGTGAGCTGAGAAATTGGATTTTGTATTTATCTTCCTCCTCCATTTCGTATTTCAGCTATCATTTGTAAAATTCAATGGTTGGCACTATCTTGTGACTACACTGTAAATCGCTGAATACCAAAATCACATACAATTTGAAATTAGCATCTGATGCGAGATTCTCGTATGTTTACAGAAGGTATGTTTTTCATATGAAAGCATGTGATTGGTATGTAGCGATACGAACTATTCTATCTGTGATTGGCTGTTTTACACTGAAATATGAGTTGTTGGTATATTTTATATGCGAGACCCGATGCAAATTCATTCATCCGTCTTCGTATGCCTCTGGTATGCATTTCGTATGTGCAGCTTTAAGTCACATAGCAAATATATGTACTACATACTACTGTCAAATAACTTTTCTTCGGTAATACCAGACGTGAATACTTTTTGTTTGATATAGTGATATTTAACTAGATTAGATTTATTGTGAATTTTCTGATCCACGAGATTGTCGTCGTTGCTACTTGTCTAGAAACATTAACAGGACGTTTTGTTAGCTCTACTTTATGAACCAAGTTGATAAATATCAATTCATTCAATCGATATCAACAACATCAATCAACAGTGGTCGTGTGAGGTTGTCTGTCAAGCGCTCTCTTGTGTGTTCGAGAGAATTGGGTATGTTTTTCAACTTCTGGTGGACTGTTTTTGGTGGTTTTTGGCTCTCCTTGGTCGCCGTGCTGCTTGCTTCATCTCCTTGGCATCGGAATTTATCGCCAATTGCTTGATTCGTCGCCTTTCGTGGATTTATCCTGTGCATAGTGCCTTCTGTGACTACTCGTCACTTCATCGTTAATTCGTCGGTTCTTCGTTGTCTGTTGTACACAAAGTGCGTGATTACGTCACCTTGTCATAGCGATTCCAACAATCCCGAAGGGTAGCCTGTATTTACCAAGTCTCAAATTAACAGAAGGTTATAGAATACCTGCAGTCATCTGTTGCCACGGTGTGTTGGTAGCGTTCTGGACTTCCACGCTATATGCTGATTTGTGGACTTGGTTCGAGACCTCAGCATTCTATATTACTTTTGCAATGGATACAGTTCAAGAAGATCAATCTAAGCGTATTACGAGAAGTGCACGTTCTAACTCGAATGGTGATCTCAGTGTTGAATTTATCAAATCTCTTCTTTGTGATCAAAAGCGTGAAATAATCGAGTCGATCACACTCACTCTTGAATCGAAGATCGATACTTTATCCTCGAAAGTCGAAACTCTTGGCAACAGTGTGTCTAGCCTTCTTTCAAAAATTGCAACTTTAGAGGCTTCATTTGTCGAATTGCGCGACAAGCAGGTTCAGAAACAACGGGAAATGGATGGATTAAATCAACTGCTGATTACAAAGTCAGAGGCTGATATGGAGAATGTTTTTGCTGAAATGCAACAGCGTTTGAACAGGATGAATAATGTCGTTATTTCTGCTCTATCTGAAAAGAAAGTTGGTTCTGTTGCTGAGAAGCATCAGCATGATATCTCTGAAGTTCACCGTCTTGTTGATCACCTCAATATACCAAACTTCGGAATTGCTCATTGTAGTCGTGTCAGTAAGGCTGGGCGAAATGGCAACCGACTTCTCAAAATTACTTGCAAAGACTCCTGGATGAAGAGGGAAATATTGCACAAGTCACGTCAGCTGAAACATTCAGAATTCAGTGATATCTTTGTGAAATCTGACCTCACTCCTTTTCAACAAAATGAAAGATTGGCAATTGAGGAACGAAATGCGAACTCGTCGTTCTGCAGGTGAAGATGTTGTGTTGTACCAAGGAAAAATTCGCAATAGAAATGACATGTTGAATTTTCATCACTGATTTTATCTGACAGTTACAGGAATCTCCCACTTTTCATGACTGCAAATGTAAATCATGCTTTCCCAAAGATGGACGATATTCGAGCTGCAATTTCCTCTAAGTGTTTAGACATCTTTGCCGCTACTGAATCGTGGTTTACCGAAAATCATTCTGACGACTTGGTATCAGTAAATAACTGTATTTTGCATCGTGATGACCGCTCTGATGGTCGCGTTGGTGGTGGTGTGGCTATTTGGGTGAGATCCAACCTCAAGTCTGTGCGCTTTACAATTACTGGTCCGACTCACGCCACGAATAGTGTTTGGCTGATTTTTCATCAACTGAAATTGTGTTTCATCTGCATCTACATCCCGCCGTCTTCAGTGATTCATTCATCAAAAGATGTAATTTCCTTCATCTCCCGAAATCTTGACGATTTACTGATCCTGTATCCTGATTATGACCTACTGCTCACTGGTGACTTTAACAGACTCGATGTCTTTCATCTGAATGCTGCCTTTGATTTGACAAATGTGGTCACAACTCCAACACGTAATGATGCCATCCTTGATCTTATACTTCTCTCTCAACCGCTTATTCCTCAATACTGTATTGATGTTGGCCCGCCTATTTCATCCTCAGATCATCGCTCAATCCTATGCAGACCAAGCAACGTTCCAACTTCTCCAGCAAGCAAAACCTGTATAGTGCATGACTTACGTCAATCAAATATTGACCATTTCTTGTTTCTCCTTGCACAAGTGAACTTCGTTCCTTTTTACAACATGAGTTTGACACTCGATGAAAAGTGCATTTTCTTTACTGAGGCAATTCAGGCATCATTTAAGCAATCTATACCATCAGCAACTGTCATCATGAGTTCATCTGATAAGCCTTATATTACCCCTATTATCAAGCATCTAATAAATTTGAGATGGGAGGCATATCGATGTAGAAATTATGCGTTGTACCATCACCTACGTCAAAAGGTGAAACAAATGCTGGTTTCCCAGAAACTGAAGTGGGCAAGAAAATGTCAACACAAATCAGGTCATATGTGGTCAGTGGTTAATGAGCTAATTGGTACTAAATCCTCCAGAGACTCTGCCTTGGATTCAATTATTCATCAATTTGACAATCCAGCAAAAGCTGCTGAGACCATCAACTCAATGTTTGCTGCTACTCAAGCACATCGGCCTACTCCTGTGTTTACTGATGGCCATGCTGAAGTTTCCTGGGCTCCGGTTATAACTGAGGAAAGTGTCTATTCCCAACTACTGAAAGTTAAACCTAACAAGGCTGCCGGTAATGATGGCATTCTTTCGTTGATTTCCAAGATATCAGCTTTTATCATAGCCGCTCCTCTTGCTCACTTGATCAATTTGTCTATTCAGCAACGTCAGTTTCCTTCGTTATGGAAAGAAAGCATAATTTGTCCAATCCCAAAAAGCAATCCTCCTTCAAAAGAAAATCTGCGACCTATTTCTTTGCTGCCGATACCTTCAAAAATATGCGAAAATCTCATCCTGCACTCTGATGACTTGATCGGTCGGTTTCGAAAAGCATTTGGACCTCTTCAGTTTGGTGGCCTTAAATTTTCATCGACAAGTGCGGCGCTTGTATGTCTATATGATTCGATCACATCAGCTTTAGACCAGAATCAAACGTTGGGTGTTGCAGTAATGTCATGTGATTTCAGTAAGACATTCGATCAACTGGGACACGACACGATCATTGCAGCTCTACAGGTCAACGATTTTCCTTCTGGGTTTGTTGATTGGGTTTGCAGCTACCTTCAAAACCGTAATCAGAGGGTAAAAATTTACAATAACTACAGCAACCTTCTCCCAGTCATGTCAGGCATTCCGCAAGGCTCAGTTCTTGGAGTGTACCCCTTCAATCTAGTGCTAGGACTGCTGAAGCCTGTTTGTCCCTCCACCACAGTCGTCAAATTTGTTGATGATTGCACATTTGTGGTTCCAGTCGTCCGACGAACACCTGATCCGGTTTTTGACGAGCACAGCAATATGACGCAATGGTCAAATTCGGTCGGTCTTTCGCTCAATTTCATAAAGTGCAACATGATGTGGAAATCAAGAGCTCAGCAATGTCCCGCCCCAGTAATTCCAGATCTAGCTTCTGTCAGCCAAATAAGAATTGTAGGTGTCATTTTCACTCAAGATCTGAAATGGGAGGAACACTTCAATTACAACATCAAGTGTGCATCTCGACGTTTGTATGCTTTGAGAGTATTGAGACCTGTACTGAATAGATCACAATTGGTGTCTGTCTATCAATGCTTGATCCGCTCCACAATTGAGTACTGCTCACCACTTTTCGTCGGCATGCTTTCTGTGGACTCACTGAGACTTCAAAAATTGCAGCGCAGAGCCCACCGAATTATTTGCATTGAAGAATGTGATTGCAGTAACTTTCCTTGTTTGGATAAGCGTCGAACAGCCGCTGCCATCCGCTTACTAAACAACATCTCCGTCAATCCTCAGCATCCTCTGCACTCCATCTGCCCTCAAAAGTCTGCTCTTTCTGGAAGATTTCTTTTGCCAACCGTAAAAACCTCAAGAAGAAGAAATTCATTCTTTCCAGCAACAGTCATCAAGCTCAACAACATAACAACGGACTGAACGAGGTTGTAGGCCAACATTCCTCTTTTACTGCAAGTGAAAGAATTGACTCTTCTCTTCTCACTTTTTCCTCCACGATGATTCGACTCACTTGGTACATTTCTTTTTTTTCAAGCTACTTGTGTTATCCAACTGTTCTTATGATTATCAATTATTCCAAAATATACAATTCAATCCAATCATTCGTGAAATCATGTTGACTTATATATCTCAAACATAACTATTTTTGCGTTCATGAATTATAATGTGTTTTTTTTCGGATTGATGATATGTTTAATTTCAAAATTTACATAATGAATAATTGTTGATGGTTGAATACTTATTAATTATTCATGAAATGCCTTAGACTTACGTGTATTATAACCGAATTCAGTATTGAAAGCATGACTCTTGAATGTCATTATCTCACTACTTGCAAAACAGTAGTAACATTAGTGTGATCTTTATTGATAAAAGGCCTTAAATTAACATACTTTGGACATAATCGATGCTTTCTTTTAACATTGTGCTGGTACACTAGACGAAATGACTTGCAAAGTCATATTAAGTCTCATCAGATTCTTGGAAAATCTGATCAGAACTTATTTCATTTAAGATCTTACATTTCCTGACCAGAAAGTATCAGACTTACTAAGTCTTATCTTTTGCAAAATAGGATCTTTTCAGATCTTACCATTTGATAATTGAAATTAAAAAATGTTAAATGACCTTGATGGAACATCAGTACACTGGATATATGTAGAAAAACGCAAAATATAAGACTTTTTTCTACTAAAAAGATTTCTAAAGGTCACAAAAAAGATCTTACAAGATTTGCTAATAAGACTTAGGACGACTGACACTTTCTGGTCAGAACTTGTAAGATTTCCTTAGTAAGATTAGGTAAGTCATTTCGTCTAGTGTATGGCTTTAGTATGTAAAGTATACCACATTTGAAATAACATACGAAAAGCATAATAGATTGCAGAAATATACCAAAAAATATTTTGGTATGCATCCTTCGTATGTGATTGGTATATTGAGCGATTTGCAGTGTACTTGTTCCTATTTGTCTTTTGAATACGTCATCCTATCTGTATCATGTTTATGCAAAGTATTTATGATGCACGTGTGATGGTTTTAATGTCTGTTGAGGACCGAATTTACTGAAGTGGGACTGGCCAATCCATTCCCTCACTTTATCATGTTCATGAAAATCAGAGGAAGAATGAATCTAATCGAAGAATGGATGAAGCGGAAAATGGTGCATTGACGCCATTAATTGCTACTACCGTAGGTGGCATGGGTCCACTTTGAAAGAAATTCCACAAACAGTTGGCCAAAATCATTACTAAAAAGACAGATGAGAGTATTATTTACATGTCATGACGTATTCAGACGACGCATACATTTTTCTCTTTCGCGAACATCGCTGACTTCATTATGTGAGGAGAGGGTATCTCCGATCAGGATGAATCACAAATTGTCGTCCTCACTTATGTTGATTTCGGAATAATTGAATCACAAAATTGCTGTTAGTTTTTTAAGTGCCTTATAGTTTTAATGTAAAATGTACAGTATTCTCATCTGTAAATGACCATATCAAAATATTTATGCTATCACAAAACATATCCAAATTGAATGAGATAAATTGGATATCACAATATATCGTTACAATAAAAAGTTATCTCTTGGAAAATCAAAATTCATCGACACCGCTAAAAACTTATTTCACACCTCATTGAATTGAAGTATTCGTTGAACTTACAGTTTTTATGTACATGGAGTTCGCTGGCGCGGAAGTGTGATGCGATTATCCCATTCGCCAGCTAAGAGGTGTGATGTGATTATCCCATTCGCTAGCTCGGAAGTTTGATGCGATTATCCGATTCACCGGCTCAGAGGTGTGATGTGATTATCCCATTCGCTAGCTCAGAGGTGTGATGTGATTATCCGATATGCTAGCTCAGAGGTGTGATGCGATTATTCCATTCGCCAGCTAAGAGGTGTGATGCGATTATCCGATTCGACAGCTCGGAAATTTAATTCACTTATCCCATTCGCCAGCTCAGAGGTGTGATTTGATTGACCTATTCGCTAGCTCTCGGAAGTGTGATGCAATTATCCGATTCACCGGCTCAAAGGTGTGATGTGATTATCCCATTCGCTAGCTCAGAGGTGTGATGTGATTATCCGATATGCCAGCTTGGAAGTTTGATTCACTTATCCCATTCGCCAGCTCAGAGGTGTGATGTGATTATCCCATTCGCTAGCTCAGAGGTGTGATGCGATTATCATATTCGCCGGCTCAGAGGTGTGATGCGATTATCCGATTCGCTAGCTAAGAGATGTGATATGATTATCCGATTCGCTAGCTCGGAAGTTTGATTCACATATCCCATTCGCTAGCTCAGAGGTGTGATTTGATTGTCCTATTCGCTAGCTCGGAAGTTTGATGCGATTATCCGATTCACCGGCTCAGAGGTGTGATGTGATTATCCCATTCGCTAGCCCAGAGGTGTGATGTGATTATCCGAGTCGCTAGGTCAGAGGTGTGATGTGATTATCCTATTCGCTAGCTCAGAGGTGTGAAGCGATTATCCTATTCGCCGGCTCGGAAGTTTGATGCGATTATCCGATTCGCCGTCTCGGAAGTGTGATGCGAATAATCCGATTCGCCAGCTCGGAAGTTTGATTCACTTATCACATTCGCTAGGTCAGAGGTGTGATTTGATTGTCCTATTCGCTAGCTCGGAAGTTTGATGCGATTATCCGATTCACCGGCTCAGAGGTGTGATGCGATTATCCGATTCGCTAGCTCAGAGGTGTGATGTGATTATCCGATTCGCTAGCTCAGAGGTGTGATGCGATTATCCCATTCGCTAGCTAAGAGGTGTGATGCGATTATCCGATTCGCTAGCTCGGAAGTTTGATTCACTTATCCCATTCGCCAGCTAAGAGGTGTGATGTGATTATCCCATTCGATAGCTCAGAGGTGTGATGCGATTATCCGATTCACCGGCTCAGAGGTGTGATGTGATTATCCCATTCGCTAGCTCGGAAGTTTGATGCGATTATCCCATTCGCTAGCTCAGAGGTGTGATGTGATTATCCCATTCGCTAGCTCAGAGGTGTGATGTGATTATCCTATTCGCTAGCTCAGAGGTGTGATGCGATTATCCCATTCGCCAGCTAAGAGGTGTGATGCGATTATCCGATTCGCCAGCTCGGAAGTTTGATTTATGCGATTCGCCAGCTCGGAAGTTTGATGCGATTATCCGATTCGCCGGCTGGGAAGTTTGATTCGATGACATCGAATGTGCACTTACACGATAATGAGAAAAAATGTTGAAGGTTTGAAAAAGATCTTTTGAACATATTTGAATAAAACTTGCATATTCGCATTCCTTACACCGCAAGGATTCCGAGGACACCCAGCATGAACATTTTTGATGAAAATTTGAGAATACAACATTCTCAGTCAAAAGAGTCAAGATTTTGTGATAACTTCATGATGTCATTAATTTTTTCCTAGTTCACCTATTGTGATGACCAGTGTATCAAAAGAGAACTCAGAAAATACTCGTTGTCCGTTCTGCCTGATTCACTTTCATACTCACATCTTTTCTTATTGAGAAAATGCGATTTGTAAATTGCGTGATTTTCATATTTTGTGCACTGCTCATCAAATGCAATAACAGATGCATGCATACAATAAACAGAGTCATGTGGCAGATCAAAATGAAGTTTGTGCTCAAATAGTTGAAAATGGCAATTTGATTTCAAACAATGTTTGATCATCTCTAGTTACATGGAGATGGAGATAGCGGTGCTGCCTCAGGTGATATCCACCTTAAATGGGTAGACGCCCTCAGGTCTGTCAACATCCGGATTGAAGATGAAATCATTTTTGAAACATAATACACTTCTTTTGACTTGGCGGTCACAGTAAAGCCTTCGTTGTGAAAGAAAATGGAAGAGATCACCTGATATGCCATGACAACGGCGAACTGAGCTGAAAGGAACTGAAACTAAACTGATACGTGGAAAGCCGTGGAGTCTGTCAACTCTATTGAAAACGGTTCCACTTCGATGATATAGCTTATGTGCATCAAATGAATTTCTCATTCATCACCGACGCTGATCAACTGCTCTTCAACTCCTCCGTGTAAGTCGCTTTCAATCTATAGAGAATTCTAAGAATTTCCAATAATTGATTAATCGAATGATTTTCATCAGAATCATTAAGTTATAAGGATCAAGAATGATTTCAATTGACTTCTTGTTGCAACTACTATTCATTTCCACATTCTAGACAATGTCATTTCCCATTTCCAGTATTCCAGTTTCCACACAAGGCAATGGCCTGCCTTTTTTGTGTACAAAAATTAATTATCGCGTCCTCTTGTTCACCGTTCTGTCTAATCTATAAAATTTCTTGATTAAGGCCTATCTTCTATTCAACTGAAGCTAATTCGAAGTAAAATCATTTTAAATAAAAGTTTAACTTTTCAGAGATGGGCGCATTTCGAAAATTGCAAGTCTGATTACAGCTGTACAATTTGAATAAGAAAACATATATTCCGATAAGTAAAACTGTCTTAAAATCGAATTTTATCTTTTTAAAGTTAGTTAATCGAAGTTTATTTCAAGAGATGTTGATAGCACAGCAATATTTCTATGGAACCACAATTTTTTGTCATCATGTCTGATGGTTGGAAATGTTGAGCTACATGCAGTCATTTTAATCTCAATGTAAAGGCTATCCAAGTTTTCAGCATACCCTAATGTAACATATGATTGTGGCATAGTTCTCGCCATGTGTGATAGTTGTGCAGGCTCCACAAAAGGTCTGGACGCACTTATCGAATTTTTAAGTTTCCGGATATATTTTGCAGTATTTCTAAGTTTTCGAATAAAATTTAACGTCACAATCATAGATGAGAGAGAGCGAAAAGAGCATTTCCCCAAAGTCAGATTGAGTTGTCATGTAGTGACTTTGCGAAACATGCACTGGTAGGAAATCCTACACATTAACCCTCAGAGATCTGAGCTTTTTCACACCCTCTGAGACCTGAGGGGGAGTCCAGTGGACCCCTTCAACATATTCTTAGTTTACCTGCTTAAATCGATATCAAAACATTAGGAAAGTTGATTTTAAGTAAAACAATGATGTTTGCGTGTAGCAGGTCGGTATAGCGAATCCCTTGAGTGACTTTCAGCCTTCTCAGGAAACACGTGCGAAAATATGGTGTTTTTGTAAGTCAACCACATTTAGTACAGCATCATTTGTACTAGGAGGCGGCTTTACGATATTTTGTGTCACCATAAAGCCTCAGATAGTTGATTTTGATGAAATTGATTTAATTCATTCAGCTAATCCTTTCCATTTGTACATTCCTTCAAATTTATCCAAAGCTATCAGAAATAGACCTAAAATGAGTCGAAATTGCTGTACTTCTAGAACCAAAACAGCTGTGGAGATCTCAAACTTATCATTACTGCTGTGAAAAGTTTGTCATCAATCAGTTTTTGGTGCTCAACTATGAATATAATGATAGCTTTCATTTCGGACATCGATTTATGTCGAGTTGTTCATATAGGCCAACCAGACACGCGAGATCATGTGCGGAAGCAAAATATTCCCATTTTGCGACCTTCCAACACATTGCACATCTACGAGCATGATGCAAACAATGAATAAATGACTTTCACCCTTTATACACCATCGTGGACATGTTCGAAATCATTTTTCATCTAATTACAAAAATTTTGTGATGGAATTTCTACACCCTCTGAGACCTGAGGGGGGTCCAGTGGACCCTTCTACTGATTCAATTGAAATTAAATAACACATGCAGATTCACTGTCAGAAATGATGATTTTGTATGGGCTTGAGTGGTTGATATATCGTCAGCGTAAAAATGAAATAGAAAATTGTGGCTCCGGGGTCCACTCGGTCTCTGAGGGTTAAATGACGGCAGGTATATGCACTATGTTTATCTATCCATCTTATGAATCTCAATGATGTGCTATTAATAATCAATGAGTTCTGCTTCATTAAGAGTTGAGATGATTTTGCATTCACTGTTTCAGGTACATTTGGAAGGAAGATTGAATTACTGGAAAATGGCAGCTGCACTTGGTAAGTTCCTTCAATTTGGTCGACTCAAAGGGGGTAATTTCTCAAGTGCTCTCAATCATGGCGTCATAATGCTGTATGAATAAATCAATAAACCCGTCTACACTGTAAACTGTAGGGCACTAATTTAGGCCCGAAGCCGAAATTTCGTGCCCGTTTGCGCCTAGTTAGTGCCTTTCTAGTGCCTCGAGGCACCAGTAGGCGCCACTAGGCACTAATAGGCACCAAACCTAATATTTGTTTATCGAATGAAATCGAAGGAAAAATCTATGGGCACGAACTCGGCACTATGAACTTCATGCCTACTCGTGCCTTGTGTTGGTTAGAATTGATGCCTAAATTTCGTGCGTAATTCAAGCAAAATTTCGTGCCCTAGAGTTTACAATGTACCCTTCGCCCACCTTTAATCCTCTTAATGGGTAAATTCCGCAGCAAATTACATCACTGGCTAGAATTCTCATTTAGTTGCTGATTTCTGAAAACGATGTGATATTGATTACGATGCTAAGCTGCTATTGATAAAGATTACAAGATTATCATATTTCCGGTTATTTTTCTTTCAATGCACTAGAAAATTAGAAAATTGAGATAGTAGGAGCTTCTACCATTTTGATTTTATCAAATTTTATTTTATGAAGCAGTATCCGAACATTAAGGAACTAAATTATCAATAGGCCTATTGTTTTCAATTTGAGGTATACCTGTTGATTGGTGTGATCAAAAATGCATTTCCTGTATGAAGGATGTTTCGATGCTAACTGATGATCATGGTAATTCACAAGTATAAATCAGTCATCTGTTATTGAAAGACTGATTTTTGTTGAGCTATTGTATCTCAATGGCTTTTATTACCTTGATTAACAATGTGTGTGCGCCTCATATTTTGAAAAGATTTAGTGATTTGATTGAAAATAGGCTATCGTGAGGATAATAGATTGCTTACATCAAATAAAAGTTCAAAGTGAAGTCTTGGATCCGTAATTTTGATAGTTGATGACATATCTTTATAAGTAGTATGATGACACCTATACTATTGATCTGACATCGCCAGATCAATACCCCGTGTGGGTTTTTAGGTCGTGCAAACCCTGTCTACAGCATGTACAGTTCATTTGTGCATTTTCGAACAAAAGTTGGGTCTTCGCAAGATGTAAAAGAAATATTCGTTGAGAATCATGACGGATATTCATTTTCGAACAAAAGTGTGGTCTTCGTAGGATGTAAAAGAAATATTCGTTGAGAATCATGACGGATATTCATTTTCGAACAAAAGTTTGGTCTTCGTAGGATGTAAAAGAAATATTCGTTGAGAATCATGACGGATATTCGGTGTCCTGCGCCCTCTGAGGTGGATAGCAACGGATAGAAAAATTTCGTTGCCCTGTAAACATTGTGATTTGCGCATGGAGACTTCGAGGATTTATGGAATGAAAGCTCTTAGAATTTTTATTTCGAAAACAAAGAGATTCTTGCTCCTGCTAACTGCTTACATTATTCACATTTGTTCATTGACTTTTAATCATTTTTTTCTTTACAGAAGTTTGGAAAGTGATCATCTCAGCAGAAGATGTATCTCTCGATAAAAATTTCCTATTTCCGCCGAACACAGCTTTGAGCCAAGTAATGCATAGTTGGAAAGGGCATTTTGGCGTTTTTGGCAATTATGTCTTCAAATCTGAAGACAAAGAAGAAGAGTACGACATCGACTTTTCACTGAATGACATTGGTGAATTGAAGGATAATTCTAAAACGGTCTTATTGAATGTAGTTTTGTCTCATCTTCCCACACCTCCGACCACCCGGAACATTTATGTCCTCTGTAACGGGCGTTACAGACACTGCCGCGTCAGACCTTTTCAACGCTTGAAGAACATTGTTCCGAATTCAAGAGGACTGACTTTTCAGTTTAACGGGGAAGACCTGCAAGTCAACAAGACAATTCGTCAACTGAAACTTCCAGAGAACGCTGTCATTACAGTCACGAAGTCAGTGTGTGTTGAAGTGTCAGAAGGCTCGCGGAAAGCTGGACAAGTAGGATCTGTGAAGTGCCATGTACAAGAAGGCTCGTACGCGTGCCATCTGAAGCAGGAACTAAGGAAGTTCGAGAAAGAAGACTTCTTTCTGAAGTCGAAGGACACGATCCTACGTCATGATGAATTGTTGGACTTCAAACAGCAGTTGGATGTGTGCAGACCAGAATATCAGGTGTGCATTGATGAACAGACATACAGATGGAATGCTAAAGGTGGGAGAATGGTTTTCGAGGAGTTTGCCGCCTACCTCGGAGAAGAGTCAGGCATCTGTAGACGGGAGCTATTGAGATATCTCTACACTTGTCGTGGATGCGGACGCCGCATTCAAAAGCAGGAGCAGTCAAGCCAGCAGTTAAATATCGAGTGCTGTCCAGTTCGTTCGATGAATTTGAAGGTGGAGATGAAATCAGTGCATGAAAGTGAGTTATAATCGTGATTATTTCCTTGTTTTGCCAGATTACCTTTTAATCTAAACTTTTTTGTGAAGTTATATGATCTTTTTACTCGATTTTAAGAGAAGACGATGACTATTACTATTACTTATATTTACTCAAATTTTAGCTCGAAGTCTCGAACTGTGCGTATGTTTCAGATGTTTAATAATCTTCGATCAATACAAATTTTGCTTTTCCTAATGAAGAACATTACATCGCGATGGCCGGAATGTGGTAGTGTTTCACTGTTTGAGCTAGAAAATGCTGTACTTGTAGAATAGAGGGAAATATAAATGACAATTATTTAAATTTTAAGATAAATGCACGATATTTGTGACGGTGTATTTGCATGTTTTTTCATGCAAATTAATTTAGCGAACAAACATTGTGATGCAGAAAATGCATGCTTGTTACTACATTTAAGTTCAAGTTGTGTAAAGGTTCTAAAGCATCTTCGTAGACCTAGACGTTGCATTTGTATGTAATGCGAATTAAATTTTCCAAGTATTTGTCAATCATGCAATCATTTTGAATGTGGACAAAAGATGATCGAATCGGGAATATTTCCTCTTGTAGATTCGGCAGTGATGAAAATAGCTGCAATTAATTGTCATTTAATTGCAATTAATTAATTGATTGTTTAGAAAAATAGGCACCAATTAAACGTCAATTAATTTTTTCCAATCCCTGTGCATGATTGGACCCAATCCAATCAACAAATCAAATATCAACCAACACTGATCATGTTGAGGATGTATGAATATACGTAAGGTTTTGCCTATATACAACGGCAAGATTGCATGTGCATCTAAAACTCAATTGAGCTCAATAAGTGTCACATTTAAACATGAAACCCTTGAAATATGACGAGAAAAGTTGGTATAAAACCTGGAATGGACCTAGTAAAACCTGAAATGGCCATAGAAAATGCGGGGTTTGGTCTCGGAGCAGCTGCTTGCAACGTCCAGTTGGGGATAATGTCACTTTCAAAGGTTGCATTTTGTCATTGTCTTTGAATCCATTCAGATCATGGCCTATGTTTGATGATTTGCAAGTGATGTGGACGTCTAAACAACACAATTGAGTACGAACAGACACAATGCGTTTAGTAGAACAGATAGCAGGTCTCCTACAATCTGCTATTCATGTCATCAGGTGATTATAAGTCGGGGACTCTTCTCGAATTATCTAACGCATATGAGACACGTGGCGGAAAGCAGATAAAGATCATTTCAGCAGTATAGAAGGCTAAAGGTCCTTTCCGAATGCATCATCACAATCACTTCTTTCAAGTGTGCATCTCAATTTTTACACATCAGAACTTAAACTGCTTTCTAGCCCTTTAGAATTACATGTATTTAGTTATGTATGTGCAATTGCTCTTGTACGTACGGAATACGTGTATAGTACGTTGTAGGCCTATATACAATACTGTACTGAAATGTATGCAGCAGTGACATCAACCAGCTTGCTGCTAGGGGACTTTCATATCGATGGATGGTGCGCTCCGCATTCATGTGATAGTGGAACTCGAGACTGGGTGCACTATTGCTACAAAAGGAGGCCAACACCGGTGGAGAGAACGCCCTGAAGCCACGTAGTGACATTTGACTATTAAAGTATGCGTACATGTGCTGTATAGTGCACTGAATCTTCAATCTATTCATTTCAAAACACGAAAATGACTTTGTAAGTATAAATCATCATTTGAAATGAAAATGAAGAAACTCGAGTGTCCGCGAAACAACGAAATTTCGCGATTTTGATAAAAAATGAAATATTTTATGAACACCCGCGATAGTTGAAGCCGCGAAGTAGGAGGGATTACTGTAATTGGTAAGAGGATTCGAGGGAAGATTTTGGAAACATGCGTCTTGCCAGCATTTACATGCGGATTAGAAACGATGTCACTAACCGAGCTGAGGAAGGAAGTAGGATTGAAGAAAACGGAGACACAGGAAGTGGTGGAAGAGAGACTGAGGTGGCAGGACATGTGGTAAGGATGGGAGATGAAGGGTTAGTGAAACAAGTGGAAGAGATGGATGACACCATGACAAGAAGAAGGGGATGGCCAAGGATTCCCTGGAAGGACTGTATCAAGAGAGACCTGGAAATCACAGACGAAGACTGGAGAACTTGGAAGGAGAAGGCGAAGGACAGATTGAAATGGCGGCAAATTGTTAAGAAGGCGTCGGTGGATGTGATGGAGAAGATATGAAGTGACTACTGACTGTGACTATGAATATCGTGTTATTTTTACGTGTATGACATTTCCCCCTACCCCTTTTCAAGGAAAAATGGGGTGATATCTAGTCAATTCAGTCTCGAGATTACAGTGCCGAGCTCTCGACTATTCTAGGTTAGATTTATTACACATACACTTAATAAAAGAAAATGATTAATGTTAGATTGAATTGCTTGTTGGGACATTAGGTCAACTGTTGACACCAAATGTGTTACTATTCCCATGCCTAGATATTAAATACCATAGAGAAAGATGATTTGAGTTGGTTGTGCCATGTCTCATGAAATACAATTAACCGGACGTAAGCCAGAACATTACTTTGTTAAATTGTTTTATGATTAAGTTGCTCTGAAATCATTTGCTGATGGTCAGATACAGTATATTGACTCTATATACATACTATGAGTAAAGGTTAAGTGCGTGCATACATAGTTTCATCAAACTTGCTATGGTAATAGTCCTAACGCATAGTTTTGAGCTTTTGAATGTGTCATTTTTATCAGGGTGTCCACGCTCCCTGGAAAACCTGGAAAATGAATTTTACCCCGGAAAACTCCTGGAAATTTTGAGACTAATTAAAACTAATTGCAAGTTATTGAAGTCACACTTTCTCTATGGTTGAAGTGCTTTCTATTTTTTCAGATTTTACTCTTCATATCTCTACTTATTTGTTACAAATATAGCCTTCATTCTCATACAATTTTTTGTTTTTAGAATATTTCAGTTACTGGAATCTCCTATCATCACGCATACAACATCAATGAGACTGAACTGCAGTTGTATGGTTAACTATGAACTGTTGTCGAACTCCTAATTGTTGTACAGTATGGTGAATTAGTAGCTGTGAATTCCCTCATAAACGCTGCGCGGCATAGTGAACTAGAAGTTGTAAATTCACTCATTAACGTCGTGTGGTATGGGGAACTAGGAGCCGTAATCTTGGATTAATGCTATTACACACTTGATTGCCATGTGGCAGAATCTACTGACGCAAAATGGTGCTAAACTTATAAACTTCATTTAGGCACCAGACTTGTTCCGATTGATCCGAGGCTAATATCGAATATTTTCAAAGACATTTCAAGTAGGTTTTCAATATGTAGATATATTATTCCCGACAAGTCGTGTGCCAATGAGCTTTCCTCGGTCAATTCTTCTCTGTATCATTCTCTTAAGCTGATTGTGATTACTCTCATGCATATTAGGGATGTCAATCCCGGAATCCTTTTCTAATCCCGGGATTACAATCCTGCTTCCATCTCAATCCCGGGATTATCCCGGATCACACCCAGCTCTTCTGATCTGAGAAAAAGATGGTCTTTGTGTAAAGAAAGCAAAGCTTGTTGGACACATGTCTGAAGCTTTAAGAATTTTTCCAACATATCATACATACTGTTCCAACGAATACGAATATCGCGAATCAGAACAAGTTCATTGCCAAAAGATTCCTTCACGAAAACCTGCAATTTGTCGTTTGCCACAGGCGACTTTCGGAATAAACTCACTATGCGACGAACTTTCTCAACACAGTCTTTGTAAGAAGGCGACAAGGGTGCGATATCATCACTGGCTTCTTCCTCTTCTGAATCTCCTTCGTCCGAATCAGTCACTTGAACACTAGATGAAAGATTTCTGTCATACATGGCATCACTAACAGATAGGTGAATGCCATGTGACAAGCACAGTTGATGCTGTACATTTACTAACTTACCCACAGCTTTCATATTGCCACTGGCTCCATCCGTGCAGAATGCGATGATGTCCGTCAATTCTAGGTCATGTTTAGAGAGACGTGTTTTAATAAGTTAAAGGCACTTATCAGCAGGCATCGATTCAAAGATTCGGACGAGACCAAGATAGTGGAACACACGGCCTCCATCGGCCTCACAATAGTCGTGGAGATTGATGTTGATGTAGCGTCGATTATTGATAGATGTCCATTCGTCGAATGTTATAGAAAACTTTGCATTGTCCGCTTTTCGAGAGTTAATACGTTTCTTTACGAGGTCAGACACGGAAGTTTCGAAGTTGAACACTATCTTCTGGATTGTCGATCTTGAATCCGGGAAGCGACCAAACTTAGATTTGAAGAGAAATATCAAGTCTTGTGACGTCGCGAGAGTGTTAAATGACATATTGTCTTTCGCAGCCATACGTGCTACTCTGAATTCCAGTGACCTCTCGTCAAGTGGCTTGAAATATTTCGAAATAGATAGCTGTGCAGGATCATTCAACTTCTGCTTCTTCGGTGGATGCGGTGATGATTCGCAGCTCTCATCTTGCATGTTAGATGATGCTGACGAATATGTTGAAGTATGCAATCCTTTGGTTGAGCCACCCGTGCATTTGTTGACCTTTGGACATTCACGACAACGCGCAGACTGCCCATCTTCAGCACGCAAAAAATGTGCCCAAACTCCGGTCGATTTGTACTCCTTATAGTTCATGTCACAAATGGCATAGGAATCCTGAAAGGACGTGAGGTCGACGGATCGTAATTTAGGTCATGATGAACTTCACATTTTGTTCTTAGCTGCATCTCACTGTTATTGGTCGACACTCGACTCGACGCACTGTTCAACGCTAAGGGAAAACATCGCTGTCTTTGTAGCGTCATGCTATTGTTCTGTGCTTATAATCTGGTGATCGTTGACATTCCTAGAGAAAAGAACGCATCGTCTCTTTCACGTGATAAACTTTGATGGGTTTTCTCTTCTTTGCTGCGTTTGACAACACCTGTCCTATTGGGTCATCAATTCCACGCGCCCAGGAAACTATCCAGAATTGAATGCTGTCAATTGATAATGACAATATCAACACAAATGGTCACACTCGACTCCTTGCTTGTAGTCTTTCGGGATCCCGGGACTGACTTCTCTAATGCATATGCAGCAGAACAACCATTATGTTCCTCTTTCTGGCTCTTGGTCTTCCACATTCCACGGATTCACGCAGCAATGCTACAGTTCAAATGATCTTATCTGAATGACGGCGCTCTGACGTTCACCTTGTTGCATTTCATTATAGAGTCGACTTTACAGATATTACGTTAATTGTTACATTTAATTGCTAATTCTTATATTTTTCGTTATTGATTGTTATACTCTTTCTCTATTTTGTTCACCTCAATCCACAAGCTTTGGATTTGTTACGATCGATTGTATTTTCATTTTATTCTAGAAATATAATGTATCCGTCTGATGCATATACAGACATGTATTGCTATTTTTTATTTGGAATCAGCTGCGCCTTAAAAATTCAACCAATTTCACACCACTTTTCAAATTTTTTTCCTCAATGATATTAATTTTATGGTGTGTAAGCTCCTGAGCCACAGAACTTTGGGTGGATTTTTCCCGGAATTTTTCTTTTAAATTTGACTCGTGCATTTAAACAAAATTTCCTTGTAGAAAGTCTGGAAATTTTCGTTCAAATTTGACGCCTGATTTTTGGTAAATTTCCCTGGAAAACCTGGAAAGTGAATTTTAGCCTGGTAATCCTGGAAAACATCTGGAAATTTTCATTCAGATTTCCGCAGACACCCTGTTTTATATTTTTTTCATTTATATGAGAGAAATGTGTCATTTTTTGTACTTGATGCTCCTGACAGCCTGTGTATCTGCAACTCAACGTATTTCGATGAGATTAAAATATTTGGAAGTCACACAAAATTCTATCATCGCCATACAGGATGCCTTAAATGACCATCAGCAATAGCAAAAGGTCGAGTTGATTAATATTTTCCATTTGAATGACTGACAATGTGACGCTTTAGATGATCTATTTATTTTAATACTCAGCATATACTTACGACCTTTCAAATCAATTTGCTCTGCATGTATATGATCTTAGTAGGCCCCTAGTTTGAGGTATTTTCTATTTTGGAATCATACAGCTGAGGAGACATGTAAGGGGTTTTCTCATCTCTCAAAGTCATTAATTTTCATTCTGAGAAGTGCATTTTATACGTATCCAAAAGTTTTGATCTTTATGGCATTTGTTTTCGCCTCACGTAACATACATGACCGGAAGCAAAATCTTCTATCTTCACAGTGAAATCATTTTATTTGTATAAAGCGAACTACTGTTCCCTGTAGCCGATTCTACAAGCATGTCGTTTTATTCAATCTCGTGTGATACGCACTTCAAAAAGTACCGTTACCTGCATTTCAATGACATTTCGTAGCAGTCCAGTCCTTTTATTGCCATCATTGAGATCGTTTTGTATTCATTTCAGATGACAAGACTGATGAATTGGTTCTCAGCTATCAAGAAAAGCTTAGTAAGCTTTTACTGGAATACGATGCACTAATGGGAAAGCACAATGATGCAGAAAACACGATATCACGTATGAGATCAATAATCGAGGGGTTGCAAGAAGATCTGTACAATGAAGAGACCAAGCGAAATGAGAGTGAAATAGATCGCCGAACATTGCAGGAAGCTCTGAATCGTTACACGAGTAAGTCCCATTAGAAAGTTCATCAAGGCATTCAGTTGCTGTACTGGACACTACTACAATTTCCCAATAATTGTTTATGGAAGTAATCGCACGATTATATCATCGGAGCTTTTGTGTTGATTGACCACCGATAATGATCAATACTTCAATTTATTTCGCCTTACCACTAGTACGTTTACTCCATTCTAAGTAGTACCCACAATAATTTCCAGTTCTCCAGTTTTTATGAATGTCGTGCTTCTACAAAACATTCTTGAATTTTCCATCCTACTCGCAATTTGGGTGGATTCATTAAGTAGGGGAGAACTGGGTGTCGTATGGGCCATATGGAGCTATGGGCAGTTTACTGACATTATTTAGCATTTAATAAGTCTATCAGTGTTTTTCAAAGTGTTCATTTATAGCTCCCATGTTTTCAATAACAGATTTGAATATTATGTAGGCCTTTAGACTCCGCCAAAAGTCTTTGGCCACCTTAGGCATTTTACTGCATTGACAGTGACTTTCTTCAAAGTTAGAATTACTAAACTATCCTCTCAACTTAACTAAGAACTATCTTTATAATCCAAATTAATGTATTAAATACAATACAAATAGAACATCGTTGCTGTCAAAAACTCAATTTTCAGTATCTGGTAGAGCCAGAGTTTGGCCTTTGCTATAGCACATGTTCATTGGGGAATCCTTGAATGTCATCGAGTCATGTTCAGTGATGAAACTGTGGTATCTCAGTTAAGCAGTTGTCGCCCACATGTTCGACGCCCACCAGGACAGCGAAATAATCAAAGGTACGAAATTGCATCCTCAAAGAATCCTCCAAAGGTGATGATCTGGGGAAGTATTGCAGCTTCAGGACGAGGTGGCCCGTTCTTCCTTCCACAGGATTCAATGATAGGAGCTGGAAATTATCTTGAGATGTTGAAGGATAAATTACCGGTTGGATGCCACTCAATGTTGCCAGACCTGCGCAATTGCGCAATAAAAATGATTTCACGCTCCTTCCTGCGCATTCTTTGCACCCCTCTCTGCGCAATAAACTTATTGAATTAGTTGCTTATTCAATCAGTTGTTGGTGTGAAAAACCGGTACAGATTGTTCAACTCTGAACAAAGTCCTTCTTCACGGAAGACCATCTGTTGTGAAACGATATATAGTCGCATCAAATTTCTATCACCGCATAGTTGATTTCCCTGGTGATAGGAACTCATGCCGCAATGTGTGAAGTTATATGTAAGGAAAAAGATGCAGTGGAAGAAGTAATAAGAAAAAAAAGCAGAAGAAAGATTGCTAGCTGAAATCTCGGAGGAAGACTAGTCATGATCTTCAGAGGCTTTTGTCTAAGGAAGATGAGCTCCTTAGTGAGAAAAATGCCCAGGATGCAAGAAGACAGGGAGCTGAAGAACACATGAAACAAGCTTATGACATTATATCGGAATCTTCCGTGACAATGTGCTCGGTAGATGCGGAACTTGACAATGCTCGCGGTCAAAATGAAAAACAATAATTGTGGACTGTGTGGTGAAGCGAACACTAAGTGAAAGCATCGAAGACTTCAGTGATTCTAAATGACCAAGGACTGAATGAAGTTATTCAGATGCGAATTATGTCTTAATTTAGAGTGCAATCATTAACATGAGAGCAAAATAATGTAATCCTTAACATTGGATGGTAAAATTTCTAAACAATGGACATTAATTATGCCACTACTTCTGACTGAGCTGATGTGACAGTTAGCTGTCGTCAAATCAAGATTAGCCATTAGCTAAAAAGCTAGACACGTGCTGCTGTTTAACAATAACAAATCTGTTTTTCCGATGATCAATTGTGAGGAACTTTATAATATTTGCCGGATAGAACGGATTGAATCAAAGCATCTTGTGTAGCAGAGGCATTTTATTATAGTCCCTTCAATATGAACCATTTATAATTTTTCGTCACGTAGTTGTGTTTATAAACTACAGGACCACCAATATATGAAAGATTTCACATCTCAATAGACCAATTAGATAACTTTGTTAGTGTAAATTTTTCAGTGCAGTCTGACCCTGCTTTGTTTTGTTTCTATTGTTCAAGTTGAAATCAGGGCCCTTCGAATGGACAAATTTTGAGTCGAATCGGATCATAAAAAACTTGAATAGGCCTACTTGAGCTCATTTCTGTGTACGAATTACTTAGCCAGCTATACCGACAGTCTCTCAGAAAATGGGCCTATCAAATAACACATAGTAATCATGCAATTTACATGGCTTTTGAAAGATGCAGTGACACCTTCGCACTCATAAAGAAACAAGCAGTCAAATTAAAGTGTCCATTATTATGAGAAAATCAAAATCTACTACGTTTCGTAACTACAGCCTCCTTGGAATTGATTTGACAACGTGTCTTGAAATGCCCATTGACTTTTCTCTGCCAAATTTCCCGTAGATAGCTTGATAATAAGGACTAGGTTTATGACATTAGGTTTATAGAAGGAAGGTCTTTGAATCTCACGAGGAACGGAAATGTAACCTCCATCTATAGTCCCTGTACTTAAATCCTCAACCCGGGAAAGCGCCAATTTTCATGAACAAGCAATCAATAGATTCAATCATTTTTATCGCCCAGATCAGAAAACAATAAAGGAATTTCGGTAACAACTTATTGATACCTTCAACTTCCCATGCTATCAATGTCCGTAATAGGGTCTGCAAGCTCGAGTCGTTCTCCCAATCCCGGGATTCTAGAGACTGGATAACCGCATTCCTGGGATCTCGATTGAGAATTACATAAAATTTTCGAATCATAAATTTTCGAGGAATATTTCAAAAGACGGTACCTGCTTGTAAATTAGAATGTATATGTATATGGGCGTTTCAAGCGAACGGCATGTCAACGTATCTTTTGGTTGTGGACCCTACGACGTTTCGGTGGAAACCATACTGGACTTCTCCGTCTATATCGAAGCCACATCCGCAGCCTTTTTGAATATGCTGCACCAGCATGGTTCCCATTTATTACCAATGACCTAAAATCTGTCATCGAACGTGTTGAGCGCACATCACTAAGGACTATCTTTTCTGAAAAGAGCTACGCTGAAGCTATTCGATTTATTTCATCGCCGCCTATTATTGATCATCTCAACAGTCTGTACAAGAAACATTTCCTGAAAATCCTGTCCCCATACCATCCTCTCCACCATCTTCTTCCCTCAACCAGACTGCAAAGCGGTTTGAGAACCTCACGACAAAAGGAATCCCTGTAAATTCCAAAAATTCGAACGACACTACGTAAAAAATCCTTCATTATCTCTGGCAGCAAATTGTATAATTTTGGACACATTTGATTATTTTGTATGAATGACCTTTTATATTGTAATCACGAACGCTCATTGTCGCTCTCTCATCTCTCATAACTTGAGCTAAAAAAACATGTACGTGAAGCTAGTCAACTCGTAAAAAATATTGGTGAAGTAAGGCAAGACAGTGAATTGTGTCATCACTCAGTCTCCACCGTAATGTTGACGAAACACATGATTATATAATTACAATAACATTCGACCGTTGCAAGATCGAAGCTTACACTAATCAAAAACTAGAGCACACGGCTGCTGCCACTACGACTTCAGTGACTCAGAAACATTATCATGAACAAATCAGGTCATGTTCATGTCCTCTTCTGTTGTTTCACTTTTGAAAAATTGATTTTAGTCCCTAGATAGAGTGCTTGCATGATAATGCCGGACATCTTGGAAGTGCTGTGAACACACCGGCTCGCTAGTCGCCAGTCACCCTCAGTCTTTCAGTCTCAGTCAGCAATTTCTTCGACTCCCACCATCGGGTGATGTTGATGATCCAGTGACATTGCATGTGAATTCTGAGACACTTCGCTGTCCTCAACAGACTCAAGCGGTGAATCGGCATCTCTTGAGATGTCACAGTTACACATCGGCCAGGTTCGACATTCATCCGTTTATTTGACGGCTGCTTTAGTATGATGGTTTGCGACTATAGCGCATCAGACGGAGAAAGTCAACTTAAGCTGTCGCTTATGTCATCACAATTTGTCTGACCGCTTTCAGTTAATTGTTCCAGTACCCTATCACGAGGAACGATCACGGCCTTTTCGAATCCCGATGTCATATTCTGCGATACGTTACCTTCAAATAGCTTATCCATTCTGTCTAAATTGATGAGCTTGGGAACGGCATTCTTTGGAATTGAGGGAAAATTGTGTCCAAGGCTATATTTCCACTCAGACGTCTGTCTCCATACAGGCTTCAAAGGTGCGAAAAGGCAATGTCTAGCGGCATTGAATTTCTGGTCATTACTTACAGTTTTACACCGGATAGCAAGAACCGAATGCAATATATCTCAAACTGCAAGAAACGGCCTTTCAATAGGCCCATATGTTTACATCATTTGAAGAAAATGCAAAACATCATCATAGGAGTCACAGTTACAGTCATTTAATAATCTATTTTACTGATCGATTGCCATAATTAATATTTTTGACCAGCTTCTACTTCATCAAAATCCTTTCTGTGCAATAGAAATCCATTGTTATTACTTAGCGATGACCTATGTGCCATCGATCTCCGGGGTAACTTGTGCCACGAAAATAGACTAATTTCACTAGAACTGGTCTCACAACTTCAAAAATAAACCAATTTTCTTCATTTTTTCTCATCTCATACCAATACGCCACATAATAGGATATCTGAGTGCTAACTAAATTGAAATAGTGTATCAATACTCACCACATGAAAGTTTCTTGCATTTTGAAGAAGTACAAAAAAGTGACTTTTTTCAAAAAAATCTCAGACAATCTGAATTTTGTAGGAAGTCTCAGTACAGATGCAACTTTTTGCCAAATTGATTCACTTTAACAGGAAAAATAATTACAAGACCGACAATATTATCATAAATCTTACAGATGGATATGAAGGTCCAAAAACGACCGTGGCACAAGTTACCGCAGTTGACGCTATGCTTATGATGAGGAGCTGTGTATCACCGAATGTGGGGTATTATGAGCCACCTCGCAATTCACCGTTATACCTTATAAGTCGCCAGAAAATTCATTCTCCGTCATTCTACTCAAGCGCAACCATGGCCAATAAGAAAATGCGCTACAACACGTTTCTGTGAAAGGTCACCGAAAACGATGTAAGCAAGAAGAAGCCTGGAAAGTGGAGCAACCGAGTGCAGAATAGTGATAGGAGCAATATGCCTTGTTCGTATTCGCAGAGGGCCGCACCTACGGCATGTTTGGCAGCGTCAGAGCTTAGTGCAGCCTCGTAATTATTTGGAATGTTATCTCAAGCTGCGTTATTGTCAATCAATAAGTTGTTGTCAGTGTTTTAGCAAATTTACATTAAGTGAGGTTGCAAACTAGTGTTCAGAAAAGGGGTAGATAACCAGCTAGAACGATTATGATTGCGTTTCAATCAGTTTAGTGACTTCGTTTTGAATTAATGAATCTGTCAGTGTTCATTTGCAACTGTCATACTGATTATTCCCAATCATAGCTTTGATTATTAGGCCTTCGCATAGCCAGAAGATCTAATTATTCGTCAAAATTCAAGTGTTAGCATTTAACCACTAATCTAAACCGGTTGACCAGTCAATCAAGTGAGTTAATCGCTCTTAAATGTAGGGAGTATCTTAAATTTGACTGTTGTGGAACATTATTAAATTAATGTCGCATTTGAAAAGTATTGATGAGTTGTCCATACCACCTCATCAGGTGGCTCATAACACCCCCTCCCTCCTACTGAAAACGGCAAATTCGCCTCTATTCAGGAAATTTCTTCTATAACAAAGTGAAACGGGAGATATCTTCGTGAATGTGTTGGTTCTAAAAAAAGTGTCTCCAAGATAATGAATGGTCACTCCGAACATTTATAATATCGCCGTTTAGAGTTCAACTTCTCCGAAGTACAACTTTTAGTGAAAATCGGAAAAGATATCATTTCGTCGGAAGGTTTTTTGCTAGACACCTCTAGCACCTGTAGGGTGATTCTGAAACTGAAACTGAGTTGACTTGTGAAGTCTTGACTCTTCGAGCAAACACCACTCGATAGTGGTCGATAATGGTTCAGGGACTGAGGCAGGATTTTCAAAGGGGTGGCGGTGGACCTTTAGAATGCAGGATCAGGCGCCGAAGACAGACAGCTGGGGGTCGGATTAAGAATTAAGGTGTTTATGATCAGAGGAATGTGATTGATAACATGTTTGATTCGCGTATGCAGAAATCTGACGATGCTTCTTATATAAAACTTTTTCCGTCGTCTTTTTCAATTGTATAAATTCACTAAAGCATGTCGTCGTTGTCCGACTCTGATGCGCTGAGGTGTCAGATTTTTGAGGAAACACAAGAAAATGGTTCCTACAGAACCTACGTGGTTAGAGCATTAGATTTTGTCGGATACTTACGTGATTAGTGAACAACTTACAAGTACGTGATTATGGAATGCAGTTTTGTCTAATTTTGTCTGACATTTACGTGATTAGAGAACAGTTTGCAGGTACGTGATCATGTAACTTCTTCAAATAGCAAGGTATTATAAGAGACAGAAATTTATACCGCACGTGACTTGTCTGTTTCTGGGCCAGGAGCTTTGCCGTTTCTCAGATTCTTTATGGCTTCCCTCACCTCATTCAGAGAAATTTCTTCGATGGGTCCTTCAATTAGAGGAACAACACTGACGTTCTCTTCGTTGGATATTCGGTCGAAGTAACTTCTCTATACCTCTCTCACTTCCTTTTCATTGATTTTGATTGCATTGTTTTTTATCTTTGATGAAGTGGGTCCTTGTATGTCAGTCCTTTCCTTCTTCATCTGCGCTGCGATCCGGAACATCTTGTTTCGTCCTCTATGAGTTGTCACAACGCCTGGCTTCATGCTTTTTTATGCAGTGCGTGTGACAATCCGACCCTTTTCCAGATCTCTGCCAAACTTTGTAAGCATCTTTCTTCTCCTTAATGACCCGTTGTGCATCCTCATTCCTTCACCAAGTCTCCCTCTGTGTGCCTCTTGGATCTTTCGATATGCCGCACACCTTAACTCCAGCTTTCATTACACTCTCAACAAGTGTTTCCCAGCTGCCATCTCCTTCGTGAACCTCTGGCGAATTCTTCTTCATATTCTCGTCTTTCAGCTTCCAGAGCGTGATTTTCTTCTTCGCATTTCTCTTTCTCTTGATAAAGCCTTTAATGCTGATATCAGCCCTGACCATTCTGTGTTGGCTCATGCAAGCCTCCCCAGGTACTGCAGTGCAGTCCAGGACTGTCGTCAGCTTTCCTTCTCATGATCAACAAGTCAATCTATGTCTCGGAATCTCCTGCTTTATAGGCGACGAGTTTTTCTTTATCCTTCGCTTTACTTTCATTGAATGTGAAGAATTGGCCCCCAGATATTTCAGTGCAGGATTTAAATTCATACTTCAATTCTGTGTTTGAGCCTGATGTCTCTTATGATAATCTTGATCTGCCTGATACACTCCCTAATCATTCCCTATGTGTGACGGAATTCCAAGTTGATGCTTATCTTCGTCAACTCAAGAGAGGAAATGGTGGGCCTTCTCATTCCCTTATTGGATTTTTAAAGATAACTCTGTGTTGTTCGCTTCTCTTGTAGTCGTATTCCAATTCTGTTTAAATTTGCAGATATATTCCCGATTCCTAAATGCTCAAGGCCATCCCTGACGTCAGATTTTCGACCTGTATCCATGCTACCGGTGCTAACCAAGGTCATGGAAAGAATTGTGCTTTCTGAATGGATTCTGCCTTATGTAACTTCGAAACTGGATCCCATGCAGTTTGCATACGTACCAGGTTGTGTTAAAGGCACTTCGACGGCACTTACCTTACTAAATCATGAAATCTTGCACCACCTGGATGATAAATCGGGTGCTGTCCGTTTGGTTGCGGCAGACTTTTCGAAGGCCTTTGACAAGCTTTCTTTTACATCAATTGTGAAGTATAATCTGTCTTCACAAGCGGTGCGTTTTGTTATAAATTTTCTGCATTCACGAAAACAGCGTGTGCGAGTTGAGAATGATGTGTCGGAGTGGTCAGTTATTAGGAGTGGTGTCCCGCAAGGAAGTGTTATCGGGCCCATTCTCTTTACTATTGTCATCGATTCCTTACGTCCATTGCACCACAATTCAAAAATAGTCAAATACGCTGATGATGTGACGATTCTGCATTTTCTTCGAGATAATAATGATGACCATCTCCAGGAAGAATGGTGTCATCTTGAGAGTTGGTCTAAGCATGTTGGACTTACATTGAACTATCAAAAATGTTTTGTGATGAATTATGTGACTAGAAAGTGCTTAGTTCTTAATGATATCATGTCTGTTAATGGTGATGATATTGCTACAGTGTACTCAGTGAAGCTCCTTGGTGTTACTTTTTCGGACGACTTTTCGTGGAGCGTACATATCAGAGATGTTGTCTCAAGGTGTCGTAAAAGACTTTTCATCCTCCGTAATTTGCGAAGAGCTGGTTGTTCGTCTGAAGTAATTTTTAAATGTTATGTTGCTTTCATCCGTTCGATTATCACTTATACTCTTCCCTGTTTTTGCAATTTATCTAACTATCTTTTCCATGAGTTATTACATGTAGAACGTCACGCAGCCAAATTTTCCAAAGAAATGAATTTTGAATCATTGCCTGTCACAACAGAAGCACTTTGGAGAAGACTGTTTAATGTGATTGAGTCAAATCCCAATCATTCACTGAGAGCCATTTTTTGTGAGAGAACCCCTACGTTGTGGAATTGTGTAACACTGAAGCCAACTTTTGCCAAGGCAGCACGTTTTAGTAATTCTTTTATACGCTATGGCAGATTTTAGTTGTACATGAAATTATTGTGTACTTGTCTTTATTTTTGTATCTTTTTATCTTGACTTTTACCATGCATTTTTTGTGATGCGTTCACCGCTCATTGTGAGGCAAATATATAAATATAACATATACTTGCAACCTTGACATATTTAGGAAGCTCTGTAAATTTCTTATATTCCTGGCAGGACAAGGAGAGCGACTTAGCGCCTTAGTCGAGGAACTCGTCGGCATGGTGATCGATGCTGTTGATATTCAACCATTTCATTCAAATTGTACCCAGTGATGGATAAGTTTATCGACCGAGTATGTGAAAATGCAACAAGCACACACATGAGGCTTCTTTTAGAAACGTTGAGGGACTCAAGGGAACGTGCAGTAGCCTACATAGCACACATTTGTATGAAAATATAGGAATTTCCCGCTCTATCGATGTCTTTGTGATGACAGGGAACGTTGACAATAGACCTGCGAAATATAGATAATGGGAAACGTTATGCGTTGATTCTGTGCATGTTTTGACTGAAGAATTATTTGATTATCATTCATTCCTAATGTTTGTTTTGCTCTGAACGTTGATGAATTGATCTTTATTTTACAGATATTCCCAAGAAGGATTCAGGTGCGCAATATTATCCTCCTCCTCCTCCTCAGTCTTGTAAGTTGAATTTCTGCTGAAATTGTTTTACTTAACATTCAGTCTAGATAGAATTTCATAGAAACGTCACCGAAAGGAACGTGAGCACGAATTAAGTCTGCACTCAAATTCTCATTGATATTTCAAAAGTAAAGGAATTTTACAGCTAATAAATTCAAATATCTGTCTTTCTCACGAAGCTGGCTTCAGGGAACTAAACTTATGTGTTAACAGATGGATTCATGGCGAAGACAGACATTAACAGGACTTTATTTGTTACAAAACAAACATGTGTTAACTTGTCATTCACTAACTTTTCAATCATTTGTGAATGCATCGACACTGAAGCTCCAAATTGATAATTACAGACTGAGATAAATGCTGTTCGTTCCTCTGAACTGAAACGCGATATCGATACGAACAAATTTATTACTAGTTATAAAGTTCTTTGAAATCTGAAGTTCTCAGAATGAACTGCTTGAACATGACGGAGTTTAAAAGGTAAATTTGTAGCTTAGCTGTCTCCTACTGACGTTCTACGATAACCGAATTCTATTTAGAACAACGCAGACTCGTCCTCCTTGACGGGAATGATAAAAAAGATGAAATCCGACAAAACAAGTTAAATCTGAAAGAAATGAAAACAAAAATTATTCAATATTTTTCCATTTCGATGACTTTTGAATGTCATTTTCATTGGATTTCAATCATTTGAATGCGGAGAATCCGTTTTTGAAAGATTTTCTTTTAATAAATGAATTGTAGACAGAAAAGATGAATAAGAGAAGAAATGAATGGAAACGACGTTCACAGGACGATCAGCAGTTGTCAATTCTCCGTTTCCAAACAGTGAAAAATGATTCGATTAACAGAACGGAACCTTCAACTGATTTTCCTTCCAAACAACTTCTTTGCGTGAAATTCTTTCATTTTCTCTTCTTTGCAGTTGCATTCTGCCTGCACGACTTAACGGGCGCAGGGAAAGGAGGTTTCCAGGACTTGCAACTGCCACAGACGCCGACAGTCGGCGATGTACGAAATGCTGTGGCGGAGCTGTGTGGGAGACGTCCGCAGAATACGAAGATAGACCGAGGGACGGCGAAGTCGAAGGTTGGAGAGAAATGCTTATTCCGGGTGGTGAAGGAAGGAAGAGGCTTCTATTACACAACAGCTGATGGAAAGGAAGAATTTTCACGGCTGCAGGTGAAGGATGGGAAGTTTGAAACTCTAGAAAACGATGCGGAACTTCTCCTCCTTCCTCCGGGACACTGTCTGTTGCTCCGAATCCGTCCCCGATGAAAATTCAACAAAAAAACTTCAAATGTCCTTCCATTTTGCATTTGTCATCTTTTCCCTTTCATTTCCCAATAAATTGTTTTCATCATTGAAGATTTTCATCAAAAATTTAGAAATGTCGTCGATTTTTGGAAATTCAATGAAAATAACTTTTGGTTTCCATTTTGCAAATTAATGACCACCGACAAGAATTCCTGAATGAAATAGATGAGAAAGTACTTTCCGATTCATTTTCACATCAAATCAGTTTCACATTTCTTTCCATCCAATTGTCTATCATCAAAACATTTTCTCCTCTCACAAACACGTGGCAATGAAAAGCGTTACAAAGTGAATGAATGATATCTGTGAAAGATTTTGATCATCATTGAATTTTTTGAATTCAAAATGAATTACATAGTTGAGAACAGAATAGACACATCATGGATAGATATCTTCATCTGCACTATACGATGAATAAGCATGCGACAGTAATTGTAGATATCTATAATTTTCAATCCATCACCGTTCTCATGGAAATATTCACTCTAGGAAGTGCAAGTCACCATCATGAACCGAAAAAAATCAAAAGTAGTAGATACCCGAGAGAAAAAATTACTACCAACTTACTAAGCACTATCCTGCTTTACTTAGTATAACCTGCCAAGTACTGGAAAGTAGTGATGAAAATTTTCCGGAAGGAGGTTCCAAAAAAAAAAATCCGCCCTGCTGCTTGATTTACGGGCTTTCATTCAATCTCCAGTGCTCTGTATTTTAGCTGGAGATTAAATGAAAGCCCGTTTTTACAAGCAACAGGGCGGATCCTACTTAAAGAGAAAAGTCAAACATGTCAAATAATAGGTTTATTCTTCATGAAATTATAGCCACGTACCACAGTAACACTGCCTTGGATAAATAATAACAGTAAAAAAAATAACAGTACCTGGGAAGTTTGATAGCAGTTCGGTAACACTTAACCATTCCTTGTGCAGTATAATTGCCTTCACACTTGCAAACAGTTCCACGCAGAATCCATGTATAGGCCTACTTGGTTTGATATCCAATCTTATCCGGAAATGTGAGAATTATTATCTCTGAAGAAAGAAATATTTTTCATTGACATTTCACGCTGGATTCATACTATCGTAAAAAGCAAGGATATGTATAGGATGCATCCATGCAAGAATTACATGATGTATTATATATAAAAGCACAAATGAAACAAAATTTGTAAATTAGATTAAGCAGTATTTACTATGCCAGCATCAATTATAAATAGCATGCAAAATTAAGATGAGATTAACATTCAAGTCAATATATGAATTAATCAGAGCTTCTTCAGACCTAAAATAACAAGCAATGCGTCAATCATGTCGCAAAGCATCTGCACGCATACTTTAGGCCTAGATAGATTTTATTACGTTTGTTTAAATTTTGGCATCTAACATTATAGGAGAGATTATTACTTTTGTTTTTCTATGCGCCTCTTACCTCAATTCATTAGTTCTTACATAAGACAGTTTCGAAATGAAGTTTTAACCTAAATCACACTTGTCTACAGTTTGTTTTCCAATGAACTTGGTTTTTGTTTTCTGAACAAACTGTAGGCAAGTGTGATTTAGGTTAAAACTTCATTTTGAAACTGTCTTATGTAAGAACTAATGAATTGAGGTAAGAGGCGCATATAAAGACTGATCTCTCCTATAATGTTAGATGCCAAAATTTAAACAAACGTAACAAAATCTATCTAGGCCGAAAGTATGCGTGCAGATGCTTTGCGATCCAACGCTTGATCATTGATGATGTCGCTGATGAAGTATATAAACTAACCAGTTAGCAGTAGAAGAAGCAGCATCCCCGTGACGCCTACATAATACCTTTTACACTTTTACATTAAGCTTGTTTCAATCGGATCATTAACACATTTCAAGAACTTAATACAAGCCATGATAAAAGCGAACTTACTGTGAAAAGCACAACAATCCCTATCAAATCATCTTTTATGAATAAATAATAATGCGATGAATTATTTGTATCTACTAAATACGGGAGGTGTGCACCGTACAGCTTTACTGATGTAGGTCTCACTGTAAACTGCGCACCACTAAAACAGCAGTTACAGTAATATATATATATATATATATAAACTTATAATAATAATAATTTTAATAATATATAAGCTTAACAGAAAATATTCGTAAGAAACTTGAAAATGATGAGTCACAATTTGATGATTGATGACATCAATTAAAATCCGCTAGTATCAGATATAGTAGAGATCCGCTAGTCTCTACGGATATTTTCTGTTCGGAGTGTAAAAACAGCCGTAAAAGTAATTTTAGCTGTTAATTTTAACGGATATTTGTTGTTTACAGCGCACTTGCATTAGTCACTCGCTGTGACAAAGATAGTTTTTAACTACAATACATCATCTCACTTGGCTCTTCTCCGAACTTCTATAAGGAATAGGAATGAACTGACGTCACGAGGATGCTGCTGCCTTCCCTGCAGACTAGACAAATTGATTTTGTTTACATCTGCATCAGCACCTTACAATATTTCCCCAAAATCGCCGGTTAATCAGGGTTTGTACACCTAACGTCAGCCAGATAGCTAGATTCAATAGCTAACATTTTAAGCATGAAGCATTTCAGGAGAATGCATTTTACTTTCCCTTCATAGAATAATATCCATATCAATCAAGAAATTTGAATATTGAAAGTAAATCAGCCTCAAGATGACTGATTGATCATCATAATCCACTGCAAACGATACTGAGCAGAGTGATATTCTAACATGCCTATGAACGATTCTACAGGTGATTTTTTGATTTCATCTTTATGGTTGGACATGTCATTGATCTTCATAAATTGATAATGGGCAATTCCGTAAATAACGCACGTACGTTCTGACACACAATCTTCATTTCTCATCATGAAGCAATGCGATTCTATCTATGAAAATTGCACCATACCATGCCAAAATAGTATGAAATATTAATCACTTTTCAAATATTCAAACACTAGTCCCTCTAGCGTCGAAAGAGGGACTGCCATTAAATTAATTATTTAAATTGCTTTTAGTTTTTATATAGAAGGGACTACTATAATGTTTCAGAACGTTCGTGCGTTATTTATGAAATTATTCTAATCGTTGTGAATGAATTATCTTTCAGGTTCAGACAAGACACTAAGGCTCATGCAATAAAAGACCAGTTGCTCACCAGCTTATCAAGAATTTTCTGTACAGCTCGTTGGGCATTTCATGACTAATCGTCCACAATTCAGTTACAATTCACTGGTACGATGATGTAGCGTTAATGAGAGATGCTGTTTCATGTCGGTACAGCGCACGTCCAATGTAATTAAATATTGAATAGGCCGATTGAAAGCTTTCCTTCTGATGAGTCCATACAGTTAGATTTGCATACTGCATAACAACAGTGTGTGACACATTCACAGATGACTGCTTTGAATTTGTATCCGTTATGAATACATGCTGGAAATGTCTATGTCAGCTCAAGATGACATAGATATCTATCAATCCGAACTCTGTGCCCGACCGCACTCGAAAGATAGGCTCTAATTAGTGTATCTGACATGCGTGTGGAAGTGACAACAAGCCACAAGACCGATTAGTCATTACAAAATCTGACAGATAAGACCACACTATGCCCATAGAGGTCTACATGACTATACCTTATTGATGTCACAAAGCAAAACAGTTCGATGGAATGCTGCATAAAATCGATATGTTGCAAAATCGATAAGTGTTGAAAAATTAAGCATGTTAATCAAAATAGCGAATGAAGATAGAACTAATGCATTGCTGAATTAGTGAACAGTCGAATGACTACATGAATGTTGTTCAGGTGTTCTAAAGCATGAATCATTGCACCAGAGAAATCAGTCAAGCCACTGAAGTCAGCTGAAGACATTGTATGAGATTGCAGTACATGGCTCGATAGAAAATGTGCCCCTCCATCTCAGAATAATATGCGCATGTTATGCTCCACTGCAGTTAAGATTCTGACTAACATTTGTTGCTTCGAAATTGCATGCATTATGCTATGAAATACTCAAGATGGCTAATAAAAACTTGCTCGGGACATATTAATAATTAGGATTTACGAAGTAGTTGGGAGGTATTTTGGGATACCGCATATAAGTTAACACTTTAGATATTCACGCAGTTTGAAGCTGCACGGTCAATGTCCATTTATTGAATGATAATTGTGCTTTTTACTTTATCTTTCCTATGTCAAAATACCGCTCATGTTGTCATTAAAAGAGAATCCTCTCTTACTAGTACAGGGATTATTATCGGAAATTGGTGTTCTACGTGACAGTGCAGGCTAGGTGCTTGGTTAGCGATCTTTTGGTCCAGAAATCGAGCACCGAAAGTGTCATAGGAAGTCGTCAGAAAGGGCATCCGGACCAAATGGTCACAGCCAGATCAAAGTCTGACTCTGTGTCAACACAGTCAAGCCCCAAATAAGGTAGAGTAGACGTTCACCTTAGAGTCCACAATTTACTTCAACTAATTAAAAAACATAATATTGCATGAATTATCAGACTGAAATGAAGTTATATCTGGTCATCATTACTACGTAATGCGTAGGCTATACTTAACCTTAGTCGTGCATACATAAGCCTACAACGATCAAGGATGCAATCAGAACACTAGAACCTTCAGAGATGAAACATAGGCCTACATATAATCCGACATAGCAGTTTAACTGATCATCAGTCTGCAGCTGCGACACCTATCCTGTTTTTTTGAAATTATCTTAATATGATATCTCTTAATAAACAATGCAAAAAGTAGTCCACTGCAGGGAAAAGAAAATTAATTTATTGAAATTAATTGCAATTAGTTGATTGATAAACCATCTTCAATTCAATTAATTGATTGGATCAGCTGCCAATTATTCCAATTAATTGCAATTATTCGCAAGCAAAAAAGCGATTTATTGAACGATTACTGCAAGTTATAATCGAATCAATACACGACACGGTTAAAAAAAATTCGAAGGATCCAGGAAACGGAAGATGCCAAAGTTAAACAATTACCCTAGTGGAGAATCCTGTAAATAATTAGGTAATTAAAAGTCATGAACGAATGAATATAAATTAATACTGACAACATAGAGTAACCTACTCTAGTATAGAGCAGGTACTGAAATACGTATAAAGGCAAGTCTACTCAACTGAAGACGGCAAGGGAAATAAATTATTACTTATAAACGATTTTATTTTTATCATTTAGGAACTGAAATAAGAGTTCGTCATGGACCTGACGAGAAGCTAACTAAAAATAACAAAAGGTGAAAATTAGAAACCTAAAAAACCCAAATTAAGTTTGCTATGTATGGAGTCATCGGGGAGGAACCATGTGGCTGCATGAAGCAAGGTTTCGGCCCCTAACCTCCAACCTATACCACATGGCGGGGCCAGGCCAACCATATCGAATGTACGATATGGAAGGTCTCTCCAATCCTGAGGAAACATAGCAGAACCTAAGTGAAAATAAATTTTTTTAAAAATATTAGGACAAAAGGACGCACTTGAAACTAGAAGAGGTTTTCTTAGCCCAACATGCCAATGAAGGATGGCATCTGGCGGGGCGAAAAACAACCAAACTTAAATACGAGGAACCTATTCTTGGAGAAGGACTTAATGCAAGAATTAACTAGCAAATTATTCTTATAACCCCGTCCTTTAAATGTTTGAATGTTTAAATGTTTGAAATTACCCAGTGGGAAAAACGCCAATATTATGCCGGCATTATATCGGCATCTTGGCATAAATGAGCATTTACTCAAAATAAGACGAAAAAAGCAAAATTTAGATCCCGAATGTACAATCATGTTGAGACAATCTCCTACATATGTTATGAGACAAATCGCGGATGGCAGAGGGGTGGCATTTTCAAGGCATGGAGATGCCGAAGCTTTTTCATGGCACATGTATGCGCCAAAATTGCGAATGACATGGAATTGATGCCACTACCCTAGTAGCCCAGCCATGGACACAGAATCCATGATCGATGATTCCAATAAATCCATGGAAAATTCAAAATTGAAAATCATTGTTGGTAAGCATGTTTAATGATTGGAAAGCTTATATGCATTGTCAAAATACATCGATTATCATTATTGAACCAAAAATACGCAATTATAATATCTTAAAAACTTGCATTGATGATTCATTCATAAATCTCGGTTGAACATTGATGATAAATTCGCATTGATAAAATAAAGATTATTTAAAATTGAAAATCATTGTTGGTAAGCATGTTTAATGATTGGAAAGCTTATATGCATTGTCAAAATACATCGATTATCATTATTGAACCAAAAATACGCAATTATGATATCTTAAAAACTTGCATTGATGATTCATGCATAAATCTCAGTTGAACATTGATGATAAATTCGCATTCATACAATAAAGATTATTCTTTTCAATTCTTACAGTATTCCCGACTTGAAAAAACCGAGATAATTTATCTAATATATGACTGATGGTGATAAATTTTACAAATATTAGATAATTGTTTTATAAAACAATCAAATACTGCATATTTGATATTTTTTAATAATTCTTGATACATCTTTGACTTTTATTTGACAAATATTATCATAATCACCTAAATGTTTATATCTGAAACATTTTACAAATATTTATAAATTAATTTGTCGATGTAACAAAAATGTTTCTGCATACTTATGTAATTGTTACCATTAAACAGTGCAGTAAGCGGACTTCTGAAATCATCTGTTTAGCTACATGATAACAATGTTTACGTCAAAAGTTGAAAAATCACAACTTTTTATCACTAGCCAGCAGCTGGTGTCAAAACGGAACCGAATCTCCAAGACAAACACGTAAACAATGGAATTGAACTTGAACAGTGTAACTTGCACTTGCGAAGTCGATGAACATGCAGTTTGATTTCACAGACAAGCACAATAGCAGCACCCATATTCCCCATACTTCATTAATAATTGCAGCTCTACATTAATATGAACGTTTGTTTCTTCCTTGCTGCCTTCAGTCGAGGACTTCTGTATAATACGATCGAGTGACGTTATAACAACATCAATCTTGTCTTACACGTAGGATCATTGCTTTATAGAGTGACTCACGCATAGTGTGCGCGTGTCCTCGCCGTCTTTGGCGCGCGTTGACTTACTTTGCGTTTCTTTTAACAATGCGTGACCTTACTGTCTGGCCATACTGCTGCGCTCGTTTCGATATGCGCTCCTTGGTCGAACAGAAGGGCTGTGAATTGTAAAGCTTTCACTGGATGTGCCAACGACTTTTCATGCTGATTCTTTTCAGTGGCAAAACATGATTTCGTGAAACTTCTTCGAATTAAACGAAATATGATAGAAGATGTGTGAATCGAATACCTGTGTGACTCAATTTCTGCCGATTCTCTCAAGTTTACGTGCTGGAGGCCACGTAAAAGAAGGTAAGACGATCACTCATGCTACAAGCCAAGTTATTATTCCATGAAGTGTGAGTTAAATTGTATTTTAGCAGTAAACGTACACCTTCATGGTCTCCTTTTTGAAATAATGTGCTTGAGATTGAAAAAAAATTTAACATTTTTTCTAGACCTACCGGTGCTAAAGTTTTTGATTTAAAAACAATGAATATTTTTCTGAAATTCAGTAGGAAAGTTCAAGCGTCGCATCATTATCAGCGTGATCATTTTTATACTGTGCTTCAATTGAGGGTTCCATTTCTTTTTCTCACTCTGACCCGGGTTTCATTCGGGAATAGATATTGGAGAATGTAACACGGCTGTTTTAGACCGGGTAGGAATTCAAAAACAGCTTATGTTTACTCCTTGTTCATCCGGTAGATGTAGTGCGTACTAGGTTTACAGCATCAAGGTTTCAGGTAGTATCAGGCAAGGAAACTAAGTAGGCAAATTGATAGAGGGTAACATTATAAATTGGAAATTAGTAAGATTTCTGCAATTTTTTAAGTGTCATGCCAAAATCATGAGTTAATGAAATTGAAAAACATGATATTATAGAGTACTTTGCCCTAAATTCGGCGTAGTGTCGGCGACTAAACGATAAATCAATATTTTTCATGTAGGATAAAGAAGCTCTATGCTTCTATCCGACTCTTTCTAGAAGTATGGTATCTGAAGTATGTATCACAGTTGCGCCGAGACTAGCAACTGCTGTTTACTTATTAGGAACCACCAATTTGCAAAAAATGAAAATTGCCTTCATTTCGGCGCATTTGTCCCTTAATTCGGCGTATATCAGAATAATGGAAATTATCATTCATTAAGCTAAGAATGCAATGTAGATCTCAAAAGGAAATGAAATTCATCTATTTTGTTATACAATTAAGTAAAAACATCCGCTGTGAAAAGATTTTTTTATTCAAAATGAAAGAGAAGAAGACAACTTACTGCCTTTTTTTCTTTGAGGGTCCAGCTTCACTTAGGTCTTTATCACTTATGTTGAAATCACTCATCAACTCATCGAATGCTTTCTTCTTCTTTCTTTCTTCTTTTCGCTTCTCCACTTTCTCTTTCACCATGTTCTTCTCCTTCAACTGTCTCAGGAACATGTTGCCCGTGACGTTAAAGCGGTCTGGATCGATGGTGCGTTTGCGGAGAGGCTTGCGCTTCACGGCTAGGCGCTCCACCTCCTCTCCGATTACCTTCACGACCGCCGGATCAATGTTCTCTTCGTCAACGTCGATGAAGCTGTCGTCACTCTTCGAGACATCTGGATCGTCATCTTCCGCGATCGCAGCCGCGGCTTGGTCCGCACTCATACCTCTGCCGACTCGCTTCGATAGCGGCAGCAACCTTAGCTTACCGTCCTTAGCTCAGACAGCAACCGAACAGAGTTAAAAGTTTTCTTATTGGATGCTCCGTATTCGCGTATTCAAATTCTCACACTGCTAGCTCATCGATGAGTCATTGATAGATATCTAACATGGTGAGAAAGTTTGGAGACAAGTAGAAGGTCATTGTTGAGTGAATTTCGCTGTCAAACACGATACGCCGAAATAAGGGCAACTGAATTTTCGTTGATCCTTAATTCGGCGCATTTCAATAATCTATCAGGGAAGAATAAATGATGCAGATATCGATCTGCTGACTCCACTACCTGTCACAGGGCTTTATTGGCTTCACTTAATATCAAATACAGCACACATGATACTTGACATCAGTATCGAGTTATCATATTATCATCGCAAGTAATTTTATCGATAATTTTTTTATGTGCGCTGTCATGAAATTCTTCGGACAGTGTTATTGGACAACAAAAGCAAATCGAGATGAAACAAACATGATGCCTTATCGTCTCTAAGTGATTTACAACAATCCATGACAAAAAGGCGGTTCCAGCATTTTATTTTACACTAGAACTAACAAATGCGCCGAATTAAGGACTACGCCGAAATTAGGGCAAAGTACTCTAATATACTATAAAATGAACCAACACATGAGGTCTTGAAATGAAACCTTATTTTCTCAACCACTGAAACGAATTTTAATGCGCACATTCTGTGGTCATGACTCAAAATAATTCAGAAAGCAGCGCCACTGCACTCGGTTTATACAGCATGTTTGAGACGAATAGTAGGTGGATACTTGCTTTTTTTAGATGGGGCTGCATGAATCCAAATGGTCCCATCCCCTGATTAAGAAATAGGGCTCAAGCTAGCTACATTAGACGGCTGACCAAATGGACCTCATTTGTCATTTAGCTGGTTATAAAAGTAAGTCGTTTAATTTTCATAACGACTGATATGTCAGAGCTTCCGAATGTTTTGTAATCCTGGATATTTTGTGGCAAATGATATTGATCGGCAGTCGCGGGTATAATACTGAGTCTATTGTGAAGTACTTATGTTGCGTTCTTAATATTTTTTTGAATTGTGTTTATATGCAATACATTATTATAATTATGTCTGCTTCTATTTGTTGAATATCTATTTTATACTTCCTACTTATTGTCAAAGTGAATGTATTTTGAACCAGTCCTCAGTATGTGGATTGTGCCATGTAAGTCATCATGTAATTTGAGTCACAATATATGGATGGGTTCTCTGTTATGACAATCATGTACTACCGGTATCTACTTAGTCTGAGGGAGGAGTGTACAGTCACAGCCATTGGTTGACTGGATTATCATCACCTCGTTAGAATTCAATAATAATCAATAACTTGATACAGTAGCATGTAACACAATAACTGGAATTCAGTAATATTTTGCTGAATACATTTTAAGCATATTCATCACTCAAAAATTTTTAATTGATAAGATTTCAATACCGCGTTGAACCAGCCCTTGCTCCCAAGACTATGAATTCACTGTCATATATTCAGTCAGTATTTAACAGAATTCTGTGGTGATTATTTTGCACCACACATTTTAATTGTCTATTTAATTTTTTTTACTTTGACTACAAACAATTAAGTCTTCTATGAAATCCTGACTTGCAGTCGTTGGCAGCTCAGAACTAATTTATAACGAAGTTATCTAAGGATCACTTATCAAAAGTAGCGGGCACTATAACAGATCTTTGGTCTTCATATGCGTCTCTAAATTAGTTTAGACAACTAAGAAGTATCTCAGTCATAGTGAATTTATTGGTCATTCTTATTTGCAAATGATTGTAGAATTTAAATTTAAAAATTAAATACCATGACTGCAGCCTTCAAAAATTGATATTGATAGAGAGCATGCAACTTCGCATAACAGGGATGAAAATCTTTAGCGGACACGCGTTTCCGTCAGTGTCCCTTGAAAGGCTATAATGATTTTTTTAAATTTTCTATTTAAGGCCCACGGAATTCTAGAGGATTCCGTATTAGGGCCGTTCAAAAGTTGATTTTTTGTCAGAGCCCCTAACTGCCCGTTCTCATCCCGCATATATAGGTAATGTACGTTTATGTAGGCCGACCAATTAATTGCAATAATTTTATCCAAAAAATCAAATGGATTGTCAGCTTAATTTCGTCAATTGAGAAATTAATTAATTGCACCTAATTGTAGCAAATCCCTAGCAATTATTTGAAATTAATTTTTCATAGCCCCTGTTTATCAGTGATGTTTGCGCTCGGTGAAGGTTTCTTTCTTGAAGACCATTATTTATCAGGGTGCAGTCAGAAGTTAGGTAACATCTAAATCTGCTTGTCGTCGGTAAAAGGATAAAGGAGCTTAGCGGACGATAACTGATTTATTGTTTTGCATATCTTCCATATCACCTGTTTTTTTCAAGTGAAATCAAAAATATGTAAGCCGTCAAGTTTGGCGGTTCGTCCAAGTAAATGCAGATGAAAACGTCTTTGTGGAAATTTGCTGAGCTTGCAGCTGCTGTCCACAGTTGCCCTCCATCCAGTGCTGGTACGGAGCGAGTATTCAGCTTATACGCACCGACACACACAAAACTGAGAAACCGTCTTTCACACCCCGTGTTGTGAAGATTGTAACAGTTCACTTAGCTCTATAGATGATGACATTGACTTGATTGTGAACGAGTGAAGGATTGTTTTAATGATTGGGGCCGTCTTGTTGGCATCTTGTTCAAAAGTCTACTCATTGCTTTTATATTTATGTAGGCCCATATTAAGTAAGAAGATGATGCAAATTTGTGTAGAGATGTAATTAAGGAGTTGTTATGTTTAGACTTTTTGCACTAGCAGGTTTATCTTTTTAATTGTTTTCTGATTTTCGTTAAATACACACGTATGTATTGAAATTCCTACCAGTGGCTTAAGTTAATGCATTATCTTAATTTTTAGTGTAAGAAATCACCACGACTTACGGCACTTCGCTCGCCACGTCCACTTCCACATTCGCCTCCTTGTAGTGATGTGGATTTGCCTTGTCAGGGATCCGTGAACCAATTTCAGGTAAGCAAACATTCAAGACATGGTCCTTTCTCTTCCTAAATCTTCTTAAAATTCCTTTTATCCCCCTAATTTTGATTTACCCCTTAAATTTCCTTAATTTATGATTCAGAGAAATCGTAGAAACCCTGCAAGACAGTGTCAATGATAGTTATCTTCTTATTGTGTGATGTTGGAATGAAGAAAACTCAGGAAATTCGATAGGCCTAAATGTTTGAATAATATAGCAGGAAACTTTAAAAACGAATATAGGGCCTAAGAGAAATTCTAGAAATTAATTCAGGTCATTATATTCATATTAATTCAGGTGTCCAAACATATAATATGGTCGACCATGGGTGAGATTCTTCCGGAAATTTCCGGAATTCCAGAAATTTGACATGAGTTTCATTGGGTCTCGAGATTCATACAAAAATGCAATAAAATTTTAAATTTAAAGGTACCCCCTCGTAGTGATCTAGATAGGGAAATTTGAGTGAGTGAATTCAATATCCAATTTTCTGCTATATACGTACATTGTAGGTAGTTACGCTCCCAAAAGGCTGGAGGTTTCGCCTGCGGCGCTGTAATTGTTAAATCTATGAGTTAATGCTTCATGAACCTATGTGAGAAACAGAATCATCTTTCCTTCTGGACTGGATTTAATTTACACTTTCACGTTAGACAACGACGTTTCTTTTTGAGTTTCTTTTGTTCTTTTTACTTTCTGTAGACCATGTTATTTCTCCAATAAAAATTGTGGATACCTGATAGAGACGTTATATAAAGACCTAGTACCTAGTTGTTTAAACTATGATTGATTGTTAAAATGAAACTTTAACGTAGGCGTTGCACTCTATTCTAAATAAAGTAGTCATATTGTCTCGGTCTCCCCTACCCGTTTCCTTTACCCGTTTGCTTCTATATTCATAGCATTTTAGTGATTATGTTTTTCAGTGTTCTACTCCGCCATTGCAAACACTGCAGCCTCCACCTGCATCTCCAACTCATTCGTCAGCTCATTGCAACGCAGATTTGTCCAGTCAAGGATCTGTGCATCGTTATATGGTAAGTGTAAGCGAGCTTTTCCAAATCAATAACATTACCAAACTTAGTATTCTGATTAACACATGATGTCTGATATTCAGTATTCCCCTGTACCCGAATTCTCGACACAGGATAGCAATATGGTACGAGTAATCCCTATCCGTAACCGTCAGCCTATCCCTATCGAGATAAAGTGGCAATTGTGACAACAGACTATTCTAATAGCTAATTGCTATTCTAATACATGACGACGTAAGCAGGCATTCGCCCGTGTGACGACATGGCTGTGTTCATTCACTGGTATTTCTTCAGCAAACGCGGCTTTATTGTACTGAAGGGCAGTGGCATTCCCCTTTAAACGACTGGAGGTTTCGCCTATTAACATCTGATATTTCAAAGTTTTCTGAGCTTTGAATCAGCTCGATAATTTATTTAATGTTTCTCAACATTTTCAGCTTTCGCAATCGCCACAGTCAACACTAAGTCCACCAGCTCCCGCGCTCACCTTCGATGAAGATACTGGTTCTCAGAATCTAATCTATCAATTTACGGATATTACAAGAATTACGAAGCTGTGTGAACAAGCCAACATCTCACCCAACACAGTAGATGGAGTTTTTTTCTTGGGCGCTCTGAACGCAAAGAAAATTATGGCTATGCAACTTACTTTGGATGCAGTGCTCAAACAATTGAGAATGTTGACTGCTAAAATAAGTGTTGTGGGACATTTGAATTCACATTCTTTGGTCGACGAGTTGTCAAGTGCTGGTCCCCTAATCACCACAATAACGGAAGCCGACTTGTTAGCAGACAAACTGGAAAATCCTGATTACAGAAGGAGTGTCATTTCAATTTTGATAAAAGAAGGTGAGAGTGACAATGATACATAATATACGTTATAGACAGATTTCACTGTGTAAATAACAGTGGCGGATCTTTGAAATCAGGCGCCCGGGGCAGAAGCTATAGGCTAGTAATTGCGCCCCTAAATAATAGTGCATTTCTCTTCAAGGAAGTTCTTTGTTGGATCATTAATTATACATGACACACTGGTAGTAGTAGCCTACCTATGAAATTTCATCTAACTTAGGACAGCAGCTTAACTATAGTTAAGCTGCTGTTCTAAGTTAGATGAAATTTTCTGTACTTCTGTGACGACCTCATAACCATAATGGAGTATGACACATTTTCCGCTTATCGACATAGCGGTTCTGGTATCTCTGGCGTACAATGTGCATAATTGTTCAGTTTTATGAAATAAATGTACAGCTTTTAATACGTCGATGACATTCGTGGATGTCATTCGTTCTATGAATGTTATTCTTCTATTCATTCAAAAAAGATTAAGACACTTTAGAGAAATATCATCATCCCAAATACTGCATGCATTCAGTTAAATAAAAACAACTGTGATGGTTTTGATAAATTACTGTAATTATCAGCTATTAGAAAGAAGAAATAGTCCCGACACTTACATGTATGTACATAGCCTACAATCGCGGGGAATTAGGGTCAGGGCAGACTAGCAGAGATTGTCAACTCTAACAAATTTTTGAAATCTAGTACGTACTAGTATCTATGATTTGGAGTACTATTTCTATGGTAATTTGCATCTTCGTAATGCTACATATAAGTTCGATTTCTCGTTTTAGAGTGCAAAATTATTGTCAAAATTTAACGTTGAATCACAATCTTTAGAGTTGTCAATCTTCATTTGAGTCAGGGAACACAAGAACAGAGCAACAATCTACTGCAATGTGATCAGAAAGCGGAAAGTTATATCACTTGGTCTAAAACGTTTATAATTTGCTATTATAATCTCGACAACGCTGCCTTCTTCCGTATCTCCAGATATACTTAATACAGATATACGTCGCACACGCAATAATAATCGCTTGGAAGTACCCGAAGAATCTTTTCGTTTGAACCCTTTATATTATGGAACCGGGTACGTGGAGGACTCGGCCTCAGGGCCATATCACTAACTCTCGATTTTGAATTTCAAAAAAATACTCTTTCGACGCAGATCCAGTTACTACGGGACTATTCTGAGAAATTTCTTCGTCAATGTTTGTTTCGGTAACGCTGCTTTCCTCTGTATCTTCAAGCAATTTTGATGTCTCTTCTTCTGACTTCAGAATGCTCTTTTGAGGGAGATCCAGTAACCGCAGGGTCCTGAGAAATGTCATTGTTATTCGAGTTGTTAGCTGCACCTCGCACTAGAAATTTATCCAGAAATTCCGCTGATTTCTGAGTCTCAGCTGTAACAATTTTACGACGCTTTGCATATTCCGCACCAGATGGCTTCTTCTTCCTGAACATCTGAAAAAAGCACTCTTTTATTGACATGATTATAGCTACCACCGATTGAGAGTACAATACAGCAGAAATGTACCCAGACCAAATGTTCAGAGGAGCCCGTGATTTAATGAGGGGAAGGGAAATTTTTATCTTTATGGTAAATATAGACAACTCTGAGTATTTGGTTGGACACTGTCTGTTACTTACTTTTACCTAGTTCAAAATTTTCTGAAACATAATGCATATAACAAGAAGCTGTTCTTTCAGTTCAGTCATTTAATTTTAAACAACAAATGTATTAACAGTTTTAAAAGATTTTAGCAGGGGTTCGTTCCCCTATCAGGGAGACCAATTCCCTACATGGCGTTCATCTCATTAGAAATGAGAATGGTCATTGGTCAATCCAAATTGCTAATCATATAATTTCACAAGAGATTTAGAAAATTGTGCGGCTAGTTATCCTAGTTGTTTACCATAGAGTACGGGCCTGGCCTACACATAAGTTAATTATAAGCACTATATTTACTTTTTTATGTATATGCGACGTATTTTTCTACTATTATAAACGAGGACTTAAAAACAATACTCTGGTACGATTTTGGAAACCACTGTTTTAAATGAATGTTGGTAGTTTCTGAATGAATATGTACATACATAGTATGATTAATAGATTATAAAAACGTTGCGTGATGAACTGATTGAACGTTCGATGGTAGAAGAGTAGAAGACAAATGCACTTTATCACTTTATGAGCAATATAGACACCGAATGCCGTCTAGACGCGAAGAAAAAATGATTCTCATTGAAACGTTCAAATACGGCTTTCAGGGGCCAATCCTCTTTAAATCTTATTCGACAACTTACTTTAGTGAGGTCGACGAAGACGTCATACTTGCTGTCCATGGCTGACGAACATTTCGAAGCTAATCGATGCGAAAGGCTTTGTGTGAATGCACGCGCACACACGCAGGATCAGAAGTCGAGGCACATATTGCGATGAGTGAAAATGAAACAATCTCATGCTTTTATTAACGAGTACTAATCAGTAGCAATGTACTAACTCGCTGTTCAACTTACCTTCATCTAACCCTTTCAATCAAAATTTTTGAACTACGTTCTTCATCAGCTGGAAGCATTGAAGAGGTTTTCTTATAAAAAAAATACTACCGAATTCCAATACATGTTCCAATAGAATATTAGACAAGACTAAGTAGCGTATGTCTAACAATTTTGGATTGAATTAATTATCTAATATCAAAACCAATTTCATTCTCTAAATACCATTCAGACTAGGTCAGTCTGAAATTAGTCAAAAAATTATTTCATTGATTCAATAGAACATTCATTCTAATTATACCTGAATACAATATATATTGCATTGATATTATTTTGTGACTCCGCATATATACGGTCTCTAATCTCAATTTCTCAACAAATACGTTGCTATGTGTTTCTCACATTTCATGAATGCAGTCTATTTGTAAGCTAGTGCATTTGCAGAATTGATGGATAATTTTAAACATAATGAATCTCTGAGTGGGACATTCCACGATCACTCAGATCAGACTAAATTATAAGAAGTCTTCGTCAAATTATGAATATAGGATGAAGTTGTCTTGTCAATGTGCGCCCCCACAAACCCGGCGCCCGGGGCGGTTGCCCCGGCCGCCCCCCCATACGTCCGCCACTGATAAATAATATGAGAAAAAACATAATAAAGCGATAAATATGTTGTAAATATGCAGAAAGTTAACAAATTTTCTGAAATATTCATATAATAATCACAAATGATATCTTTCCGAGGGCTAGTATGGCATAGAAAATGACTGGAATTTTCCTCTTTAAACATAGACTTCTTTTTATCAATCATTACCATATACAGGGTGATCGCTATCTCCTTGCTGATTTTTAGTAACATTGTGCGTAATAGTTCTATGTATTGTATGCTATGTAAGAATCATAGTGCTGAAATATAGGCAGAGTTACGAGGCGCGTCAGATAAAGACTAATGAAAACTGAGGAAGTTGGGAAGTTCAATAATTGCTCACTGTTGATCATCCTAAACTTCTATAATTTTGTAATGATTTTGTGATAATATTGAACTAGACATTCTTTTTTCTGAATTTGAGGAATCCTGTAGTTTTTAGCGATGAAGCAATTTTTCATCTTAATAGGTCAGTGAATCATTTAAGACGTTAATTTATTCTGTCAAAAATTCTTCATGCATTTCGGTGTAATTGTTCGAAACATTCTGAACAATAATCATCCTAACATAATAAAAAAGAGTGCCTTAAATAAGTGAATGACCAATATGCATGAGTTAGTTGACCGCAAAATTGGGGGACTTCTTCTTGAAATCAACAATGAAACAATATTTCGGTGTTGATACTGAACGTGGTCACAGTATTATTGAAAGTATCGTTTTTCCAACTCTCTGTCAGTAGTAAGAAAACGGCGAAAACCAGATAGCGCAAGATGGCCGCCGTCGTGGCTGAGTCCCCCCCCCCTCTGGACCGACAGTGTCGTGATGTGCCGTCGAGGTTCCGCTGACGTCCCCCCCCTCTGGACCGACAGTGTCGTGATGTGCCGTCGAGGTTCCGCTGACGTCCCCCCCCCCTCTGGACCGACAGTGTGTGAGTCTCGGGTGTCTGTGTGTGACCGCCTGGTGGACTTGGGCGACCGTCTAGGTTGACCTGGGCGACCGTCTAGGTTGTCTTGGTTAAACTGTGGGATGTTTTGGTGTGTAGTGTCCAAACGACGCCTCGGATGTGAAAACGGAGGCCAGATTCGGATTCAGCGTGAAATTCTGCATCTGTATGGTGAATTTGAAAGCAATCGGAGATAAAAATTTTTCGCTGACGTCCCCCCCCCCTTTGTTCTAACTTTGGTTCTAGTGGACGGATTTTGTTCGTTCGAGTTGCATTGGAAAGAGGATGAAACACTGCTCGACCGCATTTTTCGTTGCGAGTCAATCGGAGCAGCCGTTCAAAAGTTAGAGCGGTTACAAGATTTTAGGTCGGAGCTCACCTGAAAAAATCCTAAGTGTCAGAGTGACTTTGTATGGGAAAAATTAAAAATTTTCCAAAGTGTGGAATTTCGACCTGGGACCTTTACCAAAGTTTGTTTCATCAAACTTTGAAATTTCACTGACGTCCCCCCCCCCTCTGGTCAGCTTGCTTCGATTTTGGCTTCCAGTGGATGGATTTTGTCGTGCGATAGCTCGTTTGAAAGCTAAGAGTGAGACAAATTCACTGAAACAAACGGCTTGTTCCTATCTGCCTTCTTTTAGATGTGAGACGCCATTTAAGATTTTGGGACATTGGCGAAAAACGACGGAGTTAGATTTCGAATCAGCTTGATGTTATTGTCCAATGAGGATCATCATCCAATGAGAATCAAGCATTTCTTTATAAATAGCGAGCCTTCCACAGTGAGAATCATTCCATCGTTGAATCACACGAGTGACGGACGCACATTTTCTCTCTCTCTCTAGTTCCCTGTTCTATTATCCAACTAAAATGGTAAGTCGCTACTTCCCTCCCTCTCCTCCCTTGAACGTAAACTTAATACAATCTTTTTTCATTTTCAGGCATCTACTCCATCTACTGCACTAGTAGGTCAAAATGGCGGTCAAACGTTACAAGGTTCGCTACGGTCAGATCATCTACAACTGAGGCCAGTGGAAGAAACATCCAAGGTACATAATCCTACACCGCTACAGCGTAAATTTAAACAAGCCTTGCGTTATGATGATCATAGCGTAGTACTCCAAACGGGAATGCTCCCTTCCACGGATGTCAAGATAATGCACAATCAGTATGGGGACTACATACTGATCCCCGTGAGTCCGTACATTCGCCACCAACTTGATATTATTGAGGAGTACGTGACATTAAATATGGACATTCCTACTCCTCTTGCTCAAGAGTGGAAGGCGAGAGATGACAAGGATACTCCCTATAGAAAGATTTGGGATGGTAATCACATTTGCCTACCGGTATCACATTGGTGTACTTACTATAAGAAGGATGGAGATCATTCAATACCCATCAGATGTGATGAGCTCGGAGAAGGTACTTGGGATATCCTTTTCAAAGTGAATGGGCTATATTATGGTCGACACAAGGATAATAAAATAGCCTCTCTCTCCATGCATATGGAATCCATCCTATATATTCCGAAACCACCCAACGTGGACGACATAATTGATCAAATCCTTAACAGCAGTGGTACGAAGCGCAAGTCGGAGAAGAATGCTACATCAAAACGCAAATCAAAGAAGGAGAATTGCTAGTCCTTTCCTAACTCTACCCTATGACAATTCGCTTATGTGCTTTGAGTGTCGTAGACGTGGTCTTATTAGATACATTTTACTTCTTCGTTGTCATCATATCATTTGTGTATTTTGTCGTGAAAAGCATCGATGTAATTCTTCATTTGTAATATGTTATAGAACGTTTCCTTAGATGTGTAAATTTCCGTTTTAGGCTTCTATCATCATTTTTATGGATTGTGAGGGTGAACCTGTACAGGAGCTCAGTGCTATTGCTATGAACAATTGGACATATCAGATTGTTAGTGTCTATCATCAACATGCCAACTGCAATCCCAATGTTGATCAATGGGCGAGAAAACACATTCATGGACTTAATCTGAAATATTTGCAAGACTATGGCTTTTCTTGTGAAAGTGCTCTTCTTATTGACTTTAAACGATGGTTAGCTGCTTTCAATGTTATACGCATCTTTTGTAATAATCCTGGTAAGGAGAGGAAAGTATTTCCCAATCTAATCATTGATGATATTTTGCTCCCACCTTGGGATAGTAGAGTGAATCAACATTATCATGAAGTCACGAAACGTTTTAAGGATTTGTGTGTTCCTATTTTGTCTGTTCGTTGTAGTAGCTACGTTCATAACCAATGCTTCTTTCCTCCTTACCTCAACACTGCCAAAGTCCTGTATGGTTATCATTGCTCGCTGTATGATAGTTACCAGCTGTATCTATTTTATCTCTTTCAAACCATTGATTTATAATGCATGCTTGTTACCGTTATTCAATAAATGTTACTATGAGAAGAGTTGTTGTTTTCATGCAATGGATGGGTTAGATAAAGGGCGATCATGTCTTTCTCAAACGACTGCGGAACATTACGTTTTCATAGGCAAAGTTTAAAAGGAGCTGTTCAAGATTATGTGATAAATTTTCATAAAGATGAGACCGACATCGAAGCAGTGGTTGATGATGCTAGCACTCTATTTCTAGAGTTAATGAATACATTCTCTGATAGCATTATCATGGCGCGATTAGTTGCGAAAATTAAGTTTAGTCATTTTGGAAAGCAAGAGGTGGAAAGTCGCTCTTTCCATTTTGATTCTTATTCAATGGAAGTGGTAGATCACCCCCAAGAATTTTTTAAAAGACATATGATAAAAATTGCCGAACGTCTTAACGCATTTAACCATCATGGTAGCAGTCTAGTGATTGAAGCGATTTCAGATATTCACATTCAACTTTCCATAAACAAAAATTAAAAAATGCAGTGGTACTTGATTGTAGCACAACTGGTTTTCGAGCTATGTCTGCTCACTCTCGAAGTATATTCCTTCTGTACATGCGTCTATTATTTAGAAAAGGCTAGCAAATTCATATCTTCAAAAAGACTTGCTATAGACATCAGTAACGGTGAAACTATGTGTTGCGATGTATGTAAGCGAAAGGATGGAAATGAAAAGCGCATCTTCAAGAGATGTAAGCATGCTTTTTGTCAACGCTGTTTCATACGTAATTGCATTCAACTTTGCCAATGTAACCACTGTGATATTGCTCATTTCGAGTGTCACTTATGTCGCAATAGTTAGTACCTATGCAAATGTGGTAAAGATAGGTTTTAGCAAAGACTAACACGAAAAATGGCGAAACGTAAAATGACGAAACGTAAAAGTCAAAAGTTTTCTTCAGCCATTCAAGCTCTCCGACGAATGAAAGCAAATCAGCGATACAATGCTATACGACATGCCAACGATAAATTCATTCATGAAATTATTTCTCATGTGAGAAAGTTGAGGACGAAGAAATTAGCACCAAAACAACGAAAGTTACTTAAGCGATATGCTACGAAATTGCGTTTCATCTCCAATCCTAAAGTCGCCCTTCAAAGAAAGAGGAAAACTCTAACACAAAAGGGCGGTTTCCTTTCAGCAATACTTCCAATGATAGCTCCTGCCGTGGGCAACCTATTGGGTAATATCTTTGGCTCTAAGCGTTAATTATGCAAATGTTGAGTCTCAAAGTAATAAAATGGATTTCAGACTTCAATGTGATAAAGTTCTGACTGTATCAGGTCCATCTCATGCAGGTAAAACTGTTTTCACGCTGAATTTATTGGATAAAAGAAGGGAGTTGTTTAAGGAACCTATCAATCGAGTGATTTGGTGTTATGGTATTTATCAACCGGGGTCCTTTTTGGGGGGGGGGGGGGGTCTACCGCGGGGAAAAGGGGGATATATAACAATAAAGGCCATCTTTGATGAACCAATTGTGTGTGATGGATATCCAAGGTAGGGGGGGGTTACTAAAAAATCACAACAAAAAACCACCTGGGAGGGGGACACTAATCCCAACCACCCACCTGTTAAAAACAAAAACCCTGGGGGGGGGGGGGGGGGGGGGGGGGGGGGGGGGGGGTTTTAGGTTAACATGAGGAAAATATGAAAGGGGGGGGGGGGGGGGGGGGGAAATTAATATAAAGATATTATATATAGAAAAAAAGTAATTAAAATAAGATGATATTTAAAAAAAGGAAATAGATTTTTTT